>CM076577.1:108480998-109080998 GCA_034641835.2 Pinus albicaulis | reverse complement strand
GGATGAAGACTAAATTGCTCTAATTGAACTACTAACTTCCATCTCATTTTATAGTCAAACTGATGAAGACTCCACTTAATTGAAGCTTCAACTCTACGTATGCTAACTTCATGATTATTCCAGTAAATTGGAAATAACTCATCCTGATTTAAGTCTAATTCATGAGGAAAATTTTAGGTCTTCACTGGATAAGCCACAAGCCACAAGACCTTTACTCACTACATTTTCAATGCTCCCTCTTAGTGAGCAAGGTACTTCTAGAAGAACCTCTTCCACCTGGATCTATATTCAACACTACCACTTTATCTGCTGCTAAAACTTCTCCCTCTCAACTAGAAGAATTCCCTGCTTTATCTTTTGGAATATGATCTGAATCCCTATTCCTTCCAACCATGCTCCTATGCTCTGAGTCTATCACCTTAGTCATAAGTTCCATGTACCCCATGTATCAATTTAGATACTTACTCTACTTGAATGTGGTACTGGGAGGTCCATCTCTCTCTCGATCTCCCCTAAAAACTCGTCTACCCACTTGGGTCGAACTCTCCATGTACTGGGAGTCATTGAATGAGTTGTTGCCTCCACATCAACCTGGTCTCTTCTCCTCATCATTCTTCTAGTTGGCCCACTTTAAAACTAGTAGAGACTCAAACTATGATACTAAGGATCCTTATTGTGATCTCTAACCTACTCTCTTTCTTAGGAGTCCATCAGAGCTCATCTCTCATCAACCCTCATGTCACTACTATGTGCACTTCCTGCCTTATTTCTCAAGGTTATGTCTGTCTTAACCTGTACTAGGTACAAATTCTTCTTCCTTACACCTAAATGCTTCTTACATCCAAAATCTAAGTGCTTGAGGTAAGCCTTACCACTATTAGAGATGATACTACTACATTTGGGTAGAAATTCCAAGGGAAAAATCCAATGGAATGGATAAAATTGGAAAAAGTGTCAGAATATAAATGTCTTTTTTTTTTTTAAATCTTGACGGTCGTCAAAGATCCAACAAAAGTTCTTTAACTATATAATATCTGATGAAATTTCTTTTATTGTGTAATATCCAATGTTTTGTATTTTTTTATAATCCCGACGGGAGTTCTCTGACCGTCGAGTATGCCACATTTTTTCCAATATGAAAATGTGTTGTCCAATATCCAACAAATGGAAATTAACCATTGTATAATGTTTAATTCCACCATTAATGTATTTTTTCCATTGAGAACATCTAATATGGGACCACTTTAAGTTGAGTTTAACTAATTATAATAAATATAACATTAATAATATTAATGTGTGTGTGTGTGTGTGCAGAGGCCCAAACAAAAACTAACTTTGACATAGTTTCTATATTAGTTGTGATTGTTTTGAAAGGTTGTATGATTATTTTGAGGTTACTTTTTGAAGAAAATCATCACTAAAATTTTGGTGATAAAAAATGTCACGTAATATTCCTCAAGGAGACCAAGGATACGTGGGATCAACATCAGGGGCTTTTGAGGATCAAAAATTTTATTTCTCTTGTAGAAATTGCAAGGGCTTGAGGCCAAGGATAATTCTAATAAAATAAACTAAAAAGCATAGTAGATACTATGGACACGTTGAAGGTGGACGTGAATATCATCCATTAGTAATTTATCCATTATATGTCTTTGAATCGTAGATTTTTTTGTAAATTTTTATATGTATATTGTATTTTAGATTGTTTGTCTATCTATTGTAAATTGTATTGTCTTTCTATTGTAAATGTATTTTATATTTTTTGGGGAGGTGTTTGACCTATGTTGTCATCTTGATGTGGAGAAACATTATTTGATTATTTTCATTAGGGTTGATCAAGGGGTTAGGTTAATTTAGGGGTTAAATACTTTATGCACTTAAGGATAAGGCATTATTGTTTAAGGGTTTAGGGTTTAGGAGTTTAAGGGCTTAGTGAAAATTGGTTAAGGTGTTAGGGGTTTAATGTATGTTTAGGGGGTTAATTAGGACATAGAGGATTTAGAGGTTAATCATGGGTTTTATGGAGCATTATTAATAAGTTTTAAAGTATATTATGCACATAATTTAAAAGATGGACCATTAAAGAACTTTTGAGGTCTAAAATGGACCTCCTAAGAAAAATGTACAACCAAAATAAACTTTATAAAAACCAATAGGATTCAAGATGATGATGTCAACCATGGGGGATGATTCACCATTTTTGGGGTAAAAAAGTAAAAATATTAAAAAATAATAAAACAATAAAACTACTTTTTCAACTTGTATCTTCAACTTATCTCCCTAAGGTTTTACTCAAATTTCGAGCGAGAGTACTTGTTGGATAAAAATTTTAATTCCTCATCCGAGTACCCATGTTGCATACTTTTTTATGGATCGCGCTACACGAAAAATGAGAAATACATGAAAAAACGTGATTGCAATCACGTTTTTCATGTGTTTCTCATTTTTCATGTAGCACGGCCTATCGAAATTACACAACATGGGTAATCCTTGGATGAGGAATCAAATTCTGCATCAAACGAGATTTCCCGCACAAAATTTGAGTAAACCCATAGGGAGATAAGTCGAAAATACTAGTTGAAAAAACAGGTTTTTTATTTTTTCCCTCTAAAATTTGATGATGTAATCTAGTCTTATTTTATTATTTTCACTATTATTTTATAATTTCCTTAGGAGGCCCACTTTAGACCTCAAAATTCCCCTAATATGATAGTGAATAAATTTTTATAGGAAAGAAGAAAATAATTATATAATATATTGTAATAAAATTTTATAAGACAAAATAATAAAATATAAATATCATTAAAAATATAATTAAATAAAAATTTGATTAAAAATAAAATTATTATAAATAAATATGATGGGATAAAGATAAAAGGAGTCCATTTTATTAATTTAGGTAAGATGATAATTAATAAAAAATCATTTTTATGAAAAATATGATATAAAAAGAAAATATTTTATTTATTAAAAAGTCTAAATTTATAAACCACAATTTATTAAAATGTTATGTTCCTAACCACAATCTACTTCACTCATAAAAGAGACTATTTCTCATTTTTTAAGGAAAAATGTATGGTACACAAGCCCTGCACTTGGTGTTTGAAATGTTTTAGGTGATATAGAGTGAATAATTCTCTATATAAAGTATCTTTTTGTGATAAATAAATTGTCTCATTTGTTGTAAATTGTGAAAGAGCTAATTGAAGTAATATCAAAGCTATAATAGTTCAAGGAAAATGGTATATTAATGAAATCTTTGATAAATCATCAATGGTTATTTTTTCCAAATTTATATTACTTATTATCACTCATGCAATGCAGAACATTCCATTTTGAATGTCCTTTGAAGTAGGCACAATGTTTTTATTCTATAACATTCACTTACCACTAAGTACAAAGGAGTGATTTTTTGACATTTTGGTCAAATCAAATAAGTAGTAAAAAATAAACAATACCCAATTTTATGTAGAATGAGATATATTTGGCATCGTGCCTTAGTAAAAAATCCTTTACTATAAAAAAATGTCTTTAGTGGGTTCCCTACAACTTTCCTAAAGAAAAAACCACACTCCCTTTATGCAAGCTTAAAAAAGCATAACATCATCCATCAAGACAGTGCTCATGCGATGTTCAACTCATGTCGAAAGTGAGTGTGCACTTTTGTTGATAACCTCCCTCACTTTGGTTGTGTTTGTACTTCTATTTTAGTGAGTTTTCTCAATTATCATCTTTTTCACACTTTCGCCTTCACAAGTGTCGCTTTCACATTCGCGACTATCATTTTGGCTTTCTTTCACCTTAATAAGTGGTGTTTTCATGTTATATTCACTATGGCATGTGTCACTTTCAAGGTCGTTCACATGTGCAAGTTTCATTTTCATGTCTTCTTATAGTCGTAGCTATTGCTTTTAAGTATGCTCACCCCTATATGTGTCACACATTTTCACATAACTAGAGTTAGTTCCAGTGAACTTATTTGCATTAATAACTCTTACATATCATTAGAATATGTGCCAAACACATTCCTATAGCTCTCATCTGTTGATTGTTCCTAAATTTTTTCAACATAATATTAAACATCTTGCTAAATTTCAATAGCTTCATGATCACATTGATTTGTTTTATTTTTTTCTTAGTCTCACCCAAGCTCATTGTTTCTCACTCATCCTCTTAAAACTTATGGTCTCTAAGTGAAATTAATATTTATTATCTAGATCCCTCGTAGGGAGATGACTTAAAACATTTCCTGAAGTAAAAAACAATCAACCATAGATAGATATGCTATAGAGGTTCCATTAGGATGTGTTTATTTTCACTCATTACTATCTTTGTTTGTGTTTAAGATCAAAGTGAGAAGTGTTGTTCTATAGTTTCATGGAAATTTTCATCTTATGTTAACTTTAATTTTCTTTGAAGATTCGGAAAAGAAAGAATCAAGACAATCATTTCCTTTCGAATTCTCCAAATAAAAGAATGGCGACTGTCAAATTCAAGATCCACAACCTTTGTGTACCAATCAAGAACATCATATGCATTTGGAAGCACAAAGAAAATAAGTCAAGGTGAGTAATATTTTGACTTTTCACTAAACACCATAAATTTTTGATGTTGTGGAGGAAAATAAAAAAAGTAAACAAAATGTACTATAATAAGAAATAAATTCAATCACCATTTGATTCAGTATAATGAAGGACTATTTTTTGATGAATAATTACACATGTGATATGTAGAAAATTTTATTTCCAATCTAGGAAGATTATCCTACCATGTTTTCATTACCTCTATTTCCATAAAGATGAGATAACCAACGTAAGTTGAAGCTTTATTACTAGTATCCCTTGTGAGCCTCATCCCAACATGTCCCTGTTGTCCTAGAGTATGCTAGTAGGAAACATGTTAAAGAGTTATATATTACATGTTTCGTCACAAAGTATGTAATCAGTGAGCACCAATTTTTCTTAATTACATTTTTTCCTGAAATATATATATATATTCTTAATCTCTAGGTAAGAAAAACGTTTTCCAAATTGGTACCAATTTTTTCATATTTCTAAGTCCAATGTCCAAAGAAAACATTTATGCAAACACCAAGAAGACCAATGTTTTAACTTTGGGCCTATAGTCCCTACACTGAATACTTTGTGACTTTCTCAAAATTGGGGTATCCTATCAAGAAACTAGCAATCCAAACTCCAAGGTAAGAATGCCACAATTATGGAAAAGCATTGATAATTGGCACTAGGGGGTTGTGCATTTTCTCCTTTCACTCTCAATATATTTAATCAAGTAGCTTGTGAAGCCAACTATGTTTCTCCTCCCATAATTCTCACCTTAATACAAGATATTGTGATTGATACATGCAAATCCTTTCCACCATTGGCAGCCTCTATCTTTATAATGCAATGAGAACTCTCAAAATTTTGGGCAAGATCCTAGCCAATTACAATAAATATAGTATAAAATATAAGATGTGTGAGCATTTAAGCCTCCCATTGTGCTAGCTAGTGCAGTTCCAGTTATGTTACTGAGCATGTTCAACTTCAAAAAAAAATTGGAACAATTGTCTTCAAAACCTTGATAACAAATTCTTTGGTGATGATAGCATCACACACCACTAATTTTCCATGCCCTTCAATCTAGTTCACAATTGTGGATTTCTTGTTTGCACAAAAATTGCTAGAAACACTCATTAACATCCATGTCATGAAACTCATTTTGAAGGAAATACAAAACAATATTCACACACTTGGATACCATATTCATCCCCATAACATCCTTAATAAAAAAATAAAACCTAATGTAAATCCATCAAATTATATTTTTTTTAATGTGCAAAAGTATGTTGGATATTCGATGGTAAGTGGAAACTATCGCATATCTGGCTCTTATCTGACGAGACCACCGTTGGATATTTGACACTCTTCCAATAGAATGCAGAGTTATAGATATAACGCTATCATCGCACAAAATTGTTCTACCATCGATTATCTGATGCTAAATTTTTAAACACCCCCATCGGACTAGACTAACAAATTGTCGAATATACAATGGAAAAGTATCACAATTTTTGGCATCTAGGGTGACAAAGCTATAACAAAGAGTCACACTAACTTAATTTAACATCAATTATCCAACACTTTACCATCAGAATTGCTACTCCATACCGATGAAATGGAGTGTCATAGATATAAGACTCTTGTCGCATAAACATGTTCTACTGTGGATTATCCGACAGGAAACCTTTAGATGCTCCCGTCATACTAGACTAAAAAATTGTCAAATATCTGACATAAAAGTGCCGCAATTTTTGGCATCTAGGGAGATAGAACAAATTACGAGTCTCATTGTACTAGAGCAATAAAGTGTTGAATATATAACATTAAAGTGTCACCAATTTTCCATCTAAGGAAAAGGATATTCGATGTTAAAGCGTTGCCTATCCAACAAATTTTGGCGTTTCCAATGGATTTTTTCTCATTGCATATTTGACACATGTGGGCGTCGCAAAAATGACCTCGAAGCGTCATATTTTTAATGAAATTTTCAACTATTTTTGGCGTTGAATATTCGACGTCATCTTGTCGAAGATCTGATGCTTATAAAGTATTGATTATTTGACACAATGCTAGCGACGATTTGCTTGGCTCCAATGTGTCGGATTTCTAACGCCAATAAGTCGCATATCCGGCGAATAACTATTATATTTTGGCCCCATTTTTAGTATTGTGACTTCATAACCCTTGTCCTAAAGGGTAGTTACTAAAACTGATCAGAATTTGAATGTTAGTTTTGATGTGCTAATTTCATATTTAGATTTATATTAAAAGTGTTGATCTTTGCTTCTTGTACAAGGGTTTATTGAAGTGCTTATGATTGATTAACAAGTAAATTTGTGGAGATTAAGTTGAATACTTGAACATAAAAACATGGAAACTAAATGATGAACAACATCATATAAACACACAAAAAACCATCACAATTGAATCAATAACACTTTGTTTTGATGAAGAAGTTCACCCCTCCTGGGCTACATCTACTTGGTCCAGCTTCCATGGCATGGGCCTTTTTATTAGCTAAATTGTGAAAATAGTGTTGTTTACATTATCCTAATTCCTATTGAACCTGCTCCAATGTGTCAAAAGCATAAAAATCTACCAAGAATGACTCTTCCTGAGCTAAAATTGGTCAAAATTTGACTCAGCTATGGTAAAAACAAATTTTCCTACAATTTATCCTCCAAATCTGGAGAAGAGTCCAGATAGCTCCGAAAATTTGATGGATTCCGCCGAATTTGAAGCTGCCACTAAATCCGCCGCCAGTTAACAAGAGGATTAATTAGTAGTTAAGACGACTTAACAGTGATAAGCTCATCTTAACTATGTGTTTATCCAAATAATATAAACCTGCTTTATTAATATTAATCATGTGAATTATTTGCATAAACAAGGTTTAATTAACATAAAATCCATCGTTTCATTTTAGCTTTGCCCACGTTCTTTACAATGCAGTGGTATGGGAGGGGGTTGGCCTATGGGGCTGGCCCCCTCCAAACCCCTTTCATCGAAATTCACAAACTTTAAGTAGAGGCAGAAACCTTATCGATTAGGACCCAATACAAAGAGGAGGTGGTAAAACGGAGGAGTGGCATGGGGTAGGTCGTGGGTTCGACCACGACCCCAACACCGTAATTTTGTTCCAACACATAATTTTAAACCCATAGTCTGGAACTTTGGTTTATAAAACATATACGCTTGCATACATATGACTCTACCTCCATAGTTTATACCTTAAGTAATATATGTCTTCCTGCATAATATATATCTATCCACCTATCCGCCTCCAATGGTTTCGACCTTGGATATATTCAATATGTGTTCAGCCCATATAAATGTTAGCCCACCAATGGTTTGAACCTTGGAATTATATATGTGTGTGTGTGTGTGTGTGCTGAAATATAAAAATGTGTCCAGACTTTGATATAATACCATAATTCATAATTTCAACATAATCCAAACGTTGGATGGGTCCACCAGAGGGGGCACGTGGCGACCCCTAGCTGCACCAAATGTCTAGCTCTGGTTGGACTATTCCAACTAAACAAAAATTCTCCTTCAACCTTAGGATAGTTGTAAAAAAAAATTCACCTCCAAAGTTCACTGGTGAACCTGGTTGTGACACTTGTCACAGTGTCATTGGGATAAAACTAGATAATATTCCCTGAATATACCTAGAGTGCTGACTGGGTTGCCGTGTCATCAACTTGTCACCATTGTGCAATTTTTTTAGCTATTTGAGAAAACGAACAGCAGGTCATAACTTCCTCATATGAATTCAGATTTTGATGAAACGAATTGTGTCAAATTCCTGGCGACGAGCTCTTCATTGTAGTTTTGGTTTTGATAATTTATAATCACTTGCATTTTTTAGCTTAATATTGAGCCTCTGATCATTCCTCCCCACTAGAATACTTTTGGACCACAAAAGATACTATCAATTGTTCAACAGGTGAGGGTACAACTCCCTCACCCTTTCAATCCCCATCCATTTGGACTTGGAAGGATTTTGTCCCTTCAGTCCCACTCTAAGGTATTCGACATTCCCTCTTCTTGAAGTTTTGGCTCTTTTGTCAAGTATGAGCTCTTGTTGAAGTTCATCAAGATATTCTGGTGAGAAATCATCTATTTATGGCAGTTGAACATGCTCTCCTTGATCATGAATAAATGGAGGCTCAAACAATCTCAAATTCTCAACATTAACGACCAAATATATTTGCGAATAAGCAGGAAAATCTAACTTAAATGAATTGTTACCAATCTTTTCCAGAATTTTAAAAGGACCATAACAAATTATCTTAAGCTTTTTACCTTCCCCTTGAAGTCTTTATTTGTTGATATATAACCAAAATTTATCTCCAACTTGGAATTTGTGATCAACACGGTGTTTATCATGCCTTTCCTTGTAGTTGATTTGAATCTTTTCAAGCTATTCTTATATTGTATGGTGTATTGATTGAATTTTGTCAATGAAATTCCTTTCCTTATCTATGTCACTATGAAAATCTATAGAAACATCTTTCTCAAAGATGAAGTCCAAAGTTGATCTTGGAAAGTACCCAAGACATGCATCAAATGGCGATGTGTTTGTGGAAGAATGCTTTGCCCTATTGTATGCATGTTGAATGTAATGCAACTATTCATCCCACAACTTGGGATTTTCACTAAAATAACCTATAAGAATATGAATGATTATCATGTTAACCAGCTCAGTCTTATCATCTGTTTGCGGATGAAAGATTGTACTCTTCTTCAACTTAGTGTCCATTATGTCCCACAATTTTGACCAAAAATTCCCAACATACCGAGAATCTCGATCACTTACAATAGAAGTAGGAAGACCAAAATGAACCCATATATTTTGAAAGAAAATATGAGTTGTTTGTTCATCTGTAATTTTTTTTTTTACATGGCATCAAAAGACACATTTTTTTGAACCTATCTACAACTACATACAAGTAATCATGACCTTTCCTTGACATTGGAAGACCTCCTACAAAATTCATTCAGATACTCTCCCAAGGACGTGAAGGAACCAGAAGTGGAGTGTAAAATCCTAGTTTCCTATTGCTAGGTTTACTTATTGCACACAAAGAACATCCTCTAATGAAATGATATACACTATCAATCATGTGTGGCCAATAAAAATACCTTTGGATATTCGCTATAGTCTTGCCTACACCGAAATGTCCAGCAATCAATGAAGTATGTGCCTCCCTTATGATATTGTTTCTTTCTCCCTGTGGAATACATAACTTTCCCAAGTGATACAACAAACTGCTATGCACATGATAATCTAACTCTTCAATTTTGTTTCCTTGACTCACGCTTTCATACACATCTTGAAAATCACTATCATATTCATATTGTTCAATGTAACTTCCATGATAATTGAATTGTTCTTGAGTATAATAGATGAATTTACAATAGGCCTAGAGAGAATATCAGCGACCTTATTGTAGATTCCCTTTTTATACCTGATAACCAATTGGAATTGTTGTAGAAATCCCATCCATCTAAAATGTCTTGATTGCTTCAACTTTGACTGTGACTGTAAGTACGCAATGGCTGATGGTCAGTATGGATAATGGTATCTTTACCCATCAAATAATGCTTGCATTTCTTTATACTTTGTACCAATGCATATAACTCTTTGTCATAGGTGGGATAGTTAGTCACAACTCCATTAAAAATTTTAGAATGAAATGAAATAGGCTTACCTTGCTGAATGAGAACTACTCCCATGGCATAATCACTAGCATTTGTTTGGATCTCAAATGGTTGTCTAAGATCCGGAAGAGCCAATACCTGTGTTGAACTTATATTTTGTTTTAAAGAATAAAATTATTTTTGCTGCATATCTCCACAATGGAATATTTTATTGACACTTGTCAATGCATGTAACGGAGCTGCAGTGGAAGAAAAATTAGCAATGAATTTCCTCCAATAATGTGTTGCCCCAAGAAAGCTTCTTACCTCTATAACTATATTGGGCTTGGGTCAGTTCAGAACGAAATCAACCTTGGAAGGGTCTATATTCAACTCACCTCCTCCAACAATGTGTCCCAAATACACTAAATAAGTCTTGCCAAACTCACACTTTGATATCTTTAAAAATAATTGTTCTTTTTCCAAGACATCAAGTACCTTGTTCATATGCATGACATGTTCATCTCTTGATTTGCTAAATATCAAAATATCATCTAAGTAAATAATGACAAAGTCATCTAGAAATGGTCTTAAAACATCATTCATAACTCTCGCGAAAGTATCTGGAGCATTTGTTAGACTGAATGGCATAACTAGCCACTCAAACAATCCTTGTTTAGTTTTAAATGCAGTTTTCCAAATATCCTCCTCAGCTATTATAACTTGATTATAACCACTTCATAAGTCTATCTTAGTGAAATAATTTGCATACCTTAACCGATCAAGAAAATCATCAATTCTTGGGAGTGCGTAGTGATTCTTTACCGTGATTTTATTTAGTGCACAGAAATCAATGCACATGCGCCAAGTCCCATTCTTCTTTGGTACCAAAACAATCGGTGAACCACATGGCGAAGTAGATGGGCATATGATCACTTTTTCAGAAATTCTTGGATTTTCTTCTTTATTTCCAAACTCTCCATAATTTACATGCGATACATACCAATGTTTGGAAGCGGAACATCTTGTTGCAACTAAATTCCCATCTTGGGAGGTAACCCACTTGGTTCTTGAAACATCTCACCCATCTGACTTACTACATCAAACAAATCAGATTTTAATTTTTCATCACATCCTTCAAAAGATTCATATTCAATATCATTTTTTTTCTTGATCATGAGAAGCACAAATATTTTACTTGCATTAACTAGTCTCTTCATCTGCCCTACAATAACTAAAGAAATATTCAACTTTTTCTAATGAGCTCTCACAATATACTCCAACCCATCCTTGAGAAAATGATATTTGTTCTCATGGTGATAAAATATCGCTTTCTTGTCATACAAATATGGACTTCCCAAGATAATTTCGGAAATGTCAATTGGAACCACATCCAACTCAACTTCATCAACAAAGTTTGCAGTAATGGAAAATCAAAATATGCATTCCCTTGTAACCTATAAATTGACATTCTTGAATATCCAAGCCAAAGGGTATGGCTTATGATGTGGTATGGTTTCAAGATTAATTTTTTTGACCAAGTCTTTTGAAATCAAGTTTTCTTGTGATCCACTATAAAACAATTCATCAATATTTGTATGATTTGAAATCACCCTTACATGGAACAATTCTATCCTTGTTTCTTCATTTTGAGTGTTGTTGTGACAATTTGAGGAACTAGTACTTGCTATGAATTATTTTCCCTTTTTGACCATGGCTACAATCTTGGTCTCATCACCGAAATCGGATCCACAGATCATGTTGTGTGGTGGCAGTCATATTTTGTTTCCCCTTATTGTTTGGTTTATTAGGCCTTAGTCCAGGATGTAATTTCCAACAGTGGGCTTCATCGTGCCCTTCTTTGGAACAATGTTTGCATGTGGTTTTCTCCCCTTATTTCTTAACACTTGCATTCTTCTTTCCCTTCCATTTTCCTCCCTTCTATTTTCCCTTACCCTTGAATGGCTTCTTCTTACTACCCTCTTCCTGAATGTTCTTTCCCCTTGCTTCAAGATGTGTGGCTTGAACACACATTTCATCTAAATTTCTTGGGTTAAACATAACGATAGTATGTTTCAAATAGGAATGTAAACCCCCAATGTATTTCAAGAGTTTTTCTTGGGAATTCAAGTTTATTCCTAACAACAAAGCCCTTTTCCTAAACTCCTGAGTATATTCTTGAACTGTTTGACCCTTGAGTTGCCTAAAGTTTTTCCAACTCGTAATATCTTTTTACATATAGGCTAATGGATAAAAATATCTTTTAGTTAAATAAAAAAACTCAACCCAAGAAATGGATGCTATGGATTCGCATTTCCTCTTGAGTCTTTGATTCCCACCAGACTAATGCTTCTTCTTCTAGCCTTAATTAATCCAACTGGATCTTTATGTCATATTCTTGTAGATTCTAAATTCTACAGTATACCTCCAATTGACAGATCCAATTGTCCAACTTCTCTGCATTTACCTCACCATTGTACATAGGAATTTCAAACTTAATGTCCAATTCGAGTAATGGATTTTTTCCTTTTGTGGTTTTTGAATGAGTATGGGTGGTTTTTTTGGTGGAAGTGGAAGATGATGTTGATGAAGATGATGAGGATGAGGATGAGGATGGTGGCGATGGAGGTGGCTTTCCTCCACTTCCCTTTGAACTCTTCTCTTCATCCTTTTTATCATCTGAAGTTCCTTCTCCATGTGGAGGCTTAGAACCTTCTCTTTCCCTTTTAGCAGTGAATTCATCAAACATGACTTTAACTATCCTATTTGTGTATTGAGGTCTCTCTTGAAATATTCCTCTTCTAAAATTCCTTGAGTCTCTCCAACACATGACATGATGGCTATGGATTCAAGCTCAGCTTTTGATTCTTGTACCTCTTCAATCAACTCAGCTTCTTGTGCAATTTGTACCTCCTCAATCTCAACTTCTGGAGATAAAAATTGAGGTGCTTCAAGTGCAGATATGAGTGGAACTTTGGGTGGAGAGGATTCTCTTGTAGCTCTCCTTCTTTTGGTCCTAACCTCGGGACTAGCAACCAATAGTTTCCCTTCTCCTCTCTGCAACTTCAACCTTGTAAGCATCACAAAATTGCAACTATTAAAACCCTTCTTGCACAAAACTCAAGAAAAACAAGAAAATAATTTTTTCTCTGATACCATCTTGATATGAATTTGAATGTTAGTTTTTTTGTGCTAATTTAATCTTCAGATTTATATTAAAATTGTTGATCTTTGCTTCTTGTACAAGGGTTTATTGAAGCGCTTATGATTGATTAACAAGTAATTTGTGGACATTAAGTTGAATTATTGAACATAAAAGCATGGAAACTAAATGTTGAACAACGAAATATAAACACACAATAAACCATTAGAATTGAATCAATAACACTTTGTTTTGATGAAGGATTTAACCCCTCTTGGGCTACATCTCCTTAATCTAGCTTCCATGGCATGGGCCTTTGTATTAGCTCAATTTTGAAAGTAATGTTTTTTTAAGTATCCTAATTCCTCTACAACTTGCTCCAATGTGTCCAAAACATAAAAATACACCAAGAATGACTCTTCCTGAGCCAAAATTGGTCGAAAATTGACTCAGTTCTGGAAATTAAAAAAAAATTCTACAATTTCTACTCCGAATATGGAGAAGACTCTAGATAGCTCTAACATTTTGGTGGATTCTTCCGAATTTGAAGTTGTGGCTAAATCCACCACCAGTTAACAAGAGAATTAATAGAAGTTAAGATGGCTTAACAATTATAAGAATGTCTTAACTGCACGTTTATCCAAATAATATAAACTTTCTTTATTAGTCTTAATCTCGCGAATTATAGGCATAAACAAGGTTTAATTAACATAAACATCGTTGTTTCATTTCAGCTCCGCCCATGGTCTCTACAATGCAGTCATATGGGAGGGGGTTGGCTCGTGGGGCTGGCCCCCTCCGAACCCCTGTCGTCAGAATTGAAAAACTTTAAGTAGAGGTGGCAACCTTATGGGTTAAGACCCAATAGAGAGAGGAGGAGGTAAGACGAAGGAGTGGCGCGGGGTAGGTCGTGGGTTTGACCCCAACCCTGACACCATAATTTTGTTCCAACACATAATGTTCAACCCATAGTCTGGAACTTTGGGTTATAAAACATATTCGCCTGCATTCGACATTCCCTCTTCTTGAAGTTTTGGCTCTTCTATCAAGTATGATATCTTGTTGAAGTTCATCAAGATATTCTGGTGAGAAATCATATATCGATGGTAGTTGAACATGCTCTTCTTGATCATCAATAAATGGAGGCCCAAATAATAGCAAATTCTCAACATTAACGACATAAAACATTTGCATATGAGGAAAATCTAGCTTAAATGCATTGTTACCAATATTTTCCATACTTTTAAAAGGACCATAATGGATTGGCTTAAGATTTTTACCTTCCCCTTAAAGTATTTCTTTGTTGATATATAACCAAAATTCATCACCAATATGGAATTTGTGATCAATGGGATGTTTATCATGCCTTGCCTTATAGTTGCTTTGACTCTTTTCAAGTTGTTCTTGCACTGTGTGATGTACCAACTGAATTTTTTCAATGAACTTCCTTGCCTTATCTATGTCACTATGACCATCTATAGCGGCATATTTCTCAAATATGAATTCCAAAGGTGATCTTGGAAAGTACCCAAGACATGCCTCAAATGACGATGTATTTGTGGAAGAATGATTTGCCCTTTTGTATGCATGTTGAATGTAATGCAACTGTTTATCCCACAACTTGGGATGTTTGTTGCAATAACCTCTAAGAAGATGAATTATTGTCCTGTTAAACACCTTAATTTCACCATTTCTTTGTGGATGAAAGGTTGTACTCTTCTTCAACTTAGTGTCCACCACGTCCCACAATTTTAACCAAAAATTCCCAACAAACTGGGAATCTCGATCACTTACAATAGAAGTAGGAAGACCAAAATGAACCTGTACATTTTGAAACAAAATCTGAGTTGTTTGTTCATCTGTAATTTTTTTTTTACATAGCATCAAAAGATATATTTTGTTGAACCTATCTACAACTACATAGAAATAATCATGCCCTTTCCTTGACACTAGCAGACCTCCTACAAAGTCCATTGAGATACTCTCCCAAGGACATGAAGGAACCATAAGTGGAGTGTACAATCCTAGTTTCCTATTGCTAGGCTTACTTATTTCACATAAATAACATCCTCTAATGAAGCAAGATACACTATCAATCATTTGTGGCCAACAGCAATACCTTTGGAGATTCGCTACAGTCTTGCCTACACTGAAATGTCTAGCAATCAATGAAATATGCACCTCCCTTATGATATTGTTTATTTCTCCCTATGGAATACATAACTTTCCCAAGTGATACAACAAACTGTTATGCACATGATAATCTAAATCTTCAATTTGTTTTCCTTGACTCAAGATTTCATACACATCTTGAAAATCACTATCATATGCATATTGTTCAATGTAAATTTCATGCATAATTGAATTGTGCTTGAGTATAATAGATGAATTTACAATAGGCCTAGAGAGAATATCAGCTACCTTATTGTAGATTCCATTTTTAAACCTGATAAACAAATGGAATTGTTGTATAAATCCCATCCATCTAAAATGTCTTGATTGTTGCAACTTTCATTGTGACTGTAAGTACTGCAATGGCTGATGGTCAATATGGATAATTTTAATGTTCCAATTTTTTAGCCTCAAGCTAAAAGGAACATTATAGTTTTCATATTTTCATTTTGTTGAATAAAATGGGTAAGGAGACACCTTAATCCCTTTACATGGAGAAATAACACTCCTTGTGTGAAAGGAGGAATAATAAAGCAACTGAATTGAGCACCACATGGTGTGAACAGGATTGGATCATGCTTGATCTAGTCATTTTGACCAAGTCAACTAAAACTGTCTAGATACATTGAACCTTCTTGGACAGTGCAGTTTTAGTGGAGGCTCCACTTGCATGAGCTAGAGACAAGTGTGAATGGGACCCATGGTGAGAAGAGCTCATTTGATTTATAAGGAGGAGATGGTAGCCCATTTTCATTATGCATTGGCTTATTATTTTTATAGTGTCTACAAAGACTTGCATCCCTAGGCTGTTTAGCAGGGTTGTAGTGTTCTTGAACCCAAGGGTGTTCCCGGTCGGGAATCCCTACCTCATCCTCAAGGAAGGAGAGGGCTTGGACTTCATTTCCTCATTCCGGCATTTGTACAAGATTATCTCTGCAGCTACATCGTTATTTTGTTGGGCAGAAAACGTTGTGTTGCTAGGAGCAGCAACAGAGGAACTCATAGAGTCAATCTTTGGCTTGTTCTTCAGTGGATTTCTTGCACATTCTTTGGAGGAGCAGCAGAGGATACTCCGAGGCTTAATTTTAGATCTTTGGCACTAGGCCAATCACTCACCATCTCTCCCAGCACATTCTAAGGCAGAAACTATGTTATTTTGTGTAGGCAGCGTTGGAGATTTCATTAGAGCTCATCAGGAGGAGTTGTTTCTAAGTAAAGGGATCAGCCTTTTGCTTAGATTTACTATCAAAGGAGGGAAACACTATTTCTGATCTGCTACAACCTCATTTTATATTTTGATTTAGTTTCACTGACAAGTCAAATTGTCACATTGTATATTCTCTGGCATGGGTTCTTGTGTGAATGGGACCCATGGTGAGAAGAGTTCATTTTCTTTATAAGGAGGAGATGGCAACCCATTTTCATTATGCATTGGCTTATTATTTTTGTAGGGTCTGCAAAGACTTGCATCCCTGGGTTGTTTAGCAGGGTTGTAGTGTTCTTGAAACCAAGGGTGTTCCTGGTCAGGAATCCCTACCTCATCCTTAAGGAAGGAGAGGGCTTGGACTTCATTTCCTCATTCTGGCATTTGGCCAAGCTTATCTCTGCAGCTACAGCATTATTTTGTTGGGCGGAAAATGTTGTGTTGCTGGGAGCAGCAACAGAGGAACTCATAGAGTCAATCTTTGGCTTGTTCTTCAGTGGAGTTCTTGCACATTCTTTGGAGGAGTAGCAGAGGAGAATCCCGGGCTTAATTTTAGATCTTTGGCACCAGGCCAATAACTCACCATCTCTCCCAGTGCATTCTAAGGTAGAAACTGCGTTATTTTTTGTAGGCGGTGTTGGAGAGTTCATTAGAGCTCATCAGGAGGAGTTGTTTCTAAGTAAAGGGATCAACATTTTGCTTAGATTCACTATCATAGGAGGGCATCACTATTTCTGATCTGCTACAGCCTCATTTTATATTTTGATTCAGTTGCAGTGACAAGTCAAATTGTCACATTGTATATTCTTCGGCATTTCTAGCAATCTCTTCTAGATTGGTTAGAAATCTTGTATTGGAGCCCATTCTTCTATTGTTGGGAATTTCTTTACATATTTCAGCCATATTTAATTTGTATGTATCTATTGTAGTAGCTACCATAATATATACAACGTTTTCACTACTCTTCGGCATTTTTTGCAGTTGCAGCAACTCATGTATTTCATTTCTTAATCATTGGAGATTGGTTCTCATAGCTTGAGTGACTTGTCCCTCAAGATATTTTTGTATATTGTAGCTAATATATTAATAAAAATTATGGCTGCATTATATTCCATTTATTTATGTGTACATATTTGCAGAGTTTCATGATTGTGTTCATGTATTGCTGTAGGCTCTTTATTTGAGTAGTTCCCTAAGGGACCTAGTTTGGGGAGATTTGAATAACCCGTCTAGGCTTATTTCTTCGAGCTCAACTTCTGGAACAGAATTTTTTAGTGAGTTAAAAAGGGGATCCAACCCCCCTTTCAGGTTATTTTTACACTGCCTCCCTTATACAGCATCCTTGAGGACCATATTGCAGAAATTCCCAAAAAAGGAATATTACAGTGGTATCGAAGCATCAATCTTGGCTCAGCCTGTGCAGCCCAAGATAAAATTACATTATAAGGAGAAGCTCCTCATTTAGAAGAGGAGATGTACAGAGAAAACAAAAAAAGATGAATGACGGAAGAGGAGGTTTCCCTTCTTCTTTCCCAAACCCTTGAGGGTATCATTGAAGACCTTGAGGACAAAGAAATGGAAAGTTGGAGAGATTTTCTAAGAGGGTTTGTGGATGAAGTAATCCCTAGATATTATTATTATGGGTGTGAGTATTCAGCCACACATGCATATCCACCGCGCAATCCATTTCCCACTTGCACTGTTGGGAGGATGGAGGAAAGAGATGAGACCATTGGAGGAGCAGTGCTGCAACTCAAAGGTATGGCTCAAGATTATTGGTTTGAAAATTTTGTTTCATATTTTCATGCAAATGTAGAATCATATGATGGATTCACTAAAGGGTTGGTGAGAAAATTTGATGAAAATCACTGTGAATCTCTATGTACCAAAACATCAAACACTTTGCATGCATTGGAGGGAACCATGAAACAAACTCCATTCTATATTTCTAGAGGGGAAGAAAACTGGAATGATGACTTGCTAGAGGCAAGACCCCCATTGTATGAAGGGAACTCTTCTATTCATGATAACATGGAGATCCCTCTTTCAGAAGAAGACCAAAATCCATGGCCTCTCATTGAAGGGGAGGCATACTCACATATTGATGAAGAGAATGTGCATGAAAGAATCCACAGTGATGTATCATTGGAGGAAGAGCCATCACCACATGGAGATGAGAGGGGAGCCATTTCTTCCATGGAAGGAGTCCTTGTTTATATACAAGGGATTCCAAGAGATTCAACATGTGGGAACCAAAGCACAATTCCAAAGCCATTTGCAACAGTTATTGGGGATTGTGAGATAGAGAAGGATCAGCAGCAAGGGTTGATACACCCTTATCTATTCCGAAAATTCTTTTCACAAGGGAGAGAGACTGTACAGTGCATTTAAGAGAGGGACAAATTAGTCCACTCATACATACAGTCCACTTCCGAGCTTGATGTCTCACTATATGGAGGCATTCCACCTGGAAGGCCACCTGATCTAGCATTGATGAGGGGCATCTTGTCACTTAGTTCACCACTCTTGGATTCTGAAGAGGTGAAGAAATTGGAGGAGTCCAGCATAGCACAGAGAGTTTGGAATAAACCCAAGGAGGAGGGAGACACTCTCTCATTTTCAGTATCACCCACTCTCATCAATTATACTGCGCTGGCAGAGTTTGTTGTAGGGATGGAGGATGGCATCTTCATGATGCAGGAAGACTGCTCCACAAATTTGATGGAGGATAGAATACTTCCTTTGAGGAAGGACTCTTTCGTACATAGGAGTGGATGGAGGCCACTCATGCTTACCTTGATCCAGCTTAGGAAACTCCTTTTGGATGACAGCTTCTCATGGGAGGCCAAATTCCAAAGGACACCATCATTATTTGAGCATGAGCAGTTGCATGATAGGCATGGCAGCATTTTGGAGGATGACTTTGGCATGGGGGATGTCAAATTAGTAGGCAGCAGCATGATGGGAGCGTCACATTGCATATTATCATTGCTGTCTATGAGGAGGATGGATCCAAATTGGAGGACTCAACTCTTGCTAGAGTTCTCCCAGGATCTAGGTGCATGCATGATTTTGGATGACCCGGATGGAGATGATAGATACATATTGGATGATATGGTCATCTATCATTATGGCAGGATCTTCTTGACTAGAGCTTCTAGTCTCAAGGACTCAAATTATTGCATGCAGCACATAAGGACTTTCTAGCTATGCACTTTGATGCATACTTTGCTTTGCTAGAAGAGTTCATTTGGGAGGGAATTCAGCATGATCTATATCATCATATGGACAGATGCATAGCCCGGATGATTTTGGAGAGGTTGGCACAACCATTTCCCTACTCATTGGAGGTGAGGGAGAGCATTCAGATGAGCCATTTCAGCTCAAGGACCAGAGTACATGGTAAAGAAGGTATATGTTTACATTTTGGTTACCTTTCTTTACTTTATATGGGCAGCTTTATGAGCTAAGGATGATCACATCTCCTTATGATCCTTATTATGATGTACTTATGGCCCATTGCAGCAATGGGAGTGGCTATTTTTATGATGGTTTGTGGGGGAAGCCACATATTTCTTGGTGTGCATCATTGGCACCAATTTGTACTTTCATGTTTTCACCTTATGAGATGTTTGTGGCAGCAAACAAGTAGCTGGAAAAGCACTTGTTTTTTTTAGTTTTGATGCAAGTAAGAGGTGCACTGCATTGGTCCCATGAATAGAGCAGTGACCCACTCTCTAGTTGTCCTATGACAGCTTGTTTCTATTGCATGTTGCCTCCTTGTATTGCTGATGTTTATACATTCACAAGGAGCACTATTGTGAGAGTATTGCATATTTTGGGACAGCCCATTGGGAGCATGATTCTCCCCATTGTATGTGCTTTATATTGCAGGAGATACCATGGGCAAACCATGATTGCCACATTGCTACTTTTCTCTTCTTGTGGGAGAAACCACTTGGAGAACTTGAGGAGGCACTTCATGGCTGATTTTCTTGATGGGGAAGCTTGGGCCATTCTTGGAGGCCATACCATTTCAGACCAGGGATAAAGGCAGCCCCATGTGTACCACAAATGGAGAGAGAAACATTTTTGGAATCAAAAGCCCAACTCTCCATTCAGCCCCAACACATTGCATAAAACTTGGGTTGAGATTTCTATTTGGATGATAGCATGGATGAGAGGATAATCATTGGGGGTACATATTTTCCATGCATGTCATCACTCCTACCTTGAGGAGGCCATAGCACAGCAAGGAGGTTTCCACCTACACCTTCTATCTTTCCATGATGTGCACCATTCCGGTTTGCATACTTGGGAGGGAGCACTGGAGGAAAAATTTGTTGCAAGATATCTTGAGCAGTGGCAGAGATTGTTGATGAGGAGGCCATAAGAGAAGAGGGGGAGGAATTTTGTTCTCTCTATGCAGGTTCTTGAGGAAAAGAAACATGTGGGAGGGGAGGACTGTAATGTTCCAAATTTTTAGCCTCAAGCTAAAAGGAACATTATAGTTTTCATATTTTCATTTTGTTGAATAAAATGGGTAAGGAGACACCTTAACCCCTTTAGATGGATAAATAACAATCCTTGTGTGAAAGGAGGAATAATAAAGCAGTTGAATTGAGCACCACATGGTGTGAACAGGATTGGATCATGCTTGATCTAGTCATTTTGACCAAGTCAACTAAAATTGTTAGAGTAATGGAACCCAGCTACTTGGAGCCAGGCGCGGTTTTAGTGAGAAGAGTTCATTTTCTTTATAAGGAGGAGATGGCAGCCCATTTTCATTATGCATTGGATTATTATTTTCATAGGGCCTGCAAAGACTTGCATCCCTGGGTTGTTTAGCAGGGTTGTAGTGTTCTTGAACCCAAGGGTGTTCCCAGTCGGGAATCCCTACCTCATACTCAAGGAAGGAGAGGGCTTGGACTTCATTTCCTCATTCCATCATTTGGCCAAGCTTATCTCTGCAGCTACAGCGTTATTTTTTTGGGCAGAAAATGTTATGTTACTAGGAGCAGCAACAGAGGAACTCATAGAGTCAATCTTCGGCTTGTTCTTCAGTGGAGTTCTTGCACATTCTTTGGAGGAGTATAAAATGATACTCCTGGGCTTAATTTTAGATCTTTTGCACCAGGCCAATCACTCACCATATTTCCCAGTGCAGTGTAAGGCAGAAACTGTGTTATTTTGTGTAGGCAATGTTGGAGAGTTCATTAGAGCTCATCAGGAGGAGTTGTTTCTAAGTAAAGGGATCAACCTTTTGCTTAGATTCACTATCATAGGAGGGCATCACTATTTCTGATCTGCTACAGCCTCATTTTATATTTTTATTCAGTTGTAGTGACAAGACAAATTGTCACATTGTATATTCTCCGGCATTTCTAGCAATCTCTTCTAGATTGGTTAGAAATCTTGTATTGGAGCCCATTCTTCTATTGTTGGGAATTTATTTATATATTTCAGCCATATTTCATGGTATGTATCTATTTCAGCAACTACCATAATATATACAACATTGTCACTGCTCTCCGGCATTTTGTGCAATTGCAGCAACTCATGTATTTCATTGCTTGATCATTGGAGATTGGTTCTCATAGCTTGAGTGACTTGTCCCTCAAGATATTTTTGTATATTGTAGCTGATATATTAATAAAAATTACAGCTGCATTATATTCCATTTATTGATGTGTACATATTTGCAGAGTTTCATGATTGTGTTCATGTATTGTTTTAGGCTCTCTATTTGAGTAGTTCCCTAAGGGACCTAGTTTGGGGAGATCTGAATAACCCCTCTAGGCTTATTTCTTTGAGCTCAACTTCTGGAAGAGAAGTGTTTAGTGATTTATCAAGGGGATCCAACCCCCCTTTCAGCTTATTTTTACACTTCCTCCCTTATACAACGTCCTTGAGGACCATATTGCAGAAATTCCCGAAAAAGGAATATTACAATAACGGTCTCTTTCCCCATCAAATAGTGCTTCCATTTATTTACACTTCATACCAATGCATATAACTCTTTGTCATAGGTTGGATAGTTAGTCACATCTCCATTAAAAATTTTAGAATGAAACTAAATAGGCTTACAATGCGGCATGACAATTGCTCCCATGTCGTAATCACTAACATTTGTTTGGATCTCAAATGGCTGTCTAAGATCTGGAAGAGCCAATAATGGTGCTGAATTGATATTTTGTTTTAAAGTATCAAATTATTTTTTCTGCATATCTCCCTAATGGAAGACTTTCTTGACACTTGTTAATGCATGTAACGGAGCTACAATGGAAGAAATTTCCTGCAATATTATGCTTCCCTGAGAAATATTCTTATCTCCGTAACTGTATAGAGGGAAAAATTTAGGGGCGAAATTTCGCAAATTGGCTATTTTTTGGACATTTTTTGGAAAAAAAGAAAAAGAAAAGATTCACCAATTTGGTACAAACTTCACCCATTTTCTACATATATATGTTTAAATGGATGAAATTAGCCAAATATTTACAAATTTTAATAGCAAATTACATGTTTCTCATTGAATATTTCCTACATTCTATATCTGTAACTTTTCAAATTAGAATAATTTCCAATAATACTATACATAGGCATAATATTTAAATCCTTAAAAAATTCCCTAAGTGGAAGTTCGAGGCTCCCTATGAACTATGATCTAACCTTAGTCCTTAGAATGCAAGACTACTATCCAAAGAAATTGTCTTCTCTTCAAACTCTAGCACAATCCTTCTTCTTGATTTGTTTTCTTCACTAATTGATCAATTTGGTGATGGTATTTATGTTGATTTATGTTCGAATACCATGTTAAATTTCAATGAAACTCTCCAACTAATTAGATGAATAATTAAAAAAATGAAATCTAGTTTACTTTCACCAAGATAGAGAGTCTCCTAACAAATTATAAGTATCAGAATAAAAATATAGAGATAAAAACACATGCACAAATTGACACACTTATTTTCTCAGGAAACTCAACAAGGAAAACCTGCTTGCTTGATGTGGATATTTTATTAATTGTTCTTAGATAAATTGAATCTATTACAAAGAAACTTGTCTCACTTGAGAAAGAATTTTTCTTTACTCGCAAATATTAGTTGATATAATTTATCTTCGGTAGCCTTGATCCTACTTGATCTTTTCCCTCTAGCACAACAGTCTTCCTATGCTACTCCTTGACTTTATGTGAAAATCATTCTCTCTTCTCCTTGATCTTGTGCACTTGTGACTTCCTACTTCTTATAACACAAGCTTTGTTCACAATAAAACTCCTATTTCCTAGCGCTCTTGTTCCTCCTATTTATTAGGACACAATTCATGTGCTCTCCACAATCAAGGAACCTCTAAAAAACTCGTGAGTTGTCTTGTCACACAAACCTTTGTGCACAAAACTTATGATTTCTTGTGCCTTCGTCCTTCTTTTATAGAATCGATCCATGCTAAATTAGGCTAGTTAGAATTTATAACTCAAGTTGTGATAACGAGTTAACTGAGATTTATGTGTCTCCTTCCAATTGTTTAATGTCAATGAGAAATTTCAGCATGCACACTAGTGTGGGACCATAGGCCCTAGCGATACATTAGTGTGAAAGCCAATTTAATTTAATAAATTGGTGCAGTGTCTAATTTAATTTTCCCTTAATTAAATTGGACAATAAAATGTAATCTTATCTCATAATCACTTGTAATAGTTAACTGAGTGTGATAAACTCAGTTAGCTCATGAATTTCGAGTTGAGGGAGGTTGGTGAGGCATGCAGAGTGATTCTGTTAGTTATGGAGTTCAAATTGTAGTTGGTGCATTAGTTTAATGCATGAGTAATTAGTTAAATTAGTTAGGTGAGTTAAAGTCAGTTGAACTATTGTAACTGTTTGTTGCACTAGTGAGAGATCAAGTGAATTAAATATTATTTAATTCATAATCAGTGATCTACCATGCAACTGATGATTTACTATTAATAGCTGCATGCATGTCAGTTCCAGTGGAGACCCAGTTGAGATAAATGTTAAAGGGATGTTAATTATCAGTTGTATCATTAGTAAGTTGTCCGCATGAAACCAAACATCCATTGGATTTGCCATGATCCTTGTGCCGTTTTGGAAGGTTGAAATTCCTAAATAGTAGGGATTGCATTCCACATGAATTGTGCAAGAAAGGCAAGCTAATTATAGGCTGAGAATTGGCTAAGTGTTGGTCGATTTTCTCCAGGTCAGTGTGAGACAGTTGTGAGAGTGCAGGAGACTCTTGTGAGAAGAGTGCATTGTAATTGTTTCATGATTCCATGGTGACTACACAATAGAATATAGAGGGGTTTTGAGCATCAAGCTTTGCCCAGGAAATCATCTATGTTGTGGTTTAATTTGATTCTTTTTTTACTTGTTTTGATTGGTGATCTTGTTTATTTTCCGCAATTGATTTGTAGAAGGATTCAGTATCTAGCTTTAGTACATTGCTTGATCAGATTGAATCCATTGATATCCATATGTTTGTATAATTTCTACATGGTATCATAGCATAGGAAATCACTATAGTGGAGGAAAAGCTAAGTTTGTGACTGAATAGAATTCAAATTTGCAAAAGTATTCTTGGTGTGAGAGGGAGATCATGATCAAAATGGCTTTCAATGGCTTCATATTGGAGTATGCACTAGAGGGAAGTTCCAATTATATTGTGTGGAAATAAAGGATGGAGGCATTACTGGAGTAAAATGGATTGAAAGAATTCATTGATAATGACATTCCCAAACCCACTGCAGCAGATGCCGCAAATCTTTATGCTTAGCAAATAAGGTTGCAAAGGCGAGGAGGATCTTACTGGAGGGAGTAAGAGACCACGTTGTCTCGAGTATCCATAGAAAAGAGACACCATATGCAATGTGGAAAGCTTTGACAGATCTGTTTTAGAGCAGCAGTGATCATAGAAAATTTGCATTGAAGGACAAGCTCAGGAAAATCAAAATGGAGAAAGGCGGCACCATTCCAAAATATTTAACAAAGTTTGTCCAATGTCGGGATGAGCTTGGGAGCATCGAAATTATTGTCGCGGCTGATGACTTGGTGAGCCTAGATCTTCTAGGACTTCCCAAGAGTTGGCATAGTTTTCAGGACTCTGTCAATGGGAGGGAGAAGCTACCATATTGGGAACGACTTTGGTGAGCTTTGGTGCAAAAAGAATTCAGGCGGAATACCAGGGATGGATCTTCATCTAAGATAGATGATGAATAAAATTGCGCTTTGGCTGCCAAGGCAAAGAAGGGGAAAGGAAAGAAATCATATTCCAAATCTGAGTCCAGAAAATATGGAAAGAATCACGACATGTCCAGAGTGAAGTGTTTTCACTGTCACGAGCATGGACATTATGCCACTAATTGTCCACAAAAGAAGAAGAACAAAAAGGCTTCAGGATCTGCAGCTGGTGAGGCTTTGACCTTAAAATTTGAGCTTGACTTCTCCCTCATTGCATGCATGGTGTCAAGTGCAATGGGATCATTGTGGTACTTGGATAGTGGTGCATCCTTCCACATGACAGGAGACAAAGAAATTTTCAGTAGCCTGGAGGAGAAGGACGTCCAGATGCATTTCGAAATGGGTGATGACGGGCGGTACTCTAATACCAGGATCAGTACAGTTACCTTCCAGATACAGTCAGGTAAACCCTTCTTATTAAAATGTGTAATGCATTTAACAGGCTTGAAGAAAAATTTAGTTTCAGTTGCAATGTTGGAGGATAGAGGCTATGATGTGGTTTTCAGTGAAGGGAAATCCTTCCTTTGAAACAAAGCCACAAGACAAGCCAAGAAGGTTGGGGTTCATGTGAAGAATCTCTATAAACTTTATGTAGATGGATGCACAACATTTATGGGTAAGGCGGACAAAGTGGTGAGCCAAGATGAGGGTGAGTTATGGCACAGGCGATTGGGCCATCTACCCGACCGAGCCTTGAAGCTCATGCAGCAGATTTATATGGGTCTTCCCAAGGGTACTCTTACGCAGTTAGACACGTATAAGGGATGTACTATGGGGAAGTATGCAAAGGCAAATTTTCATAAGAAGGAGAACCAAGCTTCGTAAATCTCTGAGGGAGTTCACTCAGACATGTGTGGACCATTCTCTACTGCTTCAATAGCAAATCAAAAATACTATGTGATATTTGTTGATGATTTTTCTAGATATTATTGGATCTACTTCATGCATAAGAAATATCAAACGTTCTCAAAATTTCTTGAGTTCAAATCACTGGTGGAGAAATACATGGGGAAGCATGTGAAGGCTCTTAGGAGAAAAAATGGTGGTGAGTACATCTCCAATGAATTCAAGAACTTCTGTAGCAAAGAAGGAATTTGGAGAGAGTTGATTGTGCCTCATAACCCACAATAGAATGGGGTTGCAGAAAGAAAGAATAGAACAATTGTGGGTGTAGCATGAGCGATGTTGCATGATTAGGGCCTACCATTGCATCTGTGGGTGGAGGCATGCAACACAGTAGTATTTGTGAAAAACCATAGTCCTCATCGGATACTTGGCATGAGTACACCAGAGGAGGATTTTTCTGGTAAGAAACCTAATGTTTCATATTTTAAAATTTTTGGCTCATATGTTTATGTGCATGTGATCAAAGTCGCCAGGAAGAAGCTCGAACCAACAACTGAGATTGGGGTATTTTTGGAGTACACTAATACTCCCCACAACTATTGGGTGTATTTTCCAAATAGCAGGATGAGTCTTGTGAGACGAGATATAAAATTTGATGAGGAGAAATCCATGTGATTGCCCCTTGAGAGGGAGTTGGATTTGCATGCAGATGAGGAACTCTTGGTTCCAAAGAATGAACCTCAAGATGTGGAGCAGCCGCATGTGGAGGATCATGGAGTGGAAAAAAACAGTCATGTAGAGCCATCCACCAAAAATGGTAGAAGGTGCACCACGGAAGCTGATAGATTGAGAATTGATGGGGCAGAGCATGTAGGAGAACCTACTTCACTTTGTAGATAGGGACAGTCTCCAGACAGGTTTACTGGATACATGTCTCTTATGAGCAAGTGTATTGTGACAGAACCATCCTCCTTTGAGGAAGCAGTGCAACAACCAATTTGGGTTGACGCTATGGTTGAGGAGTATGACTCCATCGTCAAGAATAGTGCATGGGAATGTGTCCCAAGACCTGTCAGAAAATCAATGGTTGGATCTAGATGGATCTATAATGTGAAGCAAGTGGTAGATGGGAATGTTGAGAAGTAGAAGGCCAGATTTGTGGCCCGAGGATTCTCACAAGTTGAGGGGATTGACTATGAGGATAATTTTGCACCGGTTGCGAGATACTCATCCATTAGATCTATCCTTGCACTCTCAACGTAGATGGGGTGGCACATTCATTAGATCGATGTGAAAACTACATTTCTCAATGGAGTTATTGAGGAAGAGTGTACATAGAGAAGCCAGAGGGTTTCGAGATATTTGACAATGAGTCGCATGTGTGCCGACTCAAGAGAGAATTGTATGGGCTAAAGCAAGCACCTCATGCTTGGTACACTCGGATTGATAGTTATTTCATCGGGTCGGGCTTCACCAAAAGTGAAGCGCATGAAAACCTATACCAGATTGTGGTTGATTGTAAGCTCTTGATTATCGTACTTTATGTTGATGATCTAATTTTGACATGTGATGAGTAGTTGATAAATTCTTTCAAGGAGGATCTTGCAAGGGAGTTCGAAATGAAGGACATGGGACTCCTTCACTATTTCCTTGGTTTGGAAATATGGCAGCGGGATGGTGAGCTATTTGTTTCTCAAGGCAAGTATGTAAAAGAGATTCTGGTAAGTTTCACATGGAGAGCTTTAAACCCATGGATACTCCTCTTTTAGGAAATTGGAGGAAAGAAGATGCTACTTCAAGAGAAGTAGTGGACGCTACTATCTAAAGGCAACTAGTGGATTCACTGATGTACTTGGTGAACACCAGACCAGACATTTGTTACGCAGTTAACCAACTAAGTCAAGCTAAGGTTAAGCCGGCAAATCTCTTTTGGAAGACGGGGAAGCATGTCTTGAGATATCTCATGGGCACTACAGAGTATGGATTATGGTACAGATGGACAAAGGGAGTGAAGCTTTAAGGCTTCACGGATGTAGATTAGACAGGAAGTCCACCAAACAAAAAGAGCACATCATGAGAGATCTTCAGCATAGGATCGACAACAGTTTATTGGTACATCAGGAAGCATCAATCTGTGGCACTCAGTTCAACCGAGGTAGAGTACATGGCAGAAATCCAGGCTACATGTGAGGCCATCTAGATGAGAAAGATCCTGGTTGGTTTGTTTGGTTCTCAGATGGATCCGACGGTGATACATTGTGATAAACAAAGTTGCATTAAACTCTAGGTTAATCTAGTATTCCCTGATAGTTCCAAGCACATAGACATCTGGTACCACCTTGTCAAAGATTGTGTTCAGAGGCGCATTATGTTACTTTGGTACATTCCCACAGAATATCATGATGCAGATATTCTAACAAAGGCGCTCGCTAGGAGAAAATTTGAATACCATAGAGGCAGGATCGAAGTGGTAGATAATCCCTTTCTTGTTGAGAGGGAGTGTTGAAGATCAAAAAGAAATTGCATCACACACACTAGTGTGGGACTACAAGTCCTAGCGATACATTAGTGTGAAAGCCAATTTAATTTAATAAATTGGTGCAGTGTCTAATTTAATTTTCCCTTAATTAAATTGGAAAATAAAATGTAATCTTATCTCATAATCACTTGTAATAGTTAATTGAGTGTGATAAACTCAATTAGATAATGAATTTAAAGTTGAGAGTGGTTGGTGAGGCATGCAGAGTGATTCTATTAGTTATAGAGTTTGAATTGAAGTTGGTGCATTATTTTAATGCATGAGTAATCTGTTAACTCAGTTAGGTGAGTTAAAGTTAGTTGAATTAGTTGTAACTGTTTGTTGCACTAGTGAGAGATCAAGTGAATTAAATATTATTTAATTCATAATCATGTGTCTGCCATGCAACTGATGATTTACTATTAATAGCTGCATGCATGTCAGTTCTAGTGGAGACCCAGTTGAGACAAATTTTAAAGGGATGTTAACTATCAGTTGTATCATTAGTAGGTTTCCTGCATGCAACTAGACATCCATTGGATTTCCCATGATCCTTGCACAGCTTTGGAAGGCTGAAATTCCTAAAGAATAGGGATTGCATTCCACATGAATTGCGCAAGCAAGGAAGGCTGATTAGAGGTTGAGAATTGGCTAAGTGTTGGTCGATTTTGTCCGGGTCAGTGCGAGACAGTTGTGAGAGTGTAGGAGACTCTTGTGAGAAGAGTGCATTGTAATTGTTTCATGATTCCATGGTGAATATGCAATATAAGATAGATGGGTTTTGAGCAGCAAGCTTTTCCCGGGAAATTATCTATGTTGTGGTTTGATTTGATTCTTTCTTTACTTGTTGTGATTGGCGATCGTGTTTATTTTCCGCAATTGATTTGTAGAAGGATTCAGTATCTAGCTTTAGTACATTGCTTGATCGGATTGAATCCATTGATATACATATGTTTGTATAATTTCTACAACAATTACCACTGGAGTTTTTAACTCGTGCTTCCCTCAATCAATATTGAAGACTAACTAGCTCTAACTAAAATGCTAACCACCACCTCATTTTGTAGTCAAACTCATGAAGAATCCACTTAACTGAAGCTAAAAATCTATGCATGCTAACTTGATGATTATTTCAGTAAACTCGAAATAACTCATCCTAAATGAAGTCTAACTCATGAGGAAAATTCGAGGTCTTCATTAGCTAAGGCACAATCCAGAAGACCTTTACTCACTACATTTTCAACACAATTGTTGATTAAAAATGTATGGCTAGAGGTATCAGATTTCATGTGGCGCACGGATAGGAGTAATAGGGCCCACCTGCACAAGCGTAAGGAAGCATGACCATGCAATTGGTTAGGAATGAATTGAGGTGGCAGGTGGCCAGGTGGTTTCTACACGTAATCCCACCCCATTTTCCTCGAAAGTTGCAATGGGGACCGCATGGGATACTGCGGGGATTTTATTACCCGGTGACATGGCCTTAGAGGGGTCTGCATCCGCATAACTTGAGTGCATTATATATATGTGTGTGTGTGGCGTGGTAAGCCATGGAATGGGGACAATACATTATATGGTATGATGGGGTTGGTAGTTGGGGTCGTGCAGCCAGGTAGTAATGAGGTGGTGATGATGTGGATGTGGACGCCATGTGTGGACCACGTGGGTGCCACATGGCAGGTCATGATGACATGGCACTATTTGATAGGCCAATCTTTGAACGACTATAAATTTTGATATGAGAGTCGGATTGAGACAAATTGTATATCGCTAGAAAGGTCTCGACGATATGAACACAATGATGTCATATGATTTAAAGTTTTGAGAAAGTCGAAAAAGGTCAAAAAAATTAGACCCCATTTTCATAGCGGGACATTAGTGGTCGGGTCATCAGAGTAACTACCTGCTTCTACCCATAGTAGGGGATAGGGATAGTAGGGTATATTTTACAGAGTGGTATTAGAGCTTCCAAGTTCAACACTTGGACTAGATGGGTTCTATCATAAAAGAAATGTAGAGCAAAGGTTTCAACTCTAGACCTTTGGGAATAAGTTGGTGCCCTGTTACTCAATCAACAAAGAAACAATTCCAAGCATTGAATGTAACAGGCCTGGTGAAAATTCCATGTAATAAAGTTACAATAATAACCATGCTCCAAAAAAATAATTTCATGACCAGTGGGCCTTCTGCCTTCACGCAGCATTGCTCCGTCAGGCTTTCGCCCATTGCAAAAAATTCCCCACTGCTACCTCCCGTAGGAGTCTGGGTCGTGTCTCAGTCCTAGTGTGGCTGATCATCCTCTTGGACCAGCTACTAATTGTCGCCTTGGTAAGCCATTGCCTCACCAACTAACTAATCAGACGCGAGCCCCTCCTTGGGCGGATTCCTCCTTTTTCTCCTCAACCTATGGGGTATTAGTAGCCGTTTCCAACTATTGTTCCCCTCCCAAGGGCAGGTTCTTACGTGTTACTCACCCGTCCGCCACTGGAAACACCACTTCCCGTCCAACTTGCATGTGTTAAGCATGCCGCTAGTGTTCATCCTGAGCCAGGATCAAACTCTCCATGAGATTAATAGTTGCATTGCTTATAGCTCCCTTGTGGACAAGGCTGATTCAGCATCATCTTTAGGCACAACTTGTCTCCATTTTCTTTATATAAGCTAAGCCCGGAGTTCACTTTCAGTATAGCCATCCTTACCCTCTCGTGTCAATCCCACAGGCCTAGTACGATGAGAGAGCCATAAAAAAAAACGATCATCCACATCCAATTTGTTGTCCATCTACCATAGTAGACTCACTCATTAATATATGATGAGGGGCCCCTTTGACTCAGCGGTAGAGTAACGCCATGGTAAGGCGTAAGTCATCGGTTCAAGTCCAATAAAGGGCTCATGTTTCCCACAAAGAAAGAAGGCTCGGGTGTCCATTTCTCATCGTATGATCCACATCTTTTAAAGATGAAAACCATTTTTCGAGGGACGAAAACTATCTGTCATGATAGGTTTCAGGAAAAAAATTTGTTATGATGGAGTCTCACAACTAATATAGGGGGAGGACCACTATATTTTTATCAATAATAGCCTTCTTCATCCTGCTACTATAGGATCAGTATATAGTCTACTCCATCTTTGTCAATTTTGAACATATCAGAGGTATTATGGATACTTGGTAATTTCAAATTACCAGTCTTCAAAAGAAGTGGAAAAAATGGAGGAGAAGTAAGTGAACCTGACCCATCGGGTTATGAATATATAAGCTATTCTGGTATTGAAATTTGATGGAGATTTGGAAAGTGAACCTTTCGTATCCGAAATGAATCAATCTTATTGAGTTGATCGAACTCCCTATTTGGTTGTTGATTGAATGTTTCGTCGGATTGATTTTTATAATCTCTTCTCCCTTCCCTAGACAGAAAGAGATATAGATCCTGAATTAAGTCCATTCCGAGCTGAATTACGGGCAACCTATTTCCTCTGTTTAGACAAAATTGATACACAAATCAAATGCGTGATTCTTTTACTATATGAATATTTAGTACATTTTACTTTGGTGATTACACCGGTGAGAAACGGATCGAAATGAAGATGTGAAAAGAGAAAACAGAGGGGAAAAAGAAGGTTTTCCCCTTTTGGACCACAACAGTTAAATATATAACTTCTTGCTGTATAAGGAGAATAACTTTGGAGTAATTTCATTTAGTTCTATGAGTTATGAAAAAATCGACTCATTCCTGTCCATAGACTCATTCGTATTGGACCGCGATGTAGTAGTAAGAATATACATAGAGATGTATGAGAGAGAATAGAAATACTCCTTTTCATTTTGTTGCATTGCAGAAGGTTCAAAACGAGAATGAATAAAAAATATTGAATGGAATAGATATTGTGAATAGAATCTGGTCAATGGAAGGCAGAAAGTGCACTTCCCTCCCCTGAAATTGTTCCATTGATGTTATTAAATAGGTGATTTGAGGATCAGAAAGGAACTCTGAAAACTCGAGATCGAGCGATCATGCATTTACCTATATTGAATCGGTTCGGTCCAGTTTCAAATATTTGTTCCAACAACGAATCTTCGGAACCCAATTTTTTTTTTGAAAGGATGATGGATGAAAAATTGTCCCCAATTCATCGTATACCTTTTGATCATATAGGGTGCTCGGAAATGGTCGAAATAGTGAAATGGGAGGATTGCTATGACTACAACCCTTGGAAAGTCTTCTAAAGAAGAACAAACTTTATTTGATACTGTGGATGACTGGCTACGCAGAGACCGTTTCATTTTTGTGGGTTGGTCCGGTCTATTGCTCTTTCCTTGTGCCTATTTTTCCTTAGGTGGATGGTTCATGGGTACAACCTTTGTGACTTCATGGTATACTCACAGATTGGCCAGTTCCTATCTGGAAGGTTGTAATTTCCTAACTGCCGCAGTTTCTACTCCTGCTAATAGTTTAGCACATTCTTTGCTGCTATTATGGGGTCCTGAAGCACAAGACGATTTTACTCGTTGGTGTCAATTAGGTGGTCTATGGAACTTCATTTCTCTTCATGGTGCTTTCGGTCTAATAGGTTTCATGTTACGTCAATTTGAACTTGCTCGATCTATACAATTGTGACCTTATAATGCAATTGCATTCTCTGCTCCAATTTTTGTCTTTGTTTCTGTATTTTTTATCTATCCATTGGGCCAGTCCGGTTGGTTTTTTGCACCTAGTTTTGGTGTAGCAGCTATTTTTTGTTTTATCCTCTTCTTTCAAGGTTTTCATAATTAGACCTTGAATCCATTTCATATGATGGGAGTTGCCAGAGTATTGGGTGCTGCTCTTCTATGTGCTATTCATGGTGCTACCGTGGAAAATACTTTATTTGAATATGGTGATGGTGCAAATACGTTCTGTGCCTTTAACCCAACTCAAGCCGAAGAGACTTATTCCATGGTCACTGCTAACCGCTTCTGGTCCCAGATTTTTGGAGTTGATTTTTCCAATAAACATTGATTACATTTCTTCATGTTATTTGTGCCAGTGACCCGTTCATGGATGAGTGCCATTGGAGTAGTTGGTCTAGCTCTAAACTTACGTGCATATGATTTTGTTTCCCAGGAGATCCGTGCAGCAGAAGATCCTGAATCTGAGACTTTCTACACAAAAAATATTCTCCTGAACAAAGGTATTCGTGCTTGGATGGCGGCTCAAGATCAGCCTCATTAAAACCTTATATTCCCTGATGAAGTCTTACCCTGTGGAAACGCTCTTTAATGGAACAATATCTTTAGCTAGTCGTGATCAAGAAACCACTGGTTTCGCTTGGTGGGCCGATAATGCCCGACTTATCAATTTGTATGGGACATGTATTCCAAGCTAAATGGTGGGAAAAAACATCCTAGTGTGGGTGTTCATTTCAAGTTATTATGGCTAAGAAAATTGGCAAAGACAATGGAAAATGATTTTGAAAGGAAAGAGGCATTATTTAGCACATTTATTTATGAAAATAATGGAAAATAGGAGAAAAGGAAGGTGAAAGATCACAGGTTGCATGTGAGGAGGAAAATGAAGGAAAATAATGGAAAACGAAGAAATTAGAAGCCTCGTTAATAAAAAGGCTTCTGAGGATAAATTGGTACCTTTCTTTAGTTCCTTTTTGGAGCTCTCTCATTATTCTCTCTCTCTCTCTCTCTCACTCTTGGACACTTAGAGTTTTCTTGGAGCACTTTGGAATTAGAGAAAGAAAGGAAAAGAAAGAAAGAAGAAGGAAGGAGAAAGCAAGGAAGGGTAGGATCAAGCAACTAAAACAATATTCTTTGTAGATATTGATTTTCATGTGTGATTTCCTTGCTAGATATGGCATGCATGGTATTTCATATGGTTATTTTTTGTCATGGCATGGGTTTTTCCAGTTATGACATTGTTTTCAGCCTAGCCTTGCCATTTCCAGATAGCTTAGATGAGATGGTTCTCATACTTTGGTTGAGATGGATTGCTAGATGGATTCAAATATCAGTGAGGTGGATCTCCGAAATGACAAACACATGGCCTAGTGGTCCTTGAACCAAATTGTGGACCATGACAAGGCTAGTAGACTAGTAACCCTTGAGCCAGACTATGGATTGTGGTAAAGCCTAATTATGTTCCTCGGTGGGCCTAGGAATCCTTTTCTATGAATGGAGGGATATACGGTAAATCCAAGAGGTGGATTTATCTCCGTTGGGCCTAGTAGTCCCGGGATGGGATGTACGGTAAATATTGGAGAGTGGGTCTCAGTGTAGGGCCTAGTGATCCCCATAACAGACTTTGGATTATGATAAATCCCAAGAGACTAGGAGGCACTGAAATTCCTCGTGGTGTAGGTGAATAACTCCAGTAGAATTCATGATTATTTGGTTATTTTTTGTTGGTTATGAGTCCCACAGTCATGCTTGGAATATGGCATGGGAGTGATTGGATGAAGAGAGATTTGTCTCAACCAATATATGGTTAGGTGGAACATGGAAGTCCCATCTCTGGTTGGTTTTTACACTCATTAATGAGAAGCTCATTCCTTTTGTACTAGATGTATAAATGCACTGGTTTATATGTGTATTTTATTGTTATTGTATTCATGGTATTTTTGTTGTTATTATGTTCATTATAAGAATTTATTTTTACAGTAGTGATGTATGCCTCTCTCCATGTTCTTATTTGTAAATGAATGCACAATGTATCTATGGTCAAATAGATTGTTTTTCATCTAATTATGTGAGCGAGCAATGATTATTATCGATTCTCAGATAAGTATGAGACCCTTGTGCTCATATGTGTTGTTTACACCTATAGTTTCAATGTTTGTGACATGTTTGACAAAATTCTTGTCATGGCTAGGAGGGGTCCAGATGAGTTCTTATTGATGTGATTTCTTTTGTATAATTGTCATGTTTTTATTTATCATCTTTTAAATTTTCATGAAGTTCTGGGCAGAGCACTAGGTTATGGGCCTGAAAATGTGGCTCAAATCCCAGAAAAACTGGCACAAAACTAAAAAATTGAGTCCCTGGACGCTGGCATGCAATGTTATGCCTACGTCTATAACATCTTGGACATTGACTTGCAAGAATGTGCATACATCTATGGCTCAAACAGGTCAAAAGGTGAGTGTGACCCAGGGGTAAGAGGCCTGAATTTTTGGGCTACCTCTTGGGGGTGTCATTGTTGGTGTACAAGGTATGTATGTTGTGTTTCCATTGGTTCCACTTACTTAAGGTCACCTAGGAGGTTGAATCTCATTATAATAGCCTATTGTCACATTTTTACGTTGGTTGGCTAGTTACTTGGGTAGATGTGGGAAGAGGGTGTTACAGAGTGGTATCAGAGCATGGTTCAACCCTCAGACCGGATGGGCAGTGTGTTGTTCATGCATTCAACTCGATTGCATATTTGTCCCTTATGCGTGTAGTCCATGTGCTTGTTGCATTTTCATGGTGTTGATCATCGTTGTAGTGATGTCTCCATGAAGGTTGATGGCGTTGTTGTGGGATGTGTCATCATGAGTGTATGGTTGTATATGAATTTGTTATGCGTGTTGGTGTCTATATGTTATTATGCATGCATTTTCATGTTGCAGGTTGTTATGCATGAGGTCATTGTATGCAATTAGGTCATCATGATGATATTGGTATGTTATGATGCTAATGTGTTGGCTAAGTTAGAGCAGGAGATGTGGATCATTAAAGTGATGTTGCAACAATGGACTTTCGGGTAAGAGCATATCGTCATACAATTTTGTATGTTTGGCGTGCATGTATGTGATTCATGGTGGTTGTAAGCATTAGGGTTACTTATATGGTTTTCCTTCCATTGTTATTTGGTTACATGTATGATAAATTCTAGTTGATCAGCGCAGTCAGATGCATTATGGTTATGTGTATTCCTTTCATTCTATTGATTTTATGGTTACATATGTGATAGATGTTAGTTAATTAGTGTGATCATATGTACATGTGATAGACATTAGTTAATTAGTTTGATCACTTGCACATGTGTATAAAGTTAATACCATGCTCATTTATCCAACACATATGGTTACATATGTGATAGATGTTAGTTAATTAGTGTGATCATATGTACATGTGTTGGTTAGTCGAGCATGGTATTAACTTGATGACTATGTTATATGTTGTTGATGAATATGTTATATGTTAACTTGTAGTTAGCTCGATGATTATGTTATATGTTGTTGATGAGCATGTTATATGTTAACTTGTAGCTAGCTCGATGATGATGTATATGTTGCTGATGAGCATGTAATATGTTAACTTATTGTTTTTATATGTTAGTTAACTTGATGATTAGGGTTATAGCATTAATATCTTGATGTTATATGTATCATGCTAAATTGGATTTGCCTATGCAGATGGTTAGGGTTATGACATTCAGGTATGAGTTGACTTATCTATGATATTATGTCATACTAATCTAGACCGATTGTGCATATGTGGTTGTTATGCAAGAAAGACAATTGTTTATGAGTTTATGATGTGAACATGTTAGTTAGATATTGTTATGGATATCACGATATTATTTAGGTTGAGTTGATGTGTTGTGAATTTATATCATGCTAATCTAGATTACTTGTGCAGACAAGGTAGCATCCCCTGAGATACATTAAGGTATGAGTTTTCTTATTTCATTTACTTTGTACTTGAATGTTTAATAATGTCATTTATTTGGTGTTTGAGTGTTTTGTGTATATTATGTCATTTATCTATTGTCTGAATGTTTGATTACTTGCATGATATGAGTATGTGCCCATAAGATTGCATGAAGAAATGATCTTGTTTTGAGATGGTGGTACTAACACACATGTGTTGAGATAATTGATATGAACTTGAGTGCAAGTAGGTGATAGTTGTAGTATTATTATCTTCACTATTAGTTGATTATGACATGGTTGTTAGTCTTTGTAGAGGGTGATTTTAGTTTAATAGATATGATTTCTTGATATTTGGAACATGTGGTTGACATGTGGGAACAGTTGCAGGGCAACATGCTTGGTATTAACTTGAAAAGGTAATTGTTGATGTGTTTATATAAATAGCATTTGGGTGATGTGATAGTGCATATTAAGAGTCAATTGCCGAAAGAGAAAGGTAGAAGAAAAGAATCAGGTAAGAATTCCTTTGGCTATGTTTGGAAACCCTAAGTCCCATACAGGAAGCCTTCTTAACCCTAATCTTGTCTGGCATTATTTGGATATGTGCTATATTTATGAACATGTATTTGACAAGTATAAAAATTGATTTCTACTTATGGATGGATTCTCCAAGGGATTAGAGTCCCTTGAGAGATGATATATGTATGTTTTCAGATACAAGGCAATGTGTTTGGCACAACAAGGTAATATAATTGGTATATTGTTATAATTATTTATGCATTGATAGTTATGTGGCTATGGAAGTATGATGCAGGGGATTGCATGGCAAGAGACTTCCATGAAATATTGAAGAAGGATCAGGTTGATTTTTCCTTTGAAAGCACTAGGGAACCATGGGGATTGAGTCATGGTGTTTGTTTCCAGTCTTGTGCTTTTTGTATTTTTTGGTTGTTCCTCTTGATTTGTGGCTTTTTTTATGTCTAGTGTATGTCCATACCACTTTTTTGCGGTGTCGTATTGCCTTGGTTTTCATGGTATTCTTCTTGTTTTTTATTTTTCTTGCCTTTTATATTTTGAGAGTCTTGTGAATTGGTTGGGAAAGAGGAAAGTTAATGGAGCTCAGGGAGAGTTGTGTGGTAGCCAATAGGTAATGTAAGACACAAATGAAACTCGATGCATGAGTAAGCACAGCGGAAGGTAAGAATATGACAGTCGATTGGATTAGTTGAGTCCATTGGGTAAATGGACAATGGCAGAGTAGGTAAAGTGAATGGATCTAAGATGTTAGATTCCTTAGCTATGTTGGGAAATTTTGTTCTCAACATTGTGAATATTATGCACAGATAAAGGAAGTTCTTTTAAGCTTGACCTTATGCTATCTGGTAATTATGATTTGATCATGATTGTGTTGATGTTTATATATGTATACATGTATGTATGCATGTATGTCGTGTCAGACAAGGTTGTCATGGATCATGATTGTCTAATGCTAATGTTTATATGTATATATGTGTGTATGTATGTTGCTTTTTGATAGGATCATGATTGGTTTATGATAATGATTATATATGTACGTATGTGTGTATCTATGCCATTGTCTGACAGGGTTGTGAGGGACCATTCTTGTGGAGGAATGATTTCTTATGTAGATGAATGGCATGAAGAGGTTCTTGGCTTATCAGGAATCAAGTGGGAAGAGTTGATATTTTGAGGTTAGTATCATGTGGATATGAGTCGATATTATGTGTTTATACTATGCCTATGTGTTGGACAGGTAATATTGAGCGATACATCAGCAGAATGAACTCATCGTGATTTGTGGCATGCTATGATAAGCATGGGTGGTAGACAGACACTAGAAGCAAGGTTGCTTAGTGGGGTCAGTGTGTGGTCTATGGATGTGTAGTACTATTGTTGTGTCTATGTTGTGCATATTGTGTATTTAGTGATTGTACCTATGGTGATGTGTAAATGTAACATATGTAGTATTGTGTACATATGATGTTGTATCCCTATTGTATATATGGTGTTGTGTGTATATTGCATGAGCAGTGCTGGATATAGATGGTGCTATGTAGATGTTGGATATGCGGTGTTGTGTACATGCCGTACTATGCACATGTTGGATATGTTGTGTTTTTTGTATATGGTGCTATGTACATGTTGGATATGCGGCGATGTGTATGTATGGTGCTATGTACATGTTGTATATGCAGTGCTATGTACATATGGTGGTGTGTGTGTGTTGTACATATGGTGTTGTGTACATGATTGTACATGTGGTTCTGTGTGCATGTGGTGTTGTGTACATGTTGTACATGTGGTGCTATGTGCAGGTGGTGTCGTGTACATGTCATGCTTGTGACGTTGTGTACATGTGGTGTCGTGTACATATCGTGCATGTGATGTTGTGTACATGTGGTATTGTTTACACATTGTAGAGGTGATGTGGTGTACATTTGGCATTGTGTACATGTTGCACAGGTGGTGTCGTGTACATGTGATGTTATGTACACGTTGTGTAGGTAGTGTTGTGTGCAGGTGGTACTGAGTACATGTTGTGCATATGGTACTAGTATACATGTGGTATTGTGTGCATGTAGTACATGCAGTATTGCAGGCATGTGGTACTATGTATGTGCATGGTGTAGTCATGGTATCGTGACATGTGTATTCGTTGTGGGTACTATGTATATGTATATATTGTGTTGTGTTGTACACCGTATGTAGGTGTATGTGTTGTGTTTTATTATACACTGGGTGTAGGTGTCTGTGTTGTATGCTAGTGTGGGTGTATGTATTGTGTGGTGTTGTATGCCTTGTGTGCATGTATGTGTTGTACACTATGTGTATGTGCACATAGTTGAAGAGAAGGCACTAGTGTTTTTCGGGTGTGGCAACCGATCCGGTGTGTGTACAGAAGAACAAATGTAGAAGTAAGGACCGATGAAGGATAAGTATCGATATTTTAATTCAGTTATATTATGCATGAGATCTACGATTCCAAATTATGATTGTTACATGTGATTTATGATTATGGTTTATGATGGTTGCATGCGATTCATGATTTTAATTTATGATGGTTGCATTTTGAGCTAACCAAATGTGATATGTGTATACATGATGATGTGATCAAACAAATATTTTGACTTGTGTGACAAGAAGTGAACAAGATTGCAAGTGTACCTTATTAATGAGCCACCAATGAGGTATGATTTAAGTTTATTTCAATTTTTTTTTAGTCTAATGGGATTATGTGCTTGGTACAGGAAAGCATGGAAATACTCGATTGGGTAGTTGAAACTGATTGCAAGAATTAGAAACAACAACAAAATGAATTGAAACAGGCAGCAGTATGCTGGCAAAGCACTTCAGGAACAGGGCCATTGTGGGACAATGTTACCCAATAGTGTCCAATGATTTCCATGAGCATGTTATGATCGGTATGACAGTTTCGAGGTAGGTATATGCCTTGGTTTTTGTATCTTTCGGTGGGAGGAAGCCTTTCCAAGGGAATGATCGCTCGAGATAGGGGATGTCAGGGAACTTGGAAGGTGAGTGACTACACGTAAGGGGATGACCGGCTTGCCTGAGGGACTGTGTAGCAGAGAAGGGAAGGTCAGGGATCGATTTGTTTTGGTCATTAGCATTTCTAGATGGAATCAAATTCACATTGGGAGTGTACCCTAGAACAATGAGTCAGTAATTTTTCACCAAGGGTATAGTTTCACTAGACAGTGGATGCAGACTTTCACTATGACAATGGATTCTGGACTTCCTAGGAAGGAGGTGAATCCTGGTATTACTTTGAGGATGGAGGTGTGACCCTCTAGATTCCCTTGTTGCTAATAAGGGAATCATATCCTTCTATTTGTTGGTTTAGCAAATGTTTATATGAGTATATGTTTATATTTGTATATTGTTGTAAATATTGTATTGAGTTGGATTTATAAAGCTCCATAGATAGTGTGGTTGTATATCTGTATGTCATTGTAAATACGACAATGAGCTCTCTTATAAAGCTCTATTGGCAGTATGTTTTATTTTCAGTAGTTTGTTGGTTTGTAGGTGTCATTGAACATTGAGGATGGTGTTCCCCCAAGGGGGAGGGTTTTGTAACAACCCTGGTGAAAATTCCATGTAATAAAGTTAAAATAATAACCATAGTTGATGGGACATGTATTCCAAGATGAATGGTGGGAAAAAACATCCTAGTGTGGGTGTTCATTTCGGTTTATTATGGCTAAGGAAATTGGAAAAGGAAATGGAAAAGGCTTTGGAAAGGCAAGAGGCATTATTTGTCATATTTATTTATGAAAATAATGGAAAATGGGAGAAAAGGAAGGTTAAAGTTCATAAGTTGCATGTGAGGAGGAAAATTAAGGAAAATAATGGAAAATGAAGAAAATAGAGGCCTCATTAATAAAAAGGCTTTTGAGGATCAGTTGGTACCTTTTTTTAGTTCATTTTTGGAGCTCTCTCATTATTCTCTCGCTCTCTCACTCTTTGACACTTAGGGTTTTCTTGGAGCACTTTGGCATTGGAGCAAGAAAGGAAAAGAAAGCAAGAAGAAGGAAGGAGCAAGCAAGGAAGAGCGGGATTAAGCAGCTACAATAGGATTCTTTGGAGGTATTGATTTGCATGTGTGATTTCCTTGCTAGATCTAGCATAAATGGTATTTCATGTGGTTGTTTTCTGTCATGGCATGGTTTTTTCCAGGTGTGATAGGGTTTTCATCCTAGCCTTGCCATTTTCGGATAGTCTTAATGAGATGGGTTATCATACTTTGGATGAGTTGTATTGTCGGATGGATTTGAAGCCGAGTAAGGTGGATCTCTGAAATGAAAAACACATGGTCTAGTGGACCCTAAAACAGATTCTAGACCATAGTAAAACCACTGGCCTAGTAACCCCTGAGCCAGACTATGGGTTGTGGTAAAGCTAGATTATGTGCCTCGGTGGGCCTATGAATCCTTGCCAGTGAATGGCAGCGATATACGATAAAGGCAATATGTGGATTGCTCTCCGTTGAGCTTAGTAGTCCCAAGATGGCATGTACGGTAAAGCCTAGAGAGTGGGCCTCGACGTAGGGCTTAGTGATCCTTGGATCATACTATGGATTACGGTAAAGCCTGAGAGACTAGGAGGCACTCAAATTACTCATGGTGTAGGTGGTGAACTTTGGTAGCATTCATGCTCGTTTGGTTATTTTTGGTTGGTTATGAGTCCCACATTTATGCTTGTTTGGTTCTTTTTGGTTGGTTATGAGTCCTACATTCATGCTTGGAATATGGCACGGGGGTGATTGCTTGAAGAGAGATTTGGCTCAGCTAATTTATGGTCAGGTGGAACGTGGAAGTCCCATCTCTGGTTGGTTTTTACATTCATTAATGAGAAGCTCATTCCTTTGGTATTTGATGTATGAATGAATTGTATTATATGTGGATTTTATTTTTGTTGTATCCATGATATTTCTGTTGTTATTATGCTGGTTATAAGCATGTATTTTGACAGTAGTGATGTATGGCTCTCTCCATGTTTTTATTTGTAAATGAATGCACAATGTATCTATACTTAAATAGATTGTATTGCAACTAATGATGTATGAGAGAAATGCTTATTAGTAATTCTCAGATAAGTATGAGAGCTCTATGCGCAGATATGTTGTTTACACCTGTAGTTTCGATGTTTGTGACATGTTTGAAAAAATTCCTGCCATGGCTAGGAGGGGTCCAGATGAGTTCTTATTGATGTGATTGATTATGTATCATTATTCTATTGTTATTTATCATCTCTGGAATTTTCATGAAGTTATGGGAAGGGCACTAGGTTCTGGTCCTAAAAAGGTGGCTCATATCCCTGGGACGTTGGCTCAAAGAGGTCAAAAGGTTAGTGTGACCTAGGGGTAAGAGGCTTGAATGGTTGGGTTACCTCCTGGGGGTGTTGTTGTTGGTGTACAAGGTTTGTATGTTGTGTTTCTATCGATTCCACTTCCTTAAGGTCATCTAGGAGGTTTAATCTCATTATAGTATCCTCTTATCGCATGTTTACCCTGGTTGGTCGGTTACTTGGGTAGATGTGGGAAGAGGGTGTTACTTTGAACCTAGCTTTGATATTTAGAGATAGGTGGAGCTCTAGCTCTGAGTGCTACAATTGAATGTGGATATGATCGTGTGTTATTTATAGATTTGATTGTGATTTGTATGTTAGTTACAAGGATGTTCTAGCATGATTTATTTTATTGAAAAATGCAATGATATTGCATGTTTTTAATATTAGGCATCTTGAAGGTTTGGACAACCTATTATTGTGACCATGGATGTTGTTGATTCTTTGGTATTGGTAAAACTACATGCATGCTTTTGTGCTTGATTGTTTAAGTGGTGTTTCTTACACACTTGGGATGGATGTGCATGTGAATGCTCATATGCTATGAGCGATTGGGGAAATCCTTGTGTTTCTTGTATTACAGAAAATGGTTGTTCATTTAATTAAATAAACACACACACATACATATATATATGCTAATTGGGATGTGATAATCCCTTGGTCTGATTAGCATATGGAAAAGAGCCTTGGTGGAGGTTGACTATTTCTATATGTTTAGTTTTTGTTATTATGTTTTTTTTTTCCTTATGAATACTTGAATTTGTGGTTAATGTCTTCATTGTTTAAGTAATGTGGTGTAACATATGGAAATGACTGGTTGAAGCCTATAAAGGTTGCTATCTCAATATGAGGTAGATCATCCATGTTCAATACTTGAACCAGATGAGTTCAAAGGAAAAGGTCTTGTGTAGACTTGGAAGGATTTGTAGCTCTATTCAAGAGTGATGTGATTGATGATTGTTAGCTTGTGTAAGCAGGTGATGTGTGTAGCATTGTGATTGAATGGCTATATATTTTGATCTGAGTCAGAGTGAGACAAATTTTATATCACTAGAAATGTCTCAACGAGATGAACACAATAATGTCATTTGTTTTAAAGTTTTGAGAAAGTCAAAAAATGTTGAAAATTTTAGACCCCAATTCCATAATGAGACATTAGAGGCCGAGTAATCATAGTAACTGCACCATTCTACCCTTCGTAGGGGTTAGGGATGGTGGGTGGTATGTTTCATTATGCATTTCATAAATATGAAAAATTATAATTTATAAAATATGCATGCTTATGCCCTGGATTTTGAGACATGTGGATAATGAATGAATTGAGATGTGTGTGCAGTTGCAGGACACTATGCCTGATATAGCAGGGCAAGGAAACAACTAATATGTTCTATGGATTGATAATATTAATAGTTTAATGAAAGTGGAAACACTTAAAGAGATTGGTACAACAAGAAGGAGAGTGGCTTGTAAGAGCTCTCAAGCACATAAAGTTTGATGATGGAAGAGGGGAAATAGGAGGGGGATAAATTGGAGGAGAATTACAAGTTTAAAAGGGCTTCCATGAAATCTTGAAGAAAGATGGGACTAAGCCTTTATTCATGAAGCATTGAAAACACTAAAATTCATGGGGATTGAGTGGTTGTGGTTGTTGAATATTGATGTTTTGTGTTCCTCAATTGATTTTATCTTTAATTTTCCATTTTTGAATGTTGATTATGCATGGAAATTATACCTTGCCTATGGTTTTGTATTGTTGTTATGATATTTTATGATTTTTTCTTTATTTTCTTCTTGTTCTTGCCTTCTATGTTTTTGGGGCTCTTGGGAATTTGTTGGGGAAAAAGAAACCTAATGGAGCTTGGGGTGAGTTGAGTGGAACCCAATAGGAAATGTAAGACTCATATGAAGCCTAATGCATGAATAAATGGTAATTGAAGATAGGAAGGAAAAATATGACAGTCAGTTGGGTTGGTTAGGTCCATGGGAATAAATGGAAAGTGGAAGGACAACCATGAAAAAAGGGCACAAAGGTAAGCTCTTTAATCTTTAAAATGCATGGTTGATATATATATATATATCCCTTGTATTATGATGCAATGATAGAATAATGATGTTGGCTAGTATGAAAGGATTTTAGTCGAGAGCCACCACAATAGCAACATAAACAAGTTATTAAAATATGGAAATGTGAATGGAAGGAACTGTGATTATCATGTTTGGGTAATTGGTGAGGTTACTTAATGGATTCCACAAAACATGGAAAATTATTGGGAAAGTGAGTAGGTAAGGCCATTGCAAGCTGCGATTGGAATGTGTTGGAAATATGATGCAGAGTGTTGTCCTTGATGGCAACCCACTGAATGAAGATGAAGACATGCGACTGTTGACATGTGTTGTCCTTGATGGCAATCCACCTGATGAAGTTATGCTTGACTTGATGGACTTAGTAAATGATGTAAATTTGATGTGATATAATGTTTGTTGACAATATGTTGCTGAGTGTTGTCCTTGAAAGGCAACCCATCTGATAAAGATGATGACAACTTACTTGATGAAGTTGTGCTTGATATAATATGTTCTTGATGAAGGAAATCTGATGTATCTACAGTGAGTACAGAAGGCAATGAAGAAAGGATTTCAGCATGTGCTAGATTCTATGATGAAAAAGAGTATGTCTCTAGGTATATGCGGATTGGCCTAGGGGAAGTCGCGTATGCACGCGGAAAAGAACGTGCCAAGTCGCGTATGGGCTAAAGCGGTCAAAAAGTGAAAAACCAAGGGTAACCACCATGGTATTGACCCATGGTATTGGGTAATGATCCGCCTAATTGACCCCGTCCAGGTAGTTTTGGGCTCATGGTATTGTTTTGGCCCATGGTATTGAAAAAGGGGGCTCATGGTATTGAAAAGGGTAAACCTATATAAGGAGAAGAAATTCATTGTGCAAATCATGAGTGTGGGTGCAAGATGTCTGAGCTTGAATGAATACTTCTCTCTGAAGTAGATCTGAATGGAAAGGGTTACACTTGAAGACAAATCTGAAGGTATGATGCACCAATGATGAAGAAGGGGATCTAGATCTGAAATGCACTTGTATCTACTAGATCTGCTTATGGAAGGCCTAGATCTGTGATGAGGCGAACATCTAGGCGAGCATCTGTCTGAAGTAAAAGGGTAAATCTGAATTGAACATCTGATCTGATGAAGTATGCTGCTCTGTAATGATTGAAGATCTATACGCTACTTCGCCGCGGAGGAAGCGCGTATATACGCAGCTTCAGCGAAGAGAAAGCGCGTATGCGCAATAAAATATACACTGAGGTATACGTTGTTTTGTGTGGACGGAAGCGCGTATATACGCGACATCAGTGAAGTGAAAGCGCGTATGCAAACTAGGGTTTGCTGAAGCAAAGGGTATGAAATATCTGATCTGTTCTGCTGTGTTTCTGCTATCTGATCTGTGTTGTTAAGTATCTGTTGGTGATGTATGTTTGTGTTTAAAAGTTTGGAAAGGGTCCAGTCTGGAAATATGATGAAATGTGGCCTGCAAGTGGTGTTCTATTAATGTTGTTGGATCCAGTGTGAAAATTGATGAAACGTGGTCCAAGGTGGTGCTGAGGGTTGTAGCCTTCAGTCAGGGGGTCGTAGCTCCCTTCCAGGTGAGGCTGGTAAACGAGAGCAGGGGGTCGTAGCTCCCTTCCAGGAGAGGCTGGTAAACGAGTCAGGAGGTTGGAGCTCCCTTCCAGGAGAGGCTGGTAAACGAGCGCAGGTGGGTGCCTGCGTGCTGGTCAAGTCTGCGCCAGCACATATGTTGTAAGATGTTTTCTCTATAATAATATATTGAAGGCTGAGCAACTGCAGCGGTGGTTTTCTCCCGACTTGGGTTTCCACCTAAAAATCCTGGTGTTCATGTGTGATGCTTTGTGTGATGATTTATTCTGTTCTTACTGCACATGTTTACTGCTTATTGAATATCTGATGAATAAATGAAGGAATGATTGAAGTGAAGAATTAATGACATAATTAGATATACGTATACGCGAGTTTCATAAAGGTTATGGCGTATATCGCATATGAAACTGAGGTGCTCAGATCATTTCTGCGTTTAGAAGCGAGGAAAGGTAGAAAGTTTGAATATGTGATAAATGCGATTCACCCCCCCCTCTCGGTATTTTTCCCAACAGAATGTGGTTCACGAGTATGAAAAAATTGAGTAAGAAATTCGAAGTTCAAGGAACTATTTTTCATTGGAGCAACAATAATATTAGTTTATAATGTTGATGGTAGAAGAAAAGAAAAGGTAAAATAAATGCATTTGGGGTAACAAAATCCTTGCCCAAATTGGGAACTACTATTTTCAATGTTCTGCATACTTTGCATGAATAAACGAAGATCTCTTAACCTTGACTTTATGGACACATGTAATTGTGTTGTGCTCATGATCACGCTGATGAATGAATAAATGTATATGATGCCACTGTGATTGACAGGTTATTATCTAGATCATTCTTATGAAAGAATGATTGAGCATGCCTTTATCATATGAATGGATGGCATGTTTGTGAATCCCACGTTATGTGAGGAATCAATTGGGAAAGAAGTATCCCTGGCCGATTTATGATTTTGATGTCATATGATTATGACTCTTATCTTGCATCCATTTTTGCATTGTGAAACAAATAATGTTGAAGGATATATCAACAGAACAAAATAAATGTGACCTGCGACATGTTGGGCCAAGCATGGACAATTGAAGGGACCACAGACCCAAAATTTGGGCTATGGGTGCACATGGCACAATGAGGAAAATGAATGTAGGTTGAGCAAGTGATATAGACACCTATTGTGTATTAGGTGGATATCGAAAAGAGTGTTGGATTCCTGATTCTTTTGTGAATAGGTGGAGGTCAGCTCTCTATATTTTCATGGAGGCCATCAGGTGGAATGGCTATTGTACTCTGGATTCTTGCAGAACACAGGTGGAGGCACTGGGTTCTGGATTCCTAATGTGAAAAATGGGTGGAGAGTATTGGGCTTATGTATTCCTATATTTGGGTTGGAGTTGTAAGTGTTATGGATTCCCTCACTTTATTATGCTTAGGTGGAGACACGATGCACAATGGATTCCTGGAGATCAGGGGGAGGCATTGTGGAAACTAGATTCCCTTGGTTTGAAAAGGATGGAGGTGGGACACCTCTAGATTCCATTGATGAACAAGACAAGAGGGAAGAATGGGAATTTCCCTGTCTAGGTGAATGGAGCGAGATGTAGGACCAAAAAGAAGTAGCTTGAAGAAATTAGAGTGTGCAGCAGAAGCACCAAGAAGACTGCAAGGAGTCACAGAAAGTGGTTGATCCAAAAAAAAAAAATCATGTCTATAAATAGTTGTTGAGCAAGCAAATTGTACATATATGAAATGTGATTTTAAGTGAGTTGCATTATAATCTTTCACAATGATTTATTCCAGGAATATGTGTGAACACCCCACCTTACCCTCAGTGAAGTATTCACTTGTTAACCCAACTTCTCTTATTCACTTAGAGAAATGGGGTAAAAATATTTTATTTTTATTTTGACGTAACTCCGATTTTTCAAAACCTAAGGCAAATGTCACCATCACATTCGTCTCGACGATACGTTTCCAATGATATAATTTTTTTCCCAACTTGGACTCCTAGATCGCAAATTATGCTCCTTCAAAGTTTCATTAATTTTTAATGTGTTATTCCTCCTCCTCTCTATCATGTGGCATCCATGTGGCACATGAACACTAAGCTTAACCATGTCACTTAGACATGATTGCTGCCACGTCCTCATATCACCCCTCCACCATATGGGCATGGTCAATGATTATATATATATATATAATTTTATAATACTTGTACGTTACTCATTCATTTCACATATAAAAAATTATATTACAATGTATATGAACCATGGAAACCAATATTTATCAGTCTATTGACCCATAAATGCACTTGGAAAGTAACTGCCCACCGTTGGATTAAAGCAAGTACACCATCCAACGGTGGACATCTATTTCCCAGGTGCATTTATGGGCCAATAGACTGATAAATATTAGTTTCCTATGAACCATGGGGTTGCATGGTTCAATGGGACCCACAAATATTCTACCTTGCCCATGTGACGGGAAAAGTTAAATGGTTGATCAATGGTATAGGGATAGGATGCTACTTCCGCACACTCATGAATCCAAAACAAGGTTCCAGTTTTAATGCAACAACCCGTTGCACATCTATGGATTTGGCAGTAGGCAGGGCCTCGACTCCCCTCCACCAACATCACAGGGGGATCCCCGTCAAGATCTTCGTTGTTTGTTCCTCCATGCCAATCCAACGGTCAAAAATGCGGTGGTACCTCCCCCTTCCCCTACTAAAATCACAAGGGGAGGGATACCGTGACGTTTACGTCCGTCGATCTATTCGCGCCATCCACATCTTTTGATGGACACACACCCCTCCCACAGTCTCTCTCTCAAACATGTGTCTTATGTCCCAACCTTTGGGGTTAACTTCCATATTCACCCAACTGCCTACGGTCAAGAGACAAATTTATGTGGCTATTGCGACTTCGTCCATAGGGATTGACCCATCAAAACTACGCATTACTTCCATTCAACAAATTTTTCTCCGCCCTCGGTCATGGTTACGCGACACGGTGATATGGGTTTTTTTGCCTTCCATTCAGTGCTTATGCGCCCTGACTTGAGGTTTATAACATCGTTCACTTTCGGCTTCACCCAGCCTTAACCCCTGGTTTCGGTGCTCGACCATATGGTATACATTTTACAATGCTCGCGGCTACTCACCTAAAGCTTCGGCAACTTCTCCCATGGCTATATGCATGATCTCATTTTTTTATAGACCAGTCCTTAAGATAAGGACGGTGATACCACCCATATTGTCGTGGTTCTGCCCTTTACCCTCTAGTGAAAAACCAACCTCCATAATAGTCCTCTCTGGCCTTCGGTCTAGTTACAATCCCACCAATTATACATATAGTTTTATAACTCGTATCACATAATATCGTGATACAAAATTCCCAGTTATGTTAATGACCTCAATACCTTGATCTCCTCATCATCCCTTTCTGAAACATACATATATCTATATATCCATACCATCGATGCTTTCTCGTGGCACCCAACAAAGCCTCGTGTGGCCCCTTGACACACGTGCTCTGCCATCATGTACAGACCCACGTGCTCTGCCATTATGTACAGACCCACATGGACAGGAACATCCTTGGATGAATTCAGAGGTCGGCCTCTATAGTACCATGGAATATTGAATTGAGCGACGGGGTTCGACCCCCAACCCCGAACCTCAAGGTCGGTCTGACCCCCATACGGGACCGCATCACCTTGGCCTTGAACAATCGACCCCGACTTGGCCGACTGACCTGACCCCCGACCAGGGCGCCTAGCCTGACCTGGCCTGATTCTCGACTTATGGCCCCTAGCAAGACGTTGCAGCAGTGTACTTGGGATCGGCCACAACTTCATTTGATTTCATGTTTTCCACCAAACTTCTGACCTTCTGACCCTCGACTTGGTGGGTCCTACAAGAGACTTCAAGCCTGTTATACAAAATTTCGATACTCAGAAAATTTCACGTGTTTATTTCCCATGTGACTGCTTAGCCAGAGAATTCATGAACTCCGTTACTTGACCATGGTTCCTAGTACCTCGAGGCCATGGAATCTAGGGTTACTTTCATTGTGACCGATCGTCGAACTTACTAAAGGATGCACATGAAGTACTAACAACAAAATTTGATAAAAAGGATATGTGCATGGAGTTATACCCAAAACATTCACATTCAAGTGCAATCTCTTGAAGATATAAGGTACTTAAACAAATCCCACCCACATCTTAACGATGTTTATCTTTCAACATATCAACTCACATACACAGAGCAATTAAATAAACAACAAGCAGGAAATAGCTCATGCTTGTCAAATTAATGAAAGATAACATAGTAACTCATGCTTGTGCAACATTTACAGAACTCACTCATTCATTAACCATTCATATAGGGAAGCCAATGTCGATTAACATACAATAAATCACATTCCTTATCTACAATACAACTATGTAGTCAGTACGATAATATGTGCATAGAATATCATTTAAATATGAGTATGAACAAATACTTATCTTATACATCCAAACAACTAGGAAACTAAGAGTGGGATTATCACTCTCCACCCAACCATAGATATTTGCAGCCAAGAATTACTTGCAATTGTCACCCTCGAGCTATATTCCATCACTTGAGGTAGAGTGCTTTTAGAAGGGAAACCAATAATGTCTTCGGCCTAACATGATGTCACAAGGTGTTATAGAGATTTACATTTAGTCTTTCGTACCTACAACAAGGATTAACATCCATACTAGGATACCATACAATAGATAATTACCATCTTGTTGTCAAGAGAAAAGAGTCCACACTAAATAATTTTTCTTCAAAGGATAATCTATTTCTAGGAAAAAGGAATCATCTCTCCAGGTCGTTCATCAATGAGACAAACACTAGTGCTTCAACCCCCAAGGTAACCCTTGGTGATTCATCAGCCTCACAAAACATCTGAGTGATTCTACCCAATGTAGTAGGTTCTTCAATCCCAAGATTTTGGTGGTTCCCTTGACCTTCATGACAGCCTCTTCTCTTTGTATTTCTCTTCCCTAGAAAGAATCTTTTGGATGTGTCATCAGCTAGTGTATTTTCACAACACCCTTCACAACACTTCTCACATCATTTCTTCACAACCCTACTCCACCCTTCTTCAATTGTGTCTCTTAACTAATGAACCTTCGTTCCTTCCCAAGGCTCCACGCAACCCACTCCCCTTGGATAGCATGTCTCATGTTGCCCTTAATTCCTTGTCCTCTTCTTTCTTTTTGTTGCATTTGCAGGACACCTGGGCCTATGCTTATCCATATAGTTAACTTTAATGCACAAAATGCTCACTTAATTCTACCAAGTAACTCATGTCTGATGTGTTAATTTTTTCCAATTCCTCAAGCAATATTCCACCTCAAGAAAACTAGAGATTGTGTCCCATCTCTTAGTATTTATGTAATTACAATTATTATAACAAGGAAAATTTAACTAAGGGTTGTTACATACCCCTCCCCCTTGGGGGAACATCGTTCTCGGTGTTTTTATTCCCCAACACAAGCAAACATTATTACCCAAGTATGATGATAGTGAGCTTTATATTTGTAGCTAATTTACATTCAATTTTACACACACGATTGCTTACCCAACTAAATGGTTATAAAATCTAATAAATTGGTAATATTTCAGTGGTTCTCTTACAATTCTCTAGTGTTTTACTACGCACTCTAATATCGTCCAACTTTTTTTATTCCTCTTGCAGCCAAACCCACTTTCCCAACCTGACAAGTCAACGTCCTGCATCACAGCATAAGAACTCTCATGAGATTCATCGTGAAAAATTGCAATGAAGGTAGACATACCTTACGAGTTAGTTTCTCATGAAGTTGGTCCCTACAATATGCTTGCAAGCATGATTATCCATTATTTTGTGATAGCGGTCCCTGATAATAACTTGCATTATCCTCATGGATGTATTTCATTGTCCCCATCCACATCCATAGCTTTCCCAAGACCCGGGACATGGAAGGAAAAAGGGAAAAGAGGGTAAAACATTCATAACAGATTGTAAAATGATTCAAGACATAAACAACACAAGATGGGCATGCACCAATCAACAGTAAATAGAAAAATGATAGATTCAACATGAGTTCAAATCAACAGGAATAAATAATAAATCACATAATTAAAAATAGTATTCAAACACCAAAAGAAAATAAAATTTCAACAGTTACAATAACCCAACAACAATCTAATTTGACTTTTGCAAAGATTGTTTATAGTTTATTTACACCACTTCCAATGGAAACATCACAATAATGTTTCCACATCTAACCAACCCTCTTGTTGGTTGAGACTAGATGACCATCTTGCCTCTCTTCCATAGTTGCGTAGATTATCAGCACATTCAAAGCCACATCCTGAATTGTCTCTTCTTCTTGAATGTGGTACAACTTTGATCCATCATGCTTGTGTTGTGGGTAATCCTTTCTTAGGTGATTCTCCCTGAAATTCCAGCACTTAAAGGGTCCTCTTCCGTAATTTTTTGGCTCTTCTCCTGCAACCCAAGCATCTCAGTCTTTGCTAGCATCATTGAACCTTTGTTGATTCTCACCTTTACTGGTGGTGAAACTTCGTGCCTTATACTCCGATTGTTGTTGATGAGCACCATCATTAGGTATAACTGGAGGGGTTAATTGTCACCTTTTTATCCTTCTTAGTCTCTCTTTCTCACATTTAATTACAATATGGTCATATGTTTCTTAGTGTAGATGGTGATTAAGGCTTGTCATACTTCAAATTCCTAATATGGGTTAAATGCAAGATATTCATGAAGATATTCCATTTTTGTTGAAGATTTTACAATCAAATCTTGGAGTAGACAACAAGGAGATATTATAGGAGGGTTTTCCACCTCCTTAACTCCTAAAGGCAGCCAAGGGATCCTCGAGATTCCCTCCAACAACCGAAATAAAAGGCAACCAAGCAAGTGGAAGGTCGAGTGCACCAAAGCTCCACTTCTCTTGTAGTCAAAGGGGACACATCACCTACCTTTTAAGGAGTTGTTGGTGGCTACCCTTTAGGTTAAATAGGGCAGAGTAAGAACTCATTAGGATTCAAATTTTGGAGAAAGCTAGTAGACTCTTAGCTCTTGTGATAGACTTTTGAGACTTTCATTGTTATGTAATGAGACTATTTCTGCAATAAAATGAGTATTCAGTTTGTCCTTCACTGATTTAGTTTCAGAGAGCTGAGCTTGTCAGTTGGGGCCCAATCTATTTGCCTCAGTCTCTCTCTTGTGTATTTATGTTTATTTTTGTGCCGTTATAGCTAGTTTACTTCATGAATTATAGCTAGTTTGCTTAAATGTCATTTTACTGTTTTTGGTTTGCTTCCATTTCACATTTGTTTTCATTAGGCTCTTGTAGATCAGGGTACAGTAGCGTATAAACTCCAAAAGCTATGTGTCAAAGCCGCCCTCTCTCACCTCTTTCATTAGAGCTTGAGGAAGGAAAATCTTCACCACAGGCCCGAAATTGCTCTTCAGTTTATGATTTCTTGGAAAGGATAGATAAGTTGTTGTATTTGTCATGAAATTTTTTGAGAATACTGAGATAGATTTCTGTTTGAATGCATAAGTAGGTTTTATTATCAAATTCAACTCATCTTTTCCATCTTCTTCATCATAGATTTGTCAATGTTTATTGCATGAACATGTAGTTTTCTTGCAGGTTTGAGTAGAGTAGCAAAGGATGACTCCACCAACATCCCTAGCTCCATTTCTCACCCTTCACCAACCTCCTTTCAACAAAATTTCCCTCAGTGTAAAATTCCAAATTTTCCATCAGTTAATTGGAATATTAGAGTTCTTACTTTTCTTAATTAGTTAAGTAAATAAAAGGGGGGAGGGACCCACAAACTTAGTAGATGAATAAAATCCACTTCTGTTGTGTGAATGTGGGTTATTTAGGTAGTGGATTAGCATTATGGAGTAGTGGAGTAGCTTATTAATGAAGGAAGAGTGGAGATCATAGAGAAAAAATGAGGAAGATGATGGAGATAGTGGAGGAATAAAAGTAATATCATGGAGAAATAATGATGAAGTGATGGATGAAGTGGTGCATTAAATGCACACATGATGAAGGGAGTGGAGAGTAAATGCAAAGATGATGGAGATCATGGAGGACAACGTAGTCTTCATGGAGGCTAGTGGCCACATGTGTAGTGCAGTAACGAGGTGGGCCAAGGCTAGGGAAGGCTCACAAGCATAAAAGGAAGGTGAGGGTATCCATAGAAGGCATTCTAGATTTTGATATTTTATTGTCGTTTCGACATTTCTTTGCATGATTCAGCTATTTAGCTAAGTCTATTGTGTTGTTTAGCACACGGGTGTCTCCGAGCAGAGATCCCACCCTTATCCATGGGGACTTCGAGTGCCTACTCTGGAAAGGTTTCTTTGAGCAGCCATTCATCATCCAGCATCTGTGCCACATTCAGCGCCTCTCTTCAGCACTTATAGCTTCAGGAATTACGCATTCCTTCCTTAGGGTTTGAGAGAAGGAAGGTAGTTCTCATTATTTCAGCTAGGAAACCTATGGAGGGATCATCCCTTCACCTTGTGCATCCATTTTGATAGCAGCCTGAGCTGCTAATACCCACATTCTCCACTGTGATGCATAAAAAAAATGCATTTCAAATTAAACCCAAAATAATTCTTAATCTAGGAAATTTCTAAATAATATGTGGAAGCTTATCTTTTCTCAAGCCTATGGTTAAAACCATATTATTAAAACCATTTCATGGAAATCGAATTGATATTCAATTCGATTACACTCCAAACAAATCTTCTGCTCTCACACTTTGATTAAATACCAAAGTACCAACACAAGATAGCATCTGGCCTCACCTTTCCATCGTTCCTCCATCTGAATTTAAAGGGACATTAATATATAACAGGCCACATTATATTTCATACGCCGACTTTGGTTGAATAGAACCAAACACTACATAAATTTATATTTACCTTACAACTTATATCCAGACCATGTCAAGACTCATACCTTAGTTTTAAAACCCAACATAGTCACATAAATGTTTAGTTCGGTCCCATAATTTATCAACTTACCTTTCTTTAACCTTCATGCAGCTTCCTAGTGCAAACGTCGTCCGATCATGAGACCAGAACATCCAACAGATATCACATTCTACTTACCTCTGCACCTTAACTCACCAAATTAACGCGAAATTAGTGTTAGTATGAATATTTTGTCGAAGCGTACAAAAAAAGACCACTTTAGCTACGCATAACTTATAGCCCTAACATCAAATGTGGTTGCTAACATCTTCAGATCTGCAGTTAATTGATCAAGACAAGTGCTGCAAAAAACCAGATCTATGCATAGAAAGACATTAAGCAGTAAAAAAAAGGTTTTGCTCCATATATCCAATAGACAAGACAAGAACAATTTTTGAAAGAATTTTTTGTATTAAGGGCACCTGGGAGGAAAACAAGAAGATGTTTCCAATTCTCCTCAATGGGATGGGTTCTTGGAAGTCCTCAGCACTTCAGATCTAGCATTTCTCTCTCATGTTGGTGTAGAAAACCCAGACAAAGATAGAGCTCAAAGGGAGCTCACACAGCAAATAATGGAGAATATGACAATGATAATGGCTCAAAGTCAGACCAAGAGTTTAGATCCAGAGTGATCTAATAGGCAACAAAAGGTGAAGAATGGTAGGAAAAAACCTCCTATTTATAACAAAATATTGGGTCATTCTAGATCTTGGTGCATGATTAAAATAATGTTAACCAAATCTAGATCCACCTTTTATGGAATATTTTATTATATTTGTTGGAGGGAAAAAGTATTTGACTTGGGTCAAATCCTTTTATTTGTCAATAATAAATAAATAAATGATTTATTTATCTTTTTAAGGAAGTGGTTGAAGGATAATCAAATAAATAATGATTTATTTAATTATTTGTGGGTGATTTGGTTATATTTAACAAGGAATATTATCTAAATAAGATTTAAATAATTATTCCTAGAAAATAATAAGATAAATAAAGGTTTATCTAATTAATTTCTTTGTTTTTGGGTTAAATATGACTAGGAATAATAATTAAATTATGGTTTAATTAATTATTCCATGAGGAAAATTAAACAAAATAGGTTTGTTTAATATTTCCTTTTGGGGTTTCCTGTTTAGACCATAAACAACCTAATAAATGTGGTTTATTAAGTTATTTTACATAGTGAAAGCAATTTACTTAGGGTAAAATTGGTCTTACATGGTGTACTTGGGTCCATCTAATGATAATAGGTTAGATGACCAAAAAATGGTGTAACAGATTGCCCCCCAGTGTGCGAGTGTTAGGAGCAAATCATATGACCGAAGTACGTTGTAAGAACTCAATCACCAAACATCAAAAGGGAAGTCGGAGAGAGAGATGTAAGGTAGACTAATGTGCTGAAGAACTAGACCCTGAGGAGACGAGACTTACAGGTGCAGCAAGTCTATTTTTATGAGAGGGTACCTGTGCTAAAGGCAGCGGGGAAGGTATACCTATGCCCGTCGAGACAAAGTACAAAAGAATAGCGTATCCAGTAAACAAGGGACCGAACCATAAAGTACAACCGGCATAAACATGAGCCAGATAAAAATACAATGAGGGATCCCACATACATGTTGTGACTGGGATAACAGCCAAGACTTATACAATAATATCTCAGTACATGAGATACAAATACAACCCAAATGCCCCCTATAAGCGGGGAAGGGCTCACAAAATCTGACTGATACATGCAAATAAAAGAGGCGCTGCAAGCGGCTAAGGCCGACATCATCAAATATATGGAGCTGCATCGAGGGTTGCAATGAAGAGGTCATCCGGGCATGTGGGGGGCTACCTACAGGGCCACCCCCTCATGAGGGCTGAGACATCTCACACACACCCAGGAATCACCAAGAGCTGCTGCTGCATCACTGAACCATCAAGTATACGGATCTCGATCATGCTGAAAGGAGATGGAGTGGAGAAACAATCAAGTCAAAGGGAAATGAGAGATCCCTTTGCCTGATCCGAGGCACCGAACAAGAGTGGAAGCTGGAACCAAGGTACACCGCCCTCTAGACCTGTCTTCTGGAATGAAGGAGCTGATGTCGATAGAAGGAGGTCCGCCATAGGTGAGGCAATGAGAGATCCTCAACTAAGGCACGAGAGAAAATAGTAGAGCAATGGACAGACTAATACCAATGATGATGGTGGAATGGAGGGGACTGAGTAGTGAATGGACGACTTCCCTTGCTAGAGCATAAAGGGCATGAATGACATGGCAGCGACTGACACAATATCATCAGGGATAAGGGACAGTGGGACTGAAGGCCATAATGTGCGACACAATAGAGAAACCAAGCAATGAGGGATGGAGGACTATAGCGGGGTATAAAGGGACTCGGGATAGACTCCATCAATGCGATGATGACTCCACTTGGATGCTCTAAACAAGGGCGAATCGATGGTGCTACCACACAGTAGAGGTCCAATGGGGGACCATGAAAACATGAGTACAAGATGGTAACTCACGACGAAAATCAACACGAACAAAGACAAGTAAGGAGGCAAAGTGGTGCCCCAAGTACAAGTGTTGTAAGTGAAGAAATGCGATTTTAATGAGAGGAGAAGTGACCCGTCTTGGACAAAATGTGTCCTGGTGAAGTATCAAATAAAAAAAACGAAAAAGATGTTGGCTATCTAAAAGAAAATAAAACATGCATTTCAGAAGGGAAATGCTAAGGGTAGCATTTCTTAAGATAGAGTGCATTACGAGGATTAGGAAGGGGATTGCCTTCGAAATCCTCTAAGAGGTATGCCCCCTTACTGAGATCCTTACTGATGATGTAAGGGGCTAGCCATAATGAGTCGAACTTCCCATGACCAAGGACATCATGGGCCTAGTCATAAACTAGAACAAGGTCACCTTCGTGAAAAGTACGAGGCTGGACTTTTCTGTCATACTGAGCTTTGGTGCATTTCTTGGCCACTTCCATGGTTTGTAAGGCAACACGACAATCTTCGGAGGCGCGCTCAAGCATGATAAGTCATTGTTCTAGAGGTTGGGTGTCAGGGAGAAGTTCAACGGCCAGATGCAGGGAAGGAATTTCACACTCGATCGGTAAGACTGCCTCCTCTCCAAAAACGAGGTGGAAAGGAGTAAACCTAGTGGTGGTTTTAATAGAAGTTCGATAGGCCCATAAAGCAGGGAAGAGCATAAGATGCCAGTTGATTTTGTGCTTATTCACCGTTCGTTGAAGCATAGTCTTGAGGATTTTGTTGACTGCTTCAACTTTGCCATTACCTTGGGGGTAATAGGAGGAGGAATATGGGTGCTCAAAACCCAACAGTGAGGATAGCTCACGCCATATCTCATCTTCAAAATGAAGGCTGTGGTCGAAGACCAGTTGTTTCAGAACCCCAAATCGAGTGATAACGTGGTTAAAGAAAAAGAAGGCTGCGGTAGCTGCCGTGTTGTTAAATGTTGGCATAGCCTCGGCCCATTTTGTGAAATAGTCGACTGCCACGATGATATATTTATGGTTACCAGCGGATGGCGGGTGACACTCCATAAAGTCGATGGCCCATTTACAAAAGGGACCAATTGAGACGACCAGATGGAGGGGAGCTCGTGCCTTAGGGGAGAAATGTTGGCAATTGTAACAGTGTTTGACTGCTTCAATGCAATCACTGAAGAGGGAAGACTAGAAGTACCCAGCGCGCATGACTTTTTGGGCAGTAGCAAGACCGGAGAGTTGGCCACCGCAAGTGCCGCTATGGTAGGCATTGAGGACTTGTTCAGCTTCGTTGTGCGTGAGACAACGATGAAGGACAGTATCTATACCGCGATGATAGAGGTCGTCACCGATAAGAAGGTAGCGAGGAGCCTGGTGTCGGATACGTCGTCGAGCGTCACGATCAAGCTGAAGAGAGAAATTTTGGGTTCGCAAGTAAGTGAGGATATCGCTGTACCAAGGATCATCCGAAGTAATGGAGAATAAGTGCTCATCAGGGAAATCATCATTAACTGGAGGATCTTGTGTTCCGGTAGGTAATTCAGAAATGAGTTCAGCAAGGGCTAAACCTTTCTTACTTTTTGGTGTGACAAATTCAAGGTCGAATTCTTGAAGGATGATGACCCAATGGGCGTACTTCCCAGTGAGAATGCGGCGACTCAATAGGAAAGCCATGGGGTTGGAATTAGTCACAACCTTGGTGGAACGCATGAGGATGTAATGACGAAGTTTTTGGACTGAGAACACAACAGCCAGTGCTAGTTTTTCTTCATGTGAGTAGGAAACAGGAGGCCCTACTAGGTTCTTACTGACGTAGTATATCACATGCTTGATACCATTTTCATCTTCCTGGATATGGACTCCAGCGACCAAATAGGTGGAAGCGGAGATGTACAGGATGAAGTCCCTATCAAAGTCGGGAAGGCGGATCAAGGGAGCGGATGTGAGAGCCTGCTTGAGGGCATCGAAAGACTCATGATCATAGGTATCCCAAAAAAATGGGATATTGGATCAGAGGAGTCTAAGGAACCCATGTGCGGTGGTGGCATAGTCAGGGACGAACCGACGAAGAAAATTAGCTTTGCCTTGGAGAATTTGGAGCTGGCGTAGGGTAGGTGGAATGGGAAGTTCAAGAATGGATTGAACTTTCAAAGGGTCAAGAGTGATACCATCCTTAGACACTATGAAGCCTAAGAGACGGTCGGTGGGAACGCAAAAGACGCATTTCAATGGGTTAAGGCGGATATTATACTTGCGACATCGAAGAAAGACGGTACACAGATCGTGGAGGTGCTGCACCCGATGCTTAGAACGCGCAGTGAGGTCGTCTAAATAAGAAAGGATAATGTGAGCTAAGTCATGGAAAAAATAAGACATGGCCCGTTGAAAAGTGGCGCCGGCGTTTTTAAGGTTGAATGGCATGACACGGTAAGCAAAATTTCCCCACGGACTGATGAACGCAATTTTAAGTTGGTCAGCAGGACGGATAATGATTTGGTTGTATCTGGAGAAACCATCCATAAAGGATAGAACCTCATGCCCCACACACTCGTCAATGATTTGGTCGATAAATGGTGTGGGGAAGTTGTCTTTGGGACAAGCTTTGTTCAAGTCGCGAAAGTCCGTGCAGACACGGATGGTGCCTTGTTTCTTGAGGACGGGAACTAGGTTGGACACCCAAGTGGTGTATTCAATAGGATAAATGAAACTAGCCTGCTTGAGCTTATCGATTTCGGCTTTGATAGCATCACGTCTGGAAGGATTAATGGGTCTCAACTTTTGTCGGACTGGGTTGGCATCGGTCCACGTGTCGATATGATGCTCGACGATGGTGGGATTGAGCCCAAGAATTTCAGAGTAGGACCAGGCAAAAATATCGCAGAATTCTTTGAAAAGCTTAGTGTAAGCTTCAATTTCTTCCGGGGTGCATTGGGCGCCCAAGGTGATATATTCTTCGATTCCTGGTTTGACCGAAATGTCAATTTTAATGGTAGGAGAGATGTTGGCCATGTTTCCTTCTTTGAAAGCATCAGGTGCAGGGATGGGATTTTTGAACCAATCAACTGCATTGGGAATGAAATATTTGGTTTCCACAGCATATTGGTCATGGGATTTCTGTGGGAGGAAGTATGCGCGATGGTGCATATCATCCCACGGAAAGTCAGGGTTGGTCATGGCTTCCATAATGTCTTCATCGGACTGGAAGATGGGAAGACTGGAGGAAGGAGGATCACCCGATGATGTAGTGATGTGTGACTGGTCATCTTGCAGAGAAGGGCTCACATGCGCAACGTCAACAAATCCAAGGACGACTGAGGGGGAACCGAGAGTCTCTGCAAGTCGAAGGTTAGGTGAATTATCTCTCAAGGATGACGATAGGTACAAAATGGTGATCGAAGGCTCTGTTCGTTCGATAGCGGGAGGAGGAATGTGAATAGGAGTAGGAATATCCTCAGGTCCTATCGAAGTAGAACTCGCAGACAAGTGAGAAGGTATCTTGTCGTGCGTAGCCTTGAATTGGCGGTACGTGTCTAAGGAGGAATGATACTCGTCAAGGCGGGGACAGAGGTGGGTGTAATGGCCATGGAAATCGCACAAAGCACAAGGGTGATTTGTGTGCAAGGTTTTGAGTTTCGGGATAGAATCCGGGATAGTGACGTATACTTCAGGGATATCAGAGTCGAGAAACGTCTCGTTGACCAGGATCTTGAGGTGCGGCAATTTAGGACATGTATGGGTGGCATGGCCGACAATATCGCATAAAGCGCACTGGATAGCGTGCTTTGGTGGTTGAGGAGGGGTAGGGTTTGTCGGGGCGGCTTGGTCCTGATTAGTTGCCCCCTTGCGAGCTTTTCCTTTCTTTCCTGGGGCTGTCACCATAGGGGCAGGGTCCTGGGGAGGTGCGGGGGGCCTGGTGGTGACGGAGAAAGCAAGGGGGACCAGTTGAACTGGTGTCAAAGCAAGGTAGGGTTTGGGGTGACCGGGTGGGGTAGCGGATGGAGGGTGAAGGTACCAGACGGGTATACCCAGGTTCAGGTTAGGGAGAGAGAGGGTGGCCATGATGGGGACCGTATAGACTCCGGGAGGGGGAGCCAGGAAAGGTATCTGACCAGTGGGATAATGACTAGGAGGGACGGCTCCGAGATGGTTAAGGCCTAGGGGAACCGATCCAGGGGGATAAAGGGGTCTAGGGATACCAGTTGTAGGAGAAGAGCCAGAAGGAAGAGGTCCGTCTGGCGGAGATGAAGGGCTAGGAGCGGGTTGCGGTGGGCGAGGTTGCGTCTGAGGTTGCTGACTAGCCGAGGCGGGTTGCGTAAGGGCAGCCTGAGATGATTGCATAATGCAAACATTCGATAAGCTGGGATCAGAGAGAGGAGGAGGAGGGAGACCATGAAAAGTTCCAAGCAGGGAGGAATCTTTGTAGACGCCGGGGGAGACACTGGTCAAGGAATCGACGCTGCTTTGGCTGGCTACAAAGATGATGGCCGTCGGGAGGTCTGAGATGGCGCCTCATGGTAAGTCAACTGGTCGATGGTGACTATCTTTCCATTGTGGGGAAAAGACATCTTGCGGAAAACCATGGATGGGACAACAGACATGGCATAGGTGTAGCTTCGCCCTAATAGAATGTTGTAGTCTAGAGGGGCGTCAATAACTTTGACGTTAACGCAAACAGTCTTACCAGCGAGGGTGATAGGACAATTACGGAAAAGGCCGATGGGCTGGGAGGCGTGGCCGTCCCATGCTCGAAGGGTGATCGTGGAAGGGGCCAAGTCAGGAGATCTGAGTTGCTTCCAAACCGAAGCGGACATCACACAGGTGGATGCCCCCTCATCAATTATACACTGAGAAACGTTAGCGTTCCGGATTTTGACTGGGATTTGGAAGGCGACGGAAGCAGGAAGAGGGGGATGTTCTGATTGATGGGCGTCGAAAACAATCATTTGGTCATCATCACAGATTCACACGCCACGGCAGATTGCGTAGCCTTTTGGGAAGGGCACGGATCGAGGAGTTCCATGTGGAAATGGCAAAGCAGAGAGATTGTTTCAAATCATCTACTATTGCTATATGAATGAGCAAATCAATTACAAGCATTTCATTTAATGTCCTTGAGGAAGTTTGTATGAACCTCAAAATGTGGGGCCGCAGGGATGTGTGGCCAAGCCAGCTGGAGATTGAAAGAGGCTCTGTAGAACCTAAAGAAGGGGACTCGGGGGCAGACTGAGCGGGAGGCTTGGGGTACTGGTGAGACCGAGCTTGAAGGTGAAGGTCGACAGTTGTGGAAGGATCAGAGTTCATCATGAGGATCTGGTAATCGGAGGAACCAGAAAAGGAAGGTGGAGTGGCGACTCATCCTAATGTGTGTGGTTGGGCAGCCACTTAATCCTCGCCGAGAAAGATCAAGAAACACAACCGGTTGAGTAGTGGTCACATTAGGGGGAGCATGAGGGGAGGCATGTTGTCCTCGAAATGTGGCTTGAGACTCCCACATCTGCCGCATCTGTGGTAAGAGGGGACAAACGTGAGTGTAATGACCGTAAACACCACAACACGAACAAGGCTTATTTTTGCGAATAGGCCTGTCCGACTTGGGCTGAGTGCCCTGTTGCTGGTTAGCAGTGTTAGGGTCAGTACCTTGAGGATTGGGTCCATGAGTACCAGGGGCAGATTGATTTTGATTGCCTCTCCGCCTTCTTTGAGAGGAAGGAGGATTAGTCGCACCCTGCTGTGCAAATACTTGCCCGGGAGGGGGCTGTAGGTGTTGTTGCTGGGGTTGAGAAGGCAAGGGAGGTGGAAGTGCATATGCTGGAGGAGCTGGAGCACTAGGCTGCGGATAAGGATAGTGGTGAGGTTGGGCAACATTGAGGTAAGCAGGAGGTTGGGAAAAAGGATAAGGCATGCCGTATCCTGGATACATGCTACCTGGAGGGGGAAAAGTGCTAGAGGTGTTGGCCCTTCCCAGAGGGAAATCATAGCCCATAGGAGGTTGAGCATACTTATGGAGAAAGGGCCTGGGCTGATCGCTTGCCGATGAATGAGATGTGCCCCTGGCGCGGCACCTCCCGGCTCGGGGAGGTCAGGAAGAACGGTATAAACATAACCAGATTGAGCGTAGATCATGTCATATTTCAAGGCTATTTGGAGGGCGGCTTCTTCAGTTTGAGGAAAGTGAGAGGCGACATCTTTGCCGATAGGAGCTAAGAGGGTGCGAAGGAACCAGTCCATGTAAACCCGATCTTCGAAGGGGGGGGCTCGACATAAGCTCCATCTTCGTCGCCATTCCTGAACATGGGTGGAAAGGCGGGTCGAAGAGGTTTGCTTGAATGAAGTCAAGAGCTCCGTGCCAGTATCGTATCGGAGAGGGAGCTGGAAATAAGATAAAAAGGCTTGGGCAAGGGTCTCAAAGGTGGTATGGGAAGAGGTGGCTTGTTCAACATACCATTTAGAAGCTTCGCCGGTAAGCGTGCGTTGGAACAAACGAAGACGGATGGAGTCATCGGTAATGGAATTGGAGGAACACCACATGTGGAAAGATCGTACATGATTGGTTGGATCTTCTCCAGCAAGGCCTTCGAACTTAGGGATGTCGGAGGGGAGCTTGGTTGGCATAGCAGGCCAACCAACATCGTGGCGGATAGGGTCATTGATCAACTGATTGAAATCGGGGAGGCTGAGGCCTGCGATGTACGGCAGCAAGGGTGCGGCCGAGGTAGTTCCTGTGGCGGTTCCGCTAGTAGTAGTTCCGGCATTAGGGCCGGGATTACCGCTAGCGTTAGGCCCTGGACCAGACATAGTGAAGGTGACAGGGGGAGAAACAGAAGTAAAAGGAGAACCCAATAAATCAGAAGAGGAGTCGGAATGCGGAGGAGGAGGAGGACTGGCTCGACAACGGCGGGACGGAGCAGGTCGACCGACTGGAAACTGAGGGTGAAGGCTAAGAAGTCTTTGGGAGGCGCGCCTTGGGGACGCAATGGTGACAACACAAACATGGCACGAGGGGAGGAAGAATGACCGACAAAGGCAGGGAGGTGCAGAATCAAGTGATTACAATGTCGAAACAAGAGCAACAAGGTGCAGTGTCAATTGATTTTAAAGTATTTGCCTGGCGGTGTAAACCAGGCTCTTCTTCGCTTAGGGTGAGTGTGTGGCGTGCGTTAATTTTAATTTTTAAACCCTTTTCGTTTTGAGAGTAAGAGAAAAATTTTGTTGCGTAATTGAAAATAATGCTGCAAAAATAGTATATAATGCTGAAATAATAGAAAATTAACAGCTACTAGTGCATCGATTGAACCCAAGAAGGCGGGTCTCTCAAAAATAATCTAAAAGAGGGAAAAAATATTGTCAAAGCAAACTTAAAAAGAGGCCAATAGATCTAGGGTCGAAAGGGACATGGATCTAAAGGGGAAAGCTGCTGAAAAGAGGTGCAGATCATAGCCAAGAGGCAGAGGCAAGGTGGCTGGAAAAAAGGAGGAAATCAGCAAAAAGTAGAAAGGACAGGGAGGAGGTCCTAAAGGGAGGTCCAAACAAAACTACAAGAGGTGATTTGAAAGGAAGAAGAGCTGATTGAAAGGGATCTGAGAATGAGGTATCAAATCTGAAAAAGGTAAGGCTGAAACTCTGAAAAAATAGACAGCTGAAACAACTAAAACTCTTCCACCAAAAGTGGAGAGTACTGAAGCCCTAGGGGGCTAGGTTCCCACTTAGATGAGCAAAACAGATCAGAAATAGGTCCAAACGGGCAGAACAGAGGCTAGAAAAAGCTAACAGAAGCTTCAGCAGAACCTAGAAAAATTGCAGAAAAACAGCAGAAAAAAGCACAGGTCGCAGGTTCTGACCTGTTTTCCTGTTCAGGTTGCAGAAAAGGTGAAAGTCCTACACAGTCCCGGGTCCACGGTTTTTGGGCTGAAAAGTGCGACTCAACTGGGTTAACCAGTGGCCAGCTTTTCGGAAAAGTTGTCGTCTCAGTTGCGGCTGATGTCTGTCACCTGCGCAATAGGGCCAGAAACACGCGGACGTTAGAAATTTTAATGTTTTAGGGTTTTATAAGTGAAAAACAACATGAAAATAGGAAAAACAAAAAGCTAAAAAGAAACCCTAGGGTCTGAAGTAGCTGGATATGCAGGAATATGAAAAACAACAACGGTCGTAATTGAAAGCTCGTGAGGAGTCGCCAATTGTTAGTATGAATCCTTTGTCGAAGCGTACGAAAAAAGACCACTTTAGCTACGCATAACTTATAGCCCTAACATCAAATGTGGCTGCCAATATCTTCAGATCTGTAGTTAATTGATCGAGACAAGTGCTGCAAAAAACCAGATCTATGCATAGAAAGACATTAAGCAGTAAAATTAAGGGTTTGCTCCATACATCCAATAGACAAGACAAGAACAATGTTTTTTGAAAGAATTTTTGTATTAAGGGCACCTGGGAGGAAAACAAGAAGGTGTATCCAATTCTCCTCAATGGGATGGGTTCTTGGAAGTCCTCGGCACTTCAGATCTAGAATCTCTCTCTCTTGTTGGTGTAGAAAACCCAGAAAAAGATAGAACTCAAAGGGAGCTCACACAGCAAATAATGTAGAAAAATGTGACCAAGTGTATAGATCCAGAGTGATCTAATAGGCAACAAAAGGTGAAGAATGGTAGGAAAAACCCTCCTATTTATAACAAAATATTGGGTCATTCTAGATCTTGGTGCATAATTAAAATAACATTAACCAAATCTAGATCCACCTTTTATGGAATATTTTATTATATTTGTTGGAGGAAAAAGTATTTGACTTGGGTCAAATCCCTTTATTTGTGAATAATAAATAAATAAATGATTTATTTATCATTTTAAGGAAGTGGTTGAAAGATAATCAAATAAATAATGATTTATTTAATTATTTATGGGTGATTTAGTCATATTTAACAAGGAACATTATTTAAATAAGATTTAAATAATTATTCCTAGAAAATAATAAGATAAATAAAGATTTATCTAATTAATTTCTTTGTTTTGGGTTAAACATGATGAGGAATAATAATTAAATTATTGTTTAATTAATTATTCCATGAGGAAAATCAAACAAATATAGATTTATTTAATATTTCCTTTTGGGGTTTCCTGTTTAGACCATAAACAACCTAATAAATGTGGTTTATTAAGTTATTTTACATAGTGAAAGCAATTTTACTTAGGGTAAAATTGGTCTTATATGGTGTACTTGGGTCCATCTAATGATAGTAGGTTAGATGACCAAAAAATGGTGTAACAATTAGTGGTTTGGAAATTCCACCATGCTACGTGTCACACTCGGAGGTTTATCGCGTGAATTTCTTCAATACCGGTTACCAGTTTATGATCGCGCAAAAACCATATGTAATCTTCAGAAACCACTTCACGGTTTCGCTGTATTGTGCTCACAATTCCACTTTCAATTTCTTCTGTTAATCCTTATCTTCCTTCAATTCAATAGTTCGAACGGATTTTTAAAACCCTCTGCCCTTCGCTTCTAAACCCGCGCCTTCGTTCTATTTCATTCAAACAGGCTGACACTGCGCCATTAATTTTCAATGTGACACCTCCGCGTACTTGATAATTCGTCCAACCAATCCTTCATAGCATTATTCAACTCAAGGTTTCACTCCACGGTTTTTACACAATAGAATTCAATAAACCCTCAATTGAATTCAACCCGATCTCATTTCACTGTGTACTCACAACAAATTGTGTGATTCTTTATTGAAATGTTTCATACAAAGCCTGCATGTTTGCTTCTACGTTGTGCATATGAAAATTAATATCAAGGAATATGATGTGAGATCAATCCATTCTGTGATCGACTCACATATCCAATTTATCCAGAATTCAGTTACAAACTGAATTTCCACACAGTCCCTTAATAACAAAATTCTTCCAAGTTTACTCGAATCATCTAAATGCAGGTTATGTTACATACACACGTCCATAAATCCTGTAACTCAATTTCATCTACAAACTATATAATTCGTAATTGAATACAACTCAGAAATCGAGTTTTCTGTATTAAAACCAAAACTTACATAGGAAATCTTCCTCCTCAGCCTGATATTCAATCAGTGGCCTTTTCCTATAATTGCCTGAAGGCTTACAAACAAATCCCTATTCCTATTCTACCTTGAATTCTCTCCAATCTCTAATATGTTCCTTAATGCCTTTGAGGCTTACATTTTATGCAAATGGTCCTGAATCTATTTTTGTTTTTCAGTTCCTGCATTTTCTCAACAAAATCCTAAATATCCTATTTAATCCCTAAGGATCCTCTTTCCTCCACAATTGATGAAACAAACTCTAATTTAGAATTTACAAAATCTCTCAATCCCTATATTCTCTCAATTCACTCATGTTCTCAAACATTCAAGAACATTTACAATTCCTCTCAATATTTAATTAAAAATCATTAAAATTCCTCAAAATATTTATAAAAATCCAACTCCCTTGAAAACTCAAAAACCCCTAATTTCGTTAAATTAGAAGGAATTTTCTTTTAGCCTAATGCCCTTGCATCAGACTCCCAAGGTAAAAAATATTCATGATCTCCTGATCATGTGCTTTTAAATCTTTACCTCCTGGATCCCATACTCTGTTTTGCTGATGTCCATAAGCTACATTATTCATCATCTGGACTTTTCCAGGCTTCCATATCTTATTCTGCAACTTGCCACTTGCTATGCTTTCACATTCTGTTCTTGTTTTTCTTTTGCTAAAATTTCTTTTCTTTCTTGCTGTTTTTTTCTTTTTTTGAGACACCTTCATCATCAACCTCCTTATGCTTTCAATCTCTATGTCCAACTTATCTCCTGTCTGGAAATTACTCTGCCTTTTGCTGCTTTCAATTTTAGTTGCTATAGTTGTTTTTGCTTTTGTTACTTCAGCTGTTGTAGCTGTTGTGGATGTTGTTGCCATTATTGTTGTTGTAGCCATCATAAATGTTGTTGCTACCAATGTTGCCTTTGTTCTTGCCAAGATTGTTGCTGCCTCCCAAACTTCCTAAATATCTCTTAAGATATCTCCCTCTGCAACATTCTTTTTCTTCTTATCATCTGCAAATTTACTTTCAAAAAATAAATTATCATTTGATTCTTTAGTTGCAGTAACGTACTCTTTCATCCTTCTTTGTATACTAGTAAGCATAATTAAATTTGACAAACTAGTATTTGCTCCTATTTCTTTCACAACGTCAGGAAATTTCACTTTAGTCTCTGAAATTCCTTCCTTTTGTCCAAATGTTTTCAACAAACATTTCAGCCATTCACTTTGTACCACTTCATCAATATGCTGCAATTTAGTTTCAGCATATCCTTCTTCTTCCTTGACAATCTTTAGTAATTGTCCTTCACCTTCTTGATTGATTCTGGCAAACAAATCAAATTCCTCAACCTCTATATCTTCATCTTTTATCAGAATAGAATTTTGATTCTTCATAACTATGGTAGTTTTAAAAGTCTGTCCTACAGTCTTCTCTTAGTCAATCAGACAAGCCAACTCCTCCTTATCATCAATAATAACAAGTTCCTTCATGATTGTTTCACCTTCCTTGGAATTTATGAATTCCTTCTCCTGCAACAACTCATCTTCATTCAAGACAACTCCAAGAGATGGACTGTCTACTGCAACACCTGTAAATACAGTCAAATTGTTAACTTCAAAATCACAAGACCCAATAGTCTCATTTGATGATCCAGTCACCAAATCTTCTTTTTGCAGTTCCAAGTCTCTTTCAAGACTCAGAAAATATCCACTGTCTTTCTTCTCAGCTTCCAGGGTTATCTCCATTGTTTCAATCACCATAGTAAAATGATGATCCTCCACTATGTTTCCAGCTAACATAGTTTCCTTTTCATTAACTTTTCTGACATTTTCCAATTGTTGTCCTTCTTTGCCTGCACATGAATTTTCAGTATTGAAAATACAAGTTTTCAATATCTCTTCCTCCTCTGACAACATATCAGTATGTTGTTCTGAGTTTCCTTCCAAATCCTTTGTCAGCACATCAGTATGCTGGTTTAATTCCACTATCAGACTGTCAGCTAGTCTCTCCTTCTCATCATCTGTTTCATGACTATCATTCATGAAAATTTTCCTGCCTTGCTTCTTGGGAAATTTATCTTGTGTATAGATCCTCTACTTTTCCAATTCTCTCCTCTGAAGATCTAACTTCCTATACAATTCAACAATTTCACTTGGAATAGAATTTGGAAACTTTACACAACTTTCTATACCTTCATTTGCTCTTGACCAATCATTAGATGGCCCTTCTTTTGTTTCAATATTCTGGTGAATATTCTCATGAGACCCTTCTGTCTCCATGTCTTCCTGAGATCTTGATATCTTAGCATTGATCTGAGCAGATTTCAGATTCAACTTCTTCTCCTAAACAAACCCTAAATCTTGTTCATCATCCTGTAATGTACCTGCAATCATACACAACTCATTAGTTTTAAAAACACAAGACTTTTCAGTCTCATTTGCTTCTTCAAGCATTTCTCCTTGAACAGATTTGCATGTGGAATCCTCAAATTCCATCTTTGACTCAAAAAATCTGAGTTCTTCCTTCCATAAGGCAATCTCCTTCTGCCTCCACTTCATTTGCAATGGTTTCCAAATTACTCTCTTTCTCTTCAGTGGAAAGATCCATCCTCCTCTCCGGTTTTCCTCTTCTTGCAACCATTCCTTTAGTACCTCTAGTTGTACTTTCATCACTGCAATTTCCCTTTCTCTATCCTTCATCTTATCTCTATTACATTCTTTAGAACCTCTTCTCTAATCCTCCATGATCATCTTCATGAGCTACTCACTCACCATGAGTTTCACTAAGCCTCCACAACAGCAAGCTCTCCCTGCTGCCACTTACCTCACCAATCCCCTCTCTGGACTTGGTCTTTTAGCAAGCACTGGTTTCTGGAACCTCTTGAGCATTCTCTTTTGCTCTCTCTAGAATTATATCCTCAACTCACCTTCTCTTGAGAACACTTCAGTTGTTCTCCCTATCCAACCTTTAGCTGGAATATCAGGTTCACTGCCATTATCATCAAAACTTTGTCTTCATCATATCTGCAACCATAGTTCTGCAATCACAATTTCCAAATCAAATTAAAATTATCTCACCTACAAGATCTTCACATGATCTTGTTCTCTTCATTCATTTGTATTGTCTTCATTCATTTCTGCAATCATGTTCACTGCAATTTTGTGTATCTGCTGCATATCAGATTTAGAATCTGATCTCCTTTTATCTTCTCATCACACATGCATTCAGATTTAATTAAAAAAAATCTTCAATTCTCAATAGAGCCTTTTATACTCTGATACCACTTCATAGCAGCCTGAGCTGCTAATACCCACATTCTCCACTATGATGCATAAAAAAATGCATTTCAAATTAAACCCAAAATAATTCTTAATCTGGGCAATTTCTAAATAATATGCAACAGCTTATCTTTTCTCAAGCCTATGGTTAAAACCATATTATAAAAACCATTTCATGGAAATATAATTGATATTCAATTCGATTACACTCCAAACAAATCTTCTTCTCTCAAACTTTGATTAAATACCAAAGTACCAAAACAAGATAGCATCTGGCCTCACCTTTCCATCATTCCTCAATCTGAATGTAAAGGGACATTAATATATAACAGGCCACATTATATTTCATACGTCGACTTTGGTTGAATAAAACCAAACACTACATACATTTATATTTACCTTACTACTTATATCCGGACCATTTCAACACTCATACCATAGTTTTAAAACCCAACATAGTCACATAAATGTTTGGTTCGGTCCCATAACTTATCAACTTACCTTGCTTTAACCTTCACGCAGCTTCCTGGTGCAAACGATGTCCGATCATGAGACTAGAACATGTGACGGATATCGCATTCTACTTACCTCTGCACCTTAACTCACCAAATTAACGCGAAATTAGTGGTTTGTAAATTCCACCATGCTACGTGTCACACTCAGAGGTTTATCGCGTGATTTTATTCAAAACCGATTACCAGTTTATGATCGCGCAAAAACCATATGTAATCTTCAGAAACCACTTCATGGTTCCGCTGTGTTGTGCTCACAATTCCGATTCCAATTTCTTCTGTTACTCCTCATCTGCCTTCAATTCAATAATTCAAACAGATTTTTAAAACCCTCTGCCCTTCGCTTCTAAACATGTGCCTTCATTCTATTTCATTCGAACAGGTCAGTGCTACGCCATTACTTTTCAATGTGACACCTCCGCGTACTTGGTAATGCGTCCAACCAATCCTTCACAGCATTCTTCAACTCAAGGTTTCACTCCACGATTTTTACACAATATAATTCAATAAACCCTCAATCAAATTCAACCCGATCTCATTTCACTGTGTACTCACAATAGATTGTGTGATTCTTTATTGAAATGTTTCATAAAAATCCCGCATGTTTGATTCTACGTTGTGCATATTAACATTAATATGAAGGACTATGATGTGAGATCGATCCATTCTATGATCGACTCACATATCCAATTTATCCAGAATTCAGTTACAAATTGAATTTCCACACAGTCCCTTAACAACAAAATTCTTCTAAGTTTACTCGAATCATCTAAATGCAGGTTCTATTACATACACACGTCCATAAATCCTGTAACTCAATTTCATCTAAAAAATATATAATTCGTAATTGAAGACAACTCAGAAATCGAGTTTTCTGTATTAAAACCAAAACTTACATATGAAATCTTCCTCCTCGGCCTGATATTCAATCAGTGGCCTTTTCCTATAATTTCCCGAAGGCTTACAAACAAAACCCTATTCCTATTCTACCTTGAATTCTCTCCAATCTCTAATCTGTTCCTTAATGCCTTTGAGGCTTACATTTTATGCAAATGGTCCTGAATCTATTTTTGTTTTTTAGTTCCTGCATTTTCTCAACAAAATCCTAAATATCCTATTTAATCCCTAAGGATCCTCTTTCCTCCACAAATGATGAAACAAACTCTAATTTAGAATTTACAAAATATCTCAATCCCTATACGCTCTCAATTCACTCATGTTCTCAAACATTCAAGAACATTTACAATTCCTCTCAATATTTAATTAAAAATCATTAAAATTCCTCAAAATATTTATAAAAATCCAACTCCCTTGAAAACTCAAAAACCCCTAATTTTGTTAAATTACATGAATTTTCTTTTAGTAGAAATTCTTTCGGTAATAATCACATGTAAAAGAACGTGGTCGACGCGTTTCGAACCAACCAGTGTAGTTCATCATCAGGACTATGAGAGATCAGATCCAGACATTAAGTATAAATAGATGTAGAAATGGCTCAACTAGCCGTTAGGATAATGGCTAGTTTAACTAAGAAAAAGTAAATATTCCATTATTTATTTATTTAATTTTTATTTATTTATTTATTATTATTATTTTAATAAATTTTTAAAACATTTAATATATTTAAACATCTAATTAACCAATTAATTACTATAATGATAAGTAATTTAACCAATCTTGGTGCATATATGTAAATTTTTGATTAAATTATATAATAATCAATTATTATTATTAATTAATAAATATATTTAACTCTTATTCATGTAATTTAATTAAAACAAAGAATCAATCCAATAGTCAAACATGGAGTCAAAAAATAAATAAATAAATAAATAAAAAATAAAATAAAATAAAATAAAGTAAATATAAATATAAATAAATATAAATAAATAATAGATAAAAATAAAAATAAATAAATAAAAACAAAAATAAATATAAATCAATAAGTAAAAATAGAAATATTATTATTATTTAAATAAATAAATAAAGTATAAATAAATAAATAAATAAAATAAATAAATAAATAAATAAGTTAAAAAATAAATAAATAAATAAAGTATAAATAAATAAATAAATAAAATTAATTAATTAATTAATTAATTAATTAAATATAAAAATAAATATAAATAAATAAATTAAGAATATAATGCAGGAATCCAGCACCTGCTGATATTCCAACCGTCATCTCTATTGAGATTAACGGGCCGTTTTTCAATTTCAATAGCCTCTCTCAACTTACGATGATGGAAATGGTCGATTCTAGCAATGACCTTAGCATCTTCTATGCAAATATGATGGTTAGTCTTTTCTGCATGCTCAGCTAAGGCGGACGAGCGAGATCTTCTATGCTTGATATCAGCAGCATGCTCACAGATCCTTTGATTAATAGACCGACCCGTCTCACCAATGTAAGGAGTCCCACAGGAACAGGGAATGATGTAGACACATTTTCCATCCCTGGGGTCAATTGGATCTTTAACCGATTTTAGAGAACTACGAATTGTATTAAGAGGCTTGAAATAAGAGGATACCTTATGCTTTTTAAGGATTTTAGCAATCTTATCAGTGGTACCCTGGATGAACGGAAGGCTGACACTGCCATACCATTCACTCGGTTCTTTTTTATTTTTATTTTTAAAAGAATGACCTTTTTCCGCTTTGAGGAAAGCCTTGAGGCCCTGCGACAAACTATAACCATTATTACAAAAGACATTCAACAAATGGGTCTTTTCCCTCTCAAGGTGAGACTCATCAGAGATTCTCAGCGCCCTCGTGGCTAAGGTGCTAAGGACGCCTAATTCTTGAGTAGGGAAATGGTGGGAACTAGCATGAAGATATTGCTCAGTATGAGTTTTCTTTCGAAAAGCTTGATGGGAGAAAGAACCATCATCATTTCTAGAGATAAGGACATCAAGGAAAGGAAGGCTACCATCCACCTCATGTTCCATGGTGAATTTTATGGAACTAGATTGGCTATTAAGATGAAGTGTAATGATCTAATCTTATTCTACTATTATAAAGCTGCATAACATAAGATTAATATCATGTAAACTTTACAACTTTGGCTTCTGAGTATCGAGAAGAGCCTAGATTCAAAGTCCATAAACGTATCAAATTAATCGGAAAGGAGAACCTGAAGGCACGACAAGTTTGCCTATAGAATTCACCTTCAAACTAAGAAAGGAGGTTAAAAACAAGTTTTACCAATGGCCGTATTGTGTAGTCATCGTAATAATATCGCCATCAAATGTCATCATTAGATATTGGGGGTAAAGTGAAACAAACAACACAAACATCAAACTCACAAATTCGTCATCAATATCCAACTTTAACTTCTTTCAAATCTGAAAGAGGTGAATCTAACAGCGATTTCAGACGACTCCACAGGGGCTAAGCGATGTAATAAAATCCATGCAGAAGGTAGCCCACCCCCAATTGTATTAACAATAGGTCTGAGGGGAGCGCCATCCTTATGGATTTTTGGAAGACCATAGATTCTTGGAGTAAGAGGGTTGCTTTCAATCAACTTCTTACTTAAGGAGCTCACCATGCTGTTTGATTTAATAGTATCAGCAACTGCCTTTGAGACCTTTTTTAAGGGATTTTTGGCAGTTTTCTTGTAGCTCCCACTATTCTCCAAATGATCTAACATTTTCTTCCTATAATCCTCCTTATTAAGGATGACAGCTACACCACCTTTGTCAGCTTTAAGAACAACAATATCCTTATTATTATTTAAAGATTTTAAAGCCTCAAATTCGAGCTTACTTAGGTTACTCTTGGGGGGTTTGGCTTTCCTTAAGATCATCGCACAGTCCTGTCTAATGATGTCCTTGGAGGAATCTGGTAAATCTCTAATACCAAATTCTATGTCACAAATAATATCATGAATAGGGATTTTCCTGGGGGCGAAAGGCAAAATTGAAGCCTTTCTCTAAAAGATTATAAACAGAGGGATCAAAAGAGAAACTGGAGAGATTGACAACTTTATTATTAGAGCTATTATTAATATTCATATTGTTATTATTAGAGCTACTAATACTATTCATATTGTTATTATTATTATTAAATTTACAATTATTACTAACATTATTCTTAATAGAAATATAATAGTTCTTATTATTTAATAATAACAATATTATTAATAATAAGAATTATTGCAAGAATTTTATTTTAGCCTAATGCCCCTGCATCACATTTCAGTCTTCTAAGAGCAGCATTGTGACATTCGGCATCAGGCCATCATTCTACTCCTCTATGCAGCAGCGGATCCTCTAGGAATTACGCTTTCCAGTAGTGTAGTTAGAGTGGAGGAAAGAGGTTCCAAGTATTTCAACTTGGAATCCTGTGAGGGACCATCCCCTCACTTTGGTGAGATTATTTACATCAGCTGTGAGAATTATTGCATCATCTAGCAGTAGTATACAGCTTCAGCCCTCTTGATAGCGTAGTCACTTCCAAGAGTTGTGCAGTTCAACAGCTCCAACTTGAGAGGAGGAAGGAGGAGCTAGATCTTAAGCCTCTAGCTTGGGAATCAATAGAAGGGGCTAACCCTTCATGAATTGAGATGATTGTGTATTATTTCAGCCATTTTATCTTTCAATTCATGCCATAGATCTGCATACCCATTAGTTATGTATTGTAAGCCCTAGGAGGGTGATTTTCCGAGGTGAGAAAATCCGGAAATCCTTCCCGGTTTATTATGGATTTTAATCATAGAGTCTGGATTCCAAATCTCGACATTTTTTGAGCTGCAGAACAGGCTTATCTACGCATCACTTTTCAACCAACAGTTATATTTCCATCATTTCCAGTAGGGACATCACAGTATGGTCTCCAGCAGAGCAGCAATTACGCAGTGTTCTCAATGAGAAGTCTTAAGGGTCACTCTAGCCATCTCTTTCGGCTTTAGTGTTGCTATTTTTTAGCACTATTGTACTTCTATTCCACCTTCTGATTAATAAAATGAATCAATTGTTCTGTCTATTTTTATGGTGTTTACATTTTATTACCATTTTGTTGTAGTTTCTATTTATTGTGTTTTGTATTACTGTCTTTTCCTATTTTGGGATATTAAAGTGGTATTAGAGTATGATATTTGGCTCAGCTTTTGGGCACTACATTTCATGACATTAGAAGAAGAAGCAGAAAAAGAAGAGATCTACAATGGCAGATGAATTGAGTTTTCCACACTTCTCTTGTGATCTATGTATGATATCTCCATGGAGATTAAAGAAATGAGAAGGGAAAGGCAAAGAGAAACCTCAACAGGGTTTCATAATGAGGAAGGTCCAAACACTTCCTATTAGCAGCATAAGCAACCAACAGTGCAGAAAGTTCCTCAACACTCTATTATTTCTACTTTATTTGTAGAAGGAAATGAATGGCATGGAGATGGAGGATATTTGGAGCATGAGACTCTGAGTGATTATCTTGTAGAGTATGAATCTCAATCTATAGAATTCAAAGAGAATCTAACTCTCCAATAGTTTTTCCAAATAAAATAGAACTGGAGACCTCGCAACAGAAATAGAAGAAGAGGGAACATACATAATAGATTCTTCCTGCCTACATCTGATAGGTCATCCACAAGCACAGAAAAATATTGGATGAAGGATTTATATGATTTCTTCCAGCTACACCCAGTAGTGGAAAGGGAGGCTTTTGAGATTGCAGCACTGCACCTTGAGGGTGAAGCAAATGATCGGTGGTTCAGCCATATGGAGCATGCAAGAGTGACTGTGTATACAAACTTCACTCAAAGGTTGGTAGAGAGGTTTGACAGAAGAAAACTGGAGGTAATTCCCATTGAGACATTTTCCAACATTGATGAGGGAGTACATGAGGAGAAAAAGGAAAATGTCAGCATTGTTACTCTGAGAGAAGAGAAACTATCACCACCACTAGCTGTAATATAAATACTTGCATCAGTGGAAGGATCACTTTCATATTTGCAAGATGGTCCTGAGAATTTGACATTGAGAGTCCTAGGAATGATGCAAAAGGAGGAGGAAGTAGATACCAGCGTTGGTGCGGTAGTAGAGGAGCAGTCATCACCATCACCAACAATTGGAGAAGAAATTGCACCAATTGGAGGAACTCTTGTAGCTTTGCAAGATGTTACCAAGTATTAGCTGATCCAAGGTTTGCAAAAAATTCCACCCCATATTATTTCAGCACTTCAGATTGAGAATTTTTGGGTCATTCCATCAGGGAAATTTCATGACCAAGGGTTAGAGCACCTTGTTGATTTGGAGCAGTAGACTGTCACTGTGCAGAGGACCCTTGACTTGTTCAAGGAGGAGATGTATAGCCATCCCAGTTTTACATTTTTGAGCTGCACACAAAATTTTTTGTTTGAGTGTGGAGTTTTAGAGGATGGGATGAGCATAGTCCTAATGCAGGAAAGCTATATAATATCTTTTGAGAACTGGATTTTACTGTCACATGAATTGTCGTATTCTATTTACGACAAAGAGATATTGGCCATTATGCATGAATTGGTCAAATTCTGATAGTTTTTTATTAACAGTAGATTTTGGATGAAGACCAACCACCATGGTCTCCAACAACATTTTAAGGAGGAGCAGCAGTTGCAGGAGAGGCAACAACGGTGGATTAGTACAATGCAGGACTATGAGTTCAACATTGTGTATGGAGAGGGTCATGAGATAACAGATGCACTATCATGGAGATCAAAAATGCTATCATTGAGGAGCAGTGATGATTTGGGGGCCCAATTATTCTTTGAGCATTCTGATGACTGCTTTACTTATGAAGCATTGGATGGGCAGATGGTAGATGATAGACATATTGTGATGGATAAGATATTCCATTATTAGGATAGAGCCTTCTTGATGAGTATCTCATAGCTCAGAGGGAATCTTCTGCATACATCATATTCAAAACCTCATAGGTTCTACTGGGCCATCAATGAGAGGTCCTCATGGAAAGACCTCAAGGAGGATGCACTTTGACATATCATGGAGTGAAAATATTTTCATTAGATTGTGGAGGATGGTATTCTCCATTGGGTGGATACCGAGCTATAGTATGGTATGAGTCATAACCCACAGTTGGATGGATGGATGGGGATGATGAGAAAGTGGTTGAAAAGATAATTTCAGATCTATGACATGGGGTAGTAGGAAGCATGGTTGCACTTGATGCTCTTGGGTGAGTATGATTACCACCTGAAATTTCACATTTTTATGATCCATGCCTTGCATGGTAATCATGTGATGCAACAGTTGGAGGAATGACCGCGCTAGTTACTTTTGAGAGAGTTTCGCCATCACATGACATATCACATGTCGATGGGTGTATTATTGTTTGGGACTTTGCATGACACTCATATGATGTGTTAGTGGGAGGCCTGGTATGTTGGTCTAGTGTGAAATTCTACATGTACATCCGTATATCATTGCTTCATGCTTTACACTATGATGATGTAGGGTGGTAGCAAGAGTCATTGTTGCTCTGGTTACTCTTGGGATAATATGGATTGAAATTCCCCCATACCTTGCATGATGATGATGTAGGATGGAAACAGGAGGCCTTAATATGTTGGTTTATGTTAAGAGAGTATGGCCACCATACTTGGTATGATGATGAAGTGGAATGGCAGCAAGAGGCATTCATGCAGTGGTTGTTATTGGGAGAGTATGGTTCGAAATTTCACATGTCAATCCATATGTCTCTATTTCCTACTTTTCATAGTGTTGAGATGATTCTTAGAGCAAGCAGGGCCAACAGGGCCAAGGATGGGAGCATGGAGAGACACAACCTACTCCATGTAGCACGGGTTGGAGAGATATTTTATGAGTTGGGACTTTCCAATTGGGGAAGGAACCACTACAGTCATCATATATCTCATGCAGAGAAGAGGCCCTTGGAAAGCAGATGGTTGCCACTTGGGGATTCATTGATGAGGAGAAAAATCTAGCTATAGATTTGGAGGCCATTCTAGACATTCTAGGGAGGCAGATATGGAGCTGGGCATTCATAACATGTTGGAGCAGATGGGGAAACCTTCCATATGAGGATGCCACTTGGGAGGGAGATGGATTGCTGCAGCATTCACTTTTGCAGTTGCTTGAGGAAAAACAACATTTTGGCGGGGAGGACTGTGATATTCAAAATTTTCCATCAGTTAATTGGAATATTAGAGTTCTTACTTTTCTTAATTAGTGAAGTAAATAAAAGGGTGGAGGGACCCATAAACCCAGTATATGAATAAAATACACTTTTGTTGTGTGAATGTGGGTTAGTTAGGTAGTGGATCAGCATTATGGAGTAGTGGATCAACTTAATGATGAAGGAAGAGTGGATATCATAGAGAAATAATGAGGAAGATGATGGAGATAGTGGAGGAATAAAGTAAGATCATGGAGAAATAATGATGAAGTGATGGAGGAAGTGGTGCATTAAATTCACACATGATGGAGGGAGTGGAGAGTAAATGCAAAGATGATGGAGATCATGGAGGACATCGCAGTCTTCATGGAGGCTAGTGACCACATGTGTAGCGTAGTAATGAGGTGGGCCAAGGCTAGGGAAGGCTCACAAGCATAAAAGGAAGGTGAGGGAAGCCATAGAAGGCATTCTGGATTTTGATATTGTATTGTCGTTTCAACATTTCTTTGCACGCTTTAGTTGTTTAGCTAAGTTTGTTGTGTTGTTTAGCACACGAGTGTCTTCGAGCGGAGATACCACCCTTATCCACGGGGGACTTTGAGTGCCTGATATGGAAAGGTTTCTTTAAGCAGCCATTCATCTTATGGCATCTGTGCCACATTCAACCCCTCTCTTCAGCACTTACAGCTTCAGGAATTACACATTTCTGCCTTAGGGTTTGAGAGGAGGAAGCCTAGTTCTCCGTATTTCAGCTAGGAAACTTGTGGAGAGATCAACCCTTCACCTTGTGCATCCATTTCAGTCTTCCGGGAGCAGCATTGTGACATCCAGAATCAGGCCATCATTCTACTCCTCTATGCAACAACAGATCCTGCAGGAATTACGCATTCCAGCAGTGTAGTTAGAGAGGAGGAAGGAAGTTCCAAGTATTTCAGCTTGGAATCCTGTGAGGGACCATCCCCTCACTTTGGTCAGATTATTTCCATAATTTGTGAGAAGTATTACATCATCTAGCAGCAGGCTACTACCTCAGCCCTCTTGACATCGCAATCACTTCCAGCAGTTGTGCAGTTCAGCAACTACAACTTGAGAGGAGGAAGGAGGAGCTAGATCTCAAGCCTCTAGCTTGGGAATCAGGAGAAGGGGCCAACCCTTCATGCATTGAGATGATTGTGTATTATTGTAGCCATTTTATCTTTCAGTTCATGCCATAATCTACATACCCAAAAATTATGTATTGTAAACCCAAGGAGGGTGATTTTCCGAGGTGAGCCAATCCGGAAATCCTTTCTGGGTTATTCTAGGATTTCATCAGAGTTTGGATTCCAAATCCATACATTTTATGAGCTCCAAAACAGCCTTATATATGCATCCATTTTCATCTAGCAGTTATATTTCTAGCATTTCTAGTAGGGACAACGCAGTAGGGTCTCCAGTAGAGCAGCAGGTACATAGTGTTCTCAGTGAGAGGACTTGAGGGTCACTGTAGCCATCTCTGTCGGCTTGAGTGTTGCTATTTTTTAGCACTATTGTACTTGTATTGCACCTCCTGATTAATAAATGACTCAATTGTTTTGTCTATTTTTATGGTGTTTACATTTTATTACCATTTTGATGTAGTTTCCAATATTGTGTTTTGTATTACTGTCTTTTCCTATTTTGGGATATTACACTCAGCCTTGTTTCTCGAAATTTTCACCACCACACCGAGAGCAACCCTAGAAGTGCAAGACAGAATTTGAAAGAAGTTATGAGCTTTTCCAAGTGGTTGGCCACCTTCCATCCACCTAAATACACCTTCATTTTAATTTCCCTACCCGTTTCCTCATCAATTTTGGCCTCAAAACACCCTAGGCTTGTTTCCTATAACATTTACAGGACATCCTGTAGCACTATAGGAAAACTGTAGTAGTGCCAGTTAGCCTCTCCGTCATCCTATAAACCATCTTCCACCTAACCTAACCCTCCCACAACCTACAAGATCCCTTCAACTTTGAATCCATGATTCCAAAACCTTCTTAAGCCACCTTAGCACCTCCTTCTTTTGCTGCAAAATAGAGTATTTACAAGCATAGTTAGCCCATGACTATATACATTGTTAAAGCATAAAATAGCTAGAGTTTACTTAGCCATTTGACTCAGTAATAAGTGATTAATTTAGTCTTCCTTTCTGCAATTTCAATTCAGCAATTTGTTTCATGAATGTTGCCTAGTTTACTTCTATTTCTTGCAATAGCCTAAATTGTATATTTCCTTCCTTGAAAAATAGCTAGATGTATCTTCTTGCTTTAGAATATTCATTTGATTGTTGATAGAGTAATGGTTTTGAGTCATTTGTAGTTCTAGGTATAATTCATAAGTGTGACAGACTTCGCTCAAAAACCCTAGAAATAACACCCTTTCGTAGGACTCAGAAGAGGATGGAATGAGTCGAATGCATCTGTTGTGTATATAGCATTGTCACCTCCAAGTTTGTATGAACCTCAAGTTGATAAATTAAAGTAGAGTAGCCTCTGGGATTTGAAACACTCTTGGTACAATACCAGGGCTCACCACTTTTTGGCGTCGTTGCCAGAGATGTGTCTAAGTAAATGCTTTGATTCTATTTAGCATTCTTTTCTACTTTTCTTTTACATGCAGTTCCAAAAATATTGAAAAATACAAAAATAGTTTGACTTTCATGCCTCATAGGAGTAGGGATAACAAAGGAATTTTTTTCCAAAATCCCCCACATCCCCACACAGTCACCCTTCACTCTTCTTTAATTACTGTGAGGTTGAACACACCATAGGTGAGTCTCTTGAACACTTTGAAGAACCTATTGGAGAAGAAAATGAAGTTTCTTCACCTGAGGAACCCGCTTCACCAATCCAAGCCATGGCTAGGACTGGGACCCAAGGAGTCTTTCCCATTAGAGAAACAGATGGGGAAACTAGGATGGATAACATCAGTCCCTCAACCCTTCCACATTTCCATGGAATTACCTCTTACGATCCTGACACCTTCATGTGTGAATTTTCTTTTGTCTGTCGCACCTATGAATATGCCTTAGATTATCAAAATTTGAAGTTATTCCCATCCACCCTCAAGGATGCAACCTTCCACTGGTTCATGGGTTTGCCTAGGAACAACATCACTACCTGGGCATAGATGCAAGAGGCCTTTAACAACAAGTACATATACTACTGTAGGTCCAAGGAAACTAAAGAGGAAATCTTTAGGATGACTATAGGGCCTAATGAATCCCTAAAATATTATGAAGAAATATTCCAATTAAATTATAAAATATCCAACTACACCCTTGATCTCGGATCACTTAAACTAGTACTTCTATGAGGGATCAGGGAGGAGGCGATAGAAACCCTTAATATTCTATCAGGAGGAGATATCTACCAGCTTTCTTATGAGAAAATAAAAATGGTCTTTAGCAGCCATTCTAGGGAAGCTAGGAAGAAAGGTAGAGCTAGCCAAGTATGACCAACACCCCTTCCCCTTTCACCTCCATCAAGCATGAAATCGGAAATATTTTGGAGGACTTCAACAGTGAGATGTTGCACACCTTTTCTTTGAAAATGGACACAATGCAGATCAAGAGGAAGCAAAAAGAGCCTTAGCTATCTTCTGCCCTAGATGTACTAGAAAACACCCTCGGAATGAATGTACATTGAATGTTATAGAGGTTTTCTTAGTCTCTTAAGAGAATCATGCCACAAATAAGTGTCCCTCATTATCTAGGAAACTCTGTTTCATAAATCAGAGAAAGCCTCAAGGTCCTAGGCCATATCAGCAGGGTATGAAAGGTGCACCTTACTCCTATTACCATAACAATAAAAATGCACCAATGCAGTCCTTGTACACATCCACTCGTACATCGTCACCTACACCTCCTACTTGGCCCTACAACCATCCATATCACCCTCAACCTGTGAACCAACCATTTCATCAATATGTTCCTCAACCACCTCAATGGAGCAACCCACCACAAGGGTGGAGGCCTCAACATAATCAGCCACCTGCTCTATTGCCTCCACCCAAACCTAAACCTCATCTCACTAATTTTTCTCCACTCAAGCTGCCTCAGATGCCTCCACGACCCAATTTGAACCCGAACAACAAGCAGGAGCAACATGTTTACACTGGAGAGACATCCTATCCAGCTTATTATATGGAGGTACATGAGATCAATCTCAGGTCGTGAAGAGTAATCTGAGACAATCATCCTCCATCTCCACTTGTAGAGGTTGAGGAGTAAAAGGAAGAAAGTAACACTCAGATCCAATAACCTCTTTTTCCTGAGCACTTGATCCACTCTAGTCAACACACCCCATAGGATACTGAACTTTTGGGAGAACTGAAAAATTTGTGTGTAAAAATACCCATTCCCCAGGACATTAAGGATGTCATTATTTACAATAGGATGATCAAGGAAAATTTATTTAATAAAACTGGGAGAAAGAAGAAAGATACCCCCACCATCAATGTAGTAGGATAGTTGTCCGACTTAATATTGGGAAGGGTGGTCTTACTGAAGTACTTGGACCCTAGTAGTCTAGTTGTTGATGTACACATAGATGTTTTCATATTCCACAATAATCTGATTGATCTAGGGGCTTCCATCAATGTAATTACCAAGGAATATGCTTAAACTCAACCTACAAGGGAATTTGAGTAAAACCACAATGGTTATGAAACTTGCAGATCGGTCCATAGTAGCTCCAGAAGGAACTGTTAAGGATGATATAGTTTCAATCAAATCTTGGGAGTACCCTATATATTTCCTCGTTCTCTAGCCAAAAACCAATTTTATTGGATATCCTCTCATTTTAGGGAGACCTTGGTTAGCCACTTCCAATTCTTCTATCAGTTGTTGGGTTGGAATCATGACTATAAAGAATGGGTCTTTGTCTAAAAAACTAGTATTATATCCTCCTGCCCAGCCTTCCATTGACCATGACCTACCTTTATGGTTGGAGGATGAAGAACAAGAATATTAAGTATACAACATTACACCCTACCCCATTTGTACCATAGATATTGTTCTTAGATGGGGGCAACCTATTGAGTATGAGCTCATCGATCAAATCATCTAGAACCAACCCCCCACTGACAGTCCACTTGATGACCAAGTCAAAGAGTCTTAGAGCCACCCTTGGACGGAACTGCACTCAGTGGATTCAACTTCTGAAACCACCAAGGTTGTGGAATTTGGCCCATCAAAATCTATGAAAATTAACTCATCCCTATCAGCTAAAGAAGAAGAGAAGTTATGCCAACTCTTGAAATAAACCTTGATGCATTTTCTTGGGACTACAAATACATGAAAGGGGTGCATCCCTCGGTGTGCAGACATCATATCTACATTAAATAAGGATGCAAGCTTGTGAACCAAACCAAAAGAAGGATGAACCCAACTCTAAAATACATAGTAAAGGAAGAACTGCAGAACTTACTGGATGCAGGTTTCATCTATCCTATATCAGATAGTGAGTGGGTATCTCTTCTTGTCCTAGTCCCAAAGAAGAATGGAAAATTTTGAATCTGTGTTGATTACCGGGAACTCAACAAAGCCACCAGGAAGGACCATTTCATCTTGCCCTTTATAGATCAAGTTCTAGATGGCCTTGTAGGAAAGAAATTATTTTCTTTCCTAGATGGGTTTAGTGGGTATAACCATATCCAAATTAGCCTTGAAGACCAGGAAAATACTACTTTTACATGTCCATGGGGCACCTTCGCTTACAAATTCCTTCCCTTTGGGCTGTGCAATGCCCCAATGACTTTCCAAAGAGTTGTCTTGAGCATTTTCTTGAAGCTAGTCCATGACTCGATAGAAATCTACATGGATGATTTCAAACCTTATGGGGATGAATTCCAAGAATATCCATCCAATTTGGGAAAGATGTTGAGAAGGTGCATTGAGATGCATCTCTCCCTAAGTCCAAAAAATTGTGAGTTCTTAAAAAGAGTAGGAGTAGTATTGGACCACTCAATATCACAAGAAGGAATACAGGTGGACCCAAACAAAATCACCATCATTAAAAAGGTGCATGTTCCTCAAAATAAGAGAGATGTCCAAAGTTTCCTAGATTTAGTTGGCTACTATAGAAGGTTCATCAAAGACTTTAGTAAATTTTCTTTTCCATTATTGGGTTTGTTAGCCAAGGATTCTGAATTTATCTAGTCCATTCTTTGTCAAGAAGCTTTTGAGCTCATTAAGGGAAAGTTAACTATTGCCCCCATTCTCTAAGGTCCAAATTGGACTCTGCCTTTCCACATCCACACAGATGCATCATACAAAGTTGTAGGGGAGGCTTTGGGACAGTTGGAAGACAAATTACCCTATGCCATCTATTTCATTAGCAAGAATTTGTCCAAGACCAAACTCAACTATATTGTCACAAAAAAGGAATGGTTAGCCATTGTCCATGCTTTAAACAAATTTAGACATTATATTATAGGTTATCAGACCTTTCTACACACTGACCATGCATCCATCAAGTAATTAATGAATAAACTTGATGTTAATGCTAGAATAATTAGATGGTTGTTGTTATTACAACGGTTTGACTTGACAATTGTTGATAAACTAAGGAGAATGTTTTTGCAGATTTTTATCCAGACTAACTCTACCTGCAGATGAGGAAGAAATGGTGGATGAAGAGCTTCCAAATGAACACCTATTTTCTATCTCAACACTCTCTTTGTGGTTTGCTAACATAGCTAACTACTTGGTTGCTGAAAAATTCCCTCCAAACTTCTCATCTAGGGAGAAGAACAAGATCATTAGAAAAAGCGCCCCTTTCACCTAGATTGGTGTAAATATCTTCAAGTTGGGCCCTGACCAAATTCTCAGAAGATGTGTGAGGGAGGAAAATTTTTTGACATCCTCTCGGCATGTCATGACAGTCCTTGTTGAGGCCACTTTTCTACAAAAATGAAAACATTCAAAGCTTTGCACGTAGGTTACTATTGGCCTACCCTCCACAATATGTCAGGAGATACACAAGTAGGTGTGACCAGTTCCAAAGGATGGGGAAGCCTACACAGATTGATGAAATGCCTCTTCACCCTTAGGTGGCTCTAGAGCCATTTGAAAAATGGGGCATGGACTTCAATGGACCCATTGATCCACCATCCTGACAGAAGAGGTATATCATAATCTGCATTGACTACCTATCCAATTGGGTTGAAATATAGGTTGTAAAGGTTGCAATAGAGGAGAAGGTTAAAGAGTTTTTGAGAGAGAATGTGTTCTACAAGTTTGGATACCCCAGAGAGGTATTCACTGATCAGTGGGCTCAATTTACATCTCATCTCATTGAAAATATTCTGAGGTGGCACAAGATCAAGCAAAAGACTTCCACTACCTACCATCCTCAGGAAAATGGCCAGGTGGAAGTGACAAACAGAGCCTTGGAGAATATCCTCACCAAGGTTGTGAGAAATAGCAGGAAATATTGGGCAGAAAGATTGGTGGAAGCCACTTAGGCCTACAATACCACTTGGAAGACAATCATAGGGTTCACTCCTTATGACTTAAGGCTATGGGAAGAAATCTCTACTTTCCATTGAGTTTGAATACAACACCTTGAGGATGGCAGCTAAGTTAGACCTAGATACCACAAAGGAAAAAAAAGAAAGGTTGTTGTAGTTAAATGGTTTGTATGAGTTCAAGATGCAGACACTCCTTCACACATAAGTGATTCAGTTGCAAAGGAAGGTTTGGCATGATAAGCATATTATGGAAAAGACCTTTCAAGAAGGATATCGGGAACTGCTATGACTCAAGGTTCAAGGACGTAAAAGGAAAATTAATGACAAGATGGTTGGGACCTTACAAAGTGGAAAAATTCTATGATAATGGCACAGTTCATATCAGAACCATAGATGAGGAGGGGATCCCCCTGCTTGTCAATGGTTATAGGCTCAAAGTATATAAGAATACCATGTCTAAGGTTGAGTTTATAAATTCCATAAACAAGGAGGTGTATGTCAATAGAAGCTTCATAGTTTCTAGCACCTCCCCCTCCTAGAAAAAAGAAAAGAAAAATAAAGAATAAAAATGCATGGGTTAAAACATCTCTGAGGCACCCAAGGCCAAATCTAGGATTGAAAACATCCATGAGGCAGTCCTAGAGCAGAAAAAGAAGAAAACAAAGAAATAAAAGATCCTTGGGTGAAAACCTCCTTGAGGCACCCAAGGCAAGCTTGTGGGTTGAAAATATCTGTGGAGGTAGCCCACCTATCCTATATATATATACAAAAGAAAAAAATAAAAATAAAACATCACACCTATGCACTCACTTATTTATGTTTTGCAGGTTGCTAATCAAAGGCAATTTTAGGCATAGAGGAGTAGTTTTATTCCTATTTTCTCTCTCTCCTCTGCCTACCAACTCCATAAGAAACTCTAGCATGCATCCATCCACCCATTTCTCCCTTAAAGTAAGCAGAAAACTTTTTTTTTCTCCTATCTTTAATTGCTACAGGATGTCTAAGTTGCTACAAGATTTCTTGTAGTGCTACAGGAAACCCTGTAACTGCTACAAGAAACTCATCTGTGAGAAAGGAAGCTCTCTCAAGGGCATATAAATTCAATAAAAGCATGAAAATTGATTTTTTTCCTATACCTACCACTCCTAAACCTCACTCCACTCCATGCATAAGTACTCACTCTCTCAACCCTATTTTTCGCCACTAGCAGCTAGTTTACCTATATCTGGGCATGGAACCTCTACCCTCACCTATCCATCACTCCAATTACTCCATAGCTCCATCCTTAACCTCCATACACCCTTTTCCCTTCATTTCTCAGCAATCTGGAGCTCCAAAGAAGCAGAGAAGGGACTACTACAGGAAGTTGATTACTTCCTGTAGCAATCCTGTACATGGCACACCAAGGTCAAAAAGTGAGAGGAAATCGATGGGAATGGATTCAGAGGACCACCATTAGACTCCAGGAGTATTATCACACAAACAATATCACTTGAGGACCTCCATGCAACACCTGAAAAAGAAAAAGCAAATAAAAAGGTTAAGCAGCTCACTCAAAAAATGTATAAAAAAACACAGCAAAATGAAAAACAGTCATGGATATCACCAAAATCCAGCACGCTGTATCAAATAATGTCTGAAACTCCTCAGAAATAGGTAGTCTCAGGTTTGGCCCTTCACCCTCTCGTTATGCACTCATGTTGAACAAAATAAATTAATGTCGAGAATTAGATATTGAAAAAGTGAAAAGGTGGTCAGTTAACTTGGCCACCCTCATGAAGTTAAAGTAAACGAGAAGTTGAGTGTGCATGCCACCTAGGCAAGTCAAATTAGTTAAGGGGGAGCTTACAAGGACATGGAGGTTATTCCAAGGTAGAGACAATAATTAAGTGGAGTGGGACCAATAGTACAGAAGAAGAAAACTCATGCCATAGTCCAAGTCATCACTCTGCTCCAAATTCAGTTAAGTTGCTATAAATGGAAATGTTGGTTCATTCTTCATATTTCACTTATAATTTTGAGAGCAGTGGGAGGAAGGAAATTCAGAGGAGCCATCGAAGAATGCAACACCAAGGTTGAGCCTACATGCAAACCTGTGCTACAGGAAAATGTGGTTGCTACTGGAAACTTCAAAGAAGGTTCAGCAGTGAGAAAAAATGTAAATAAGAGCCACTCATGGGTGATATTAACTCTTAAGACCACCATATCCCAAGAAAATAAAAACACCAAAGGTTAGAGGTAAGTGGTTACCACTCCCAAAAGTTGTGAATTTTCCATGAAATTTATGAAAAATCAGCAATAATTCAGAAATTAAGAGGTTGAGTCAATGTAGCCTGAGGTTATTTAAAAACTACCATCTCTAAGGCCACACTTCTCTAATAACTCTAAAAAAAAATCATTCAGCCACCTTAATAACACAACCATAAAATGGTAGGAGGATTTAATAGAAGGGAACCCACAGATATCAAAAGGATAATATTGCACCCTCAGGTGGTGAACATTTCCAGGAACCATCAGTGGTTAGGTTTCGTCAAGCTTCTCAAGGGCTTTGAAGAGGAGATAGCTCGAGAATTTATAGTGGCCTTGCAATCACAAACAGATGAGAGGGCCAGCACTGTGGTTAGAGGCCTATCTATCACAATTACACTTGGGTTAATTAGCATAATCGCCACTTTTACCTTAGGAGTCAAGTGGAATAGGGAAGATAGGGTGTTCAACACTTCAGCTAAAAATAGCTTCTTTCTGCCAGGTGAAGAATTCATTGAAGAAAAAAATGGAGTGAGGAGAGAAAGCGTTCCATACCCTTGGGATGAAGTAGCATTCAAAATTATGAAATTTATTTCCTGTGAGGGAAGACTTAGTGTGGTTTATGGATACCACTTTAGGTTGTTGAATGAACTTATATTTCAAGGAGAATTCCCTCTAGAACAAAAACTGAGCATTCCCTATTTACTCCCGCATTCAATTAGGGACATTAGCCAAAAGGTGAGGGAAAGGAAGTACCAACACTTAACTCCCCATGGCATCATCAAGCTAATAGTGACTGATGCTCTAAACATATTGAACCTCCCTGTGCATTGGTCCTCATTCATAGATATGGATAGGGAAGCCTTCATAACCACCCAAACTAGAAAAACCTCTACCTCTAGTCTTGGAGAGAGGGGAATGGAAGAAGAAGGGGAGGGTAAAGAGACAGAAGGATAATATGAGGAATAAGAAGTGATGGAGGTTGAAACAGAGGATGGAAAAGAAGAAGAAAAAGAGGGAGATGAAACAGGGGAGTAGAAGGAAGAAAAGGCAGGTGAGGAGGAAATATTAGACCCTATTATAGGCATTGATACCTCTCCTCAACATACCAGCATATCACCTGAGATAACAGAGAAAGAAGTGGCTACTACCTTAGCCACTTTGAGCACACCAGTGAAGGCCAAGAGAAAAATATAGATACCCATGTAATTCAGGACAAGAAAGAGTACCAGGGTAAGGCGGGGAAATCCAAAGACTCAAATCAAAATCCCTATAACAATTGAGGAGTCACCCAAAAAGGATGATGAGATAATATTGGAAGAATGGAAAGTTCAAGAGGTCACCTCACCTGAGAGGAAACCTGTGAATTATAGGAGGATACATTCATCTAGGTTGGCATCGCCTACACATATACCAACCCCTACAGGCCCTCAAAATATAGAGAAGAAGGTAAAGCAAGCAAGGGAGGGTTTTCTACCGAAAAAAAAAAGTTTTCTATAGGAAACTCTGTCTATGCTAGAGGAAACTCCAGCAGTGCCAAAAGCAGAGCAAGTGTTAAGTCCCTATATTAATAGTGTAGTCCCCCTTATTTTTATTGTTGTACCCCTGTAACCCCCATATTGTTATTATTGTGCCCTTACATTATTATTGTTAGGTCGGATAGGATTACATTGTGGCCCCATGGACTGCTATATATAGAAAAGATGTTTTGTCATTTGTATCATCCATAAATTTTTCATTCATGTAATGTATTGGAGGTTTCCCCCTCAAAGTGGCTTATTTCTAAGGCATTGATATCTCTTTTCTTCTATTTTTTGAGCTGGTTTCACAACATTTGGTATCAGAGCTTTGGATTATAGGGTTTTGCTGCACCAAACAGGTCATCGTGGAATTTTCGCTATAAATTTTTTTCTACTAAGGTTCAGAAGCTGAAATATTTAGAGAGCGAAGCTACAATTCTGAGAAACATCGTCACAAAATTTCAGAGCTTGGTTCGCAATATTTTTGTAAATATGATCTGTGGAAGTTAGGTATTTTTCAGGCTCCTGAATTTCTTCTCAAAGAGGTGATTGTGGGAAAATATTCATAACTCTCTCTCTGAGCATCAGATTGGAATTCTGTAAAAAGAGGCTGGAAGTACAAAGATTTTATTTTCCAATCTATCAATTTTAGAGCCAAAGGAGCAAAAAGTGACACGTGGAAAGTCGTACAAGTGCGCTCTACTGAACCAATCCATAATTAGGTCATTGTGGGAGATCGAACATAACTTTTCCTTGAAGAATAAAAATCAGGTCAGACCTGCGGCATTCAAAAGATTTAGAGGGATACCTCAGTGTCAAATTTCATATATTGAAGATCTGAAATCACATATATAATTCAGTTTTAATATCGAGCTCCTCAAAAGCAAGAAAAAGGTGTGTATTTGGTTTTTAAAATTGCCTAACGTTTGTTTGAAAAAGTTGTTTGAAGTGATTCCAAGGGCATATTTTAGAATTTTTATCAGTATTGGGTTCTACAATGCCTCCAAATAACAATTTCATACCCATTAAGCCCTCAAAAAGCTATACTATGATGCATGAAGAGGAAGAATTGCAGTCTGAGATATCAAAATTACGGTACCAAGTGCAACAAATTTCGTTCTTACGAAGAGCAACCGAAGATGACATAAATGGTTTAAAAACAGAAATGGAGGCTAATTTGGATGGTTTGAAGGATCAAATAATAGCTAATATGGATGATAAATTAGTGGAAGATCACATCAAGCATCAACAACAAGTTCTCCAACTCTTAAAGGATAACCTAACTTTGGTGCAAAATCTAATGAAACAACAAGAAGATCAACATCACATCAAAAGAAGTTTTGAAGCAGTCACAGAAAAAAGAACTCGACAAGTACGATCAATTTCAGAGTATCTCAGCAAGTGGAAGAAATTTCCTGTAGAAGATTCCACATGGGAGGATGAGAATGTTATACAGAAGCATGAAGAAATAATCAAGCGTTGAGGACAACACTTGTTTGAAGGAGAGGGGCATGTTAAGTCCCTATATTAATAGTGTAGTCCCTTATGTTAGTGTAGCCCCTCTTATTGTTATTTTTGTACCCTCGTAACCCCCATATTGTTATTATTGTGCCCTTACATTATTATTGTTAGGTCGGCTAGGATTACATTGTGGCCCCACTAGGATTACATTATGGCCCCATGGACTCCTATATATAGAAAGGAGGTTTTGTCATTTATATCATCCAAGAATTGTTCATTCATGTAATGTATTGGAGGTTTCCCCCTCAAAGTGGCTTATTTCTAAGGCGTTGATATCTCTTTTATTTTATTTTTGGAGCTGGTTTCACAACATTTGGTATCAAAGCTTTGGATTATAGGGTTTCGCTACACCAAACAAGTCATCGTGGCATTTTCGCTATAAATTTTTTTCTACGAAGGTTTAGAAGCTAAAATTTTTAGAGAGAAAATATGAAATCCTGAGAAACATCTTCACAAAATTTCAGAGCTTGGTTCACAATATTTTTGGAGATATGATATGTGGAAGTTAGGTCTTTATCAAGCTCCTAAATTTCTTCTCAAAGAGGTGATCGTGGGAAAATCTTCATAACTCTCTCTCTGAGCATCAGATTGGAATTCTGTAAAAAGTGGATGGAAGTACACAGATTGAAGTTTCTATTATATCATTTTCAAAGCCAAATGAGCAAACAGTGACACGTGGAATGTTTTACAATTTCACTCTACTGAACCAATCCATAATTAGGTCATTGTCGGAGATTGGACATAACTTTACCTTGAGGAATAAAAATCAGGTCAGACCTGTGGCATTTGAAATATAATTCAGAGGGATACCTCAGTACCAAATTTCATATATTGAAGATCTGAAATCACATATATAATTCATTTTTAATATCGAGCTCCTCAAAAGCAAGAAAAAGGTGTGTATTTGGTTTTTAAAATTGCGTAACATTTGTTTTAAAAAGTAGTTTGAAGTGATTCCAAGGGCATATTTTAGAATTTTTATCAGTATTGGGTTTTATAATGCCTCCAAAAAATAATTCCATACCCATTAAGCCCTAAAAAAGCTATAATATGATGCATGAAGAGGAAGAATTACGGTATGAGATATCAAAATTACGGTACCAAGTGCTACAAATTTTGATCTTACGAAGAGAAACCGAAGATGACATAGATGGTTTAAAAGCAGAAGTGGAGGCTAAGTTGGATGGTTTGAAGGATCAAATAATAGCTAATATGGATGATAAATTAGTGGAAGATCACATCAAGCATCAACAATAAGTTCTCCAACTCTCAAAGGATAACCTAACTTTAGTGCAAAATCTAATGAAACAATAGGAAGATCAACATCACATCGAAAGAAGTTCTAAAGAAGTCATAGAAAAAAGAACTCGACAAGTACAATCAATTTCAGATTATCTCAGCAAGTGGAAAAACTTTCCCGTAGAAGATTCCACATGGGAGGATGAGAATTTTATATAGAAGCATGAAGAAATAATCAAACATTGAGGACAACACTTGTTTGAAGGAGAGGGGCATGTTAAGTCCCTATATTAATAGCGTAGTCCCTTATTATGTTAGTGTAGCCCCCCTTATTTTTATTTTTGTACCCCTGTAACCCCCATATTGTTATTATTGTGCCCTTACATTATTATTTTTAGGTCGGCTAGAATTACATTGTAGCCCCACTAGGATTACATTGTGGCCCCATGGACTCCTATATATAGAAAGGAGGTTTTGTCATTTGTATCATCCAAGAATTGTTTGTTCATGTAATGTATTAGAGGTTTCCCCCTCGAAGTGGCTTATTTCTAAGGCATTGATATCTCTTTTCTTCTATTTTTGGAGCTAGTTTCACAATGGCAGGAAGCCTTGGGGAGGGAGATAAGGCACCCATGGTTTGAAAATAGGCCCAAGAATTTGAGAAAGACGCATAAGTTGAAGGGAAAGATGCCAAATGGGAGGAAGAGAAGGAGAAAAAGGAGGAGCCTACCTCCCAAAAATTTGTCCCTAAAGATATATCAGTAGTTCCACACCCTAGCCCTCAGCCAAATATCAATTCTTAATATACATTTATTGAAGGGGACTAAAATATTCCTGAGAATATTTCAGTCCCATTATTTTATCAGGTGGAACAAGAAAGAGCACACACTCATCAGTGGGTGAAAATTTCTACAAAAAAATGTGTGCATGACATAGGGATCATGGAGGAGAAGGCCACTGAGTTGGGAAGATATTTATCTGATGTTAAACTCAGAGAATCCATGTTAAAAGAGAAGCTTTAGGAAACACAAGTAGAGAATGCAATATTTTAGAGTCAACTTCAACAAAAGGACAAAAAAATTTCCACCATGGAATATTTGTGCATAGAGGCCATCCAACACAGATATCCATCAAACTCCTATGCCATCTACCTCAAAGAACAGTGGCTCCAATTTCATATTAAGACATTAGGTTTTCATGGGTCCTTACCTTTTCAGAACTATAGGTAATTCATTGACTGTGAAATCATTCCAACATGGGAGACAAGGCCAAGATGGCATTATTCTACATGCACAATATTATTTTGATAGACTTAAACATTTGGGACTCTAACCCTAGGTTGGGAGATATACGGTTAGTAGCATTAGCTTCTTGGATGGTCAATGAGGAAGTAAGATAAGAGGAAGTAAATAAGGTGATGAGAAGAGAAAATAGAGAGCCTCTACACATAAGGGTAGAACTATTCAGCCCTAGGGGAGTCATCAAAAATCCCCTCATGATAGAGAATTATGCCAGCCTTGCAGAAAAGTACCTCAACACACAAGCACAAGCCATTGCACATTTTGATGTTATTTCTAGGTTTTTGGGAGATGAATTTGTAATGGAAAGTCAAAGAAGGTGGAATGGCCTCCCTCTTAGTATCATAAACATGGAGTATCATACCCCAGAGAGATTTAGAAGTGCCCTAGAAAGGGCACCATTATAAAAGAGGGTTATGCAGGCAATGAAAACACAATGGCTTGGCTTGAAACTCAGTACACCTTTGTTCCTGGGACTAGGTGAAGGGAAAGACCAAGATGAGGAAAACATAGAATGGGAGGAGGAAAAAAATAATGCTAGATTCTACCCTCTTGAAGGAACTCCTTCACTTCTTCCCTAGGAGGTCAGAGGGGCCACTAAATCATTGAAATAAATGAAGAAGGAGGACTAAGTTGCTCAGAGGATGAGAAACCATTTGGTAGGGGGATCATGATGAGCATCGTCATTAGGTATAATTGGACGGGTTAATTGTCACCTTTTAAGCCTTCTTAGTCTCTCTTTCTCACATTTAATTACATTATGCTAATATGTTGCTTGGTGTAGATGGTAATTAAGGCTTGTCATACTTCGAATGCCTAATATGGGTTAAATGCAGGATAATCATGAAGATATTCCATTTTTGTTGAATATTGTATAATCAAAGCTTAGAGTAGACATCAAGGAGATATTATAGGAGGGTTTTCCACCTCCTTAACTCCTAAAGGCAACCAAGGGATCCTCGATATTCCTTCCAACAACTCAAAATCAAAGGCAGATAAGCAAGTGGAAGATCAAGTGCACCAAAGCTTCACTTCTCTTGCAGTAAAAGGGGACACATCACCTACTTTTTAGGGAGTTTTTGGTATCTACCCTTTAGGTTAAATAGGTTAGAGAAAGAGCTCATTAGGATTCAAATTTTGGAGAAAGCTAGTAGACTCTTAGCTCTTGTGATAGACTTTTGAGACTTTCATTGTTATGTAATGAGACTATTTTTGCAATAAAATGAGTATTTAGTTTGTTCTTCACTAATTTAGTTTCAGAGAGCCGAGCATGTGCGTTAGGACCCAATCCATTGGCCGCAGTCTCTCTCTTGTGTATTTATGATTATTTTTATGCCATTGTAGCTAGTTTACTTCATGAGTTTTCACTAGTTTTCTTACATGTCATTTTACTATTTTTGTTTTGCTTCCATTTCACATTTGATGTAGTTAGGATATTTTAGATCAAGGTACAATAACATATAAACTACAATATTTGTGTGTCAAAGCCTCCCTCTCTCACTTCTTTGATTGGAGCTTGAGGAGGGAAGATCTTCACCATAGGCCCAAAATTGCTCTTCAGTTTATGATTTCTTGGAAAGGATAGATAAGTTGTTGTAGTTGTCATGAACATGTTGAGAATATTGAGTTAGATTTATATTTGAATGCATAAGTAGGTTTTCTTATCAAATTCAACTCATCTTTTCCATATTCTTCATCATATATTTGTCAATTTTTATTGCATGAACATGTAGTTTGCTTGTGGGTTTGATTAGAGCAGTAGAGGAGGACTCCACTAGCATCCGTAGCTCCTTTTCTCACCCTTCACCAACGTCCTTTCAAAAAAATTTCCCTCAGCCCACTACAACGAAAATACCCTCTAACAGAGGTTATAAATGAGGTTTTTAGTGTTATAAAATTGGCAAAATTGTCAAAAAAACATTTGCTACAACATCCATTTTTGGTAACTGAGGTTTTGACATAGCCTCTAATGGAACTTAAACACAAATAAAAAAAATTGGGTGGTTGGAGGATTTTACGAATGTATTTCTTATCGGTGCACAATTCATGTGTGAACGCACTGGTGAATTTTAACATTTATGCACTGATCTTGTAAACATACCAAGCACCGGGATGGAAAACAAATTTCGGAAGCCTCGGGGAATTTAGCAACGTCCTGGTGCATGTCACCAACAAATACACACTGACTCAATAGAAGCTGCATGCACCAGTATATTCGTATTATAGATGTAAAGCATCGAGGCATTTAATGCAAATAGTACCAGTGCATTACAAATATGAATGCACCGGTGCATTCAACTTCTATCCGACCGGTGTGTATGGGTTGTGTACATGCCTCGGGACATTAAGGTGTAAAAATGCACTGGCACATTAAGGAAAACCATATTGGTGCATGCAACACCTATCTGCCCGGGTCATAGTAATCGATAAAGCACACCGAGCGTTATAATTGGTATTGGTATTTGGTCTCATGCTCATAGGTTGTAGAAATGCACCAATGCGTAGTATTATACACACGAATAGGTGTTCATTTTCTATTTTTTATAAACATCAACCTGTAACAGAGAAATTATTGTGAATTTTTAAAATTCATTATTCATTAAAAGTTGACACATATCTTATAACAATATTCATATCAATTAAATTTGCATTAGTGCATTTGAATTTGATGTTTGGATGAATTTGTTATATCATCATATTTCACATCTCATCATTATAATATTTAATCATCCATATATTTAATCAGTAGTGTAAAATTTCACATCGACAATGGAGAACACAATAGAATAAATTAAAACGTATTTTATTATATATATATATATATATATATATATATATATATATATATATATGAATAATACACTCTTTGTCATACAAAATGGGACAGTTATTGGTATCCCTTTGTCTTTCAATTAGGGCATTATGTCCATTACATTAAACAAAATGTCTGATTTCACACACAAGTATTTCAAAAAATACAATGCCTTTCTTTGATATCCAAACATATTGGTCATCATTCTTCATTGGAACTTTTGTTACTGCTTGAGCTACTTCCATGACTTGGGTTATTTGGAGGAATGTTTTATTCAGTGTTGATTGTTTTATTCTTCTTCAAGTTCCATCTACAAACATAAAAATAAAGTGTAATGAGTGTATCTACATGGGTGAGAATAATGAAAATATAAATATTTAATAATATACATCAATGTAAATCGAAAAGAAATGTATCATAGCAAGAATTGACTCGTAAACTATACACATTCTTTCAAAATCAAATTTCATGCCTTCTTTCAACAATTCATTTGTTGACGCAGTTCCATACTTTGTTTCCTGCAAGTTTTATACCCATAACAAATCATAGATTTAATATAAAATATTTTTTTTCTTTTAATTATAGACGGAGCTAAGTAAAACAAGATAAATACTTACAAATTCCACAATTAATTTTTGATATGCCAACATATACTGGCAACCCATATTTAACCCCATGTCAATCAATTCTTTCGATGGTTCTTCTTTGTATGTTAGCACCTGTTTGAAGACATTCAATGATGATTGTTGTAAAACAACTTAAAATATACAAAAACGAAATCTATGTAAGTTGTTATAAGGAAGTAGCAATTACTCAAAAACTTAGATATTAACCCTTTTCTTCCTTGTCGTCCTGTTTTATGTGTTGAATGGGTTCCATTTTCTTTTCTTTTTTGTAAGAAAATAATTGAAAATTAATATTTAATGATAAATTATTTATTTATTGTACCTAATCGAAAAATTCAATGATTACATATTACATTTGAAGCAGGTTGTTGTTGATATGGCTCCTCGTGTGATGCAATTATGTCCATTTCTTTGACCATCTCCATGTACACCTTTTTGGACATTCCTACTGGCATATTTCTGATATTAGCTCGTTCATCCTTTATGATTTTCATAATCTTCCTAAAAAAGTAACATGACAATAAACTATTTAATTTGTATATTGATATATGAAAACTAAATATAACAAAAGTGATATTTATAAGTGATTGCTTTGTATTAATATATACATATAATTCTAGAAAAAACATTTAAATGAATATTACTTTTTCAATCCTTCGTTTTTGTTGTTGTATGTTTTTGCTATTAAAAATCTGACATGTCTCATTAACCAATTCTTTGGAAACTCTTCCTGTAGTTTAACTAAAATTTGGCTCTTGGAATCATTGGATTGATTTTTGTATTGTAAGTGGAAAGAACGTCTATACATTCGTTCCACTAGATCCCTCAAATTTTTGTAAAAGTTTTCCCCCTTTCGTTAACCTCCAACACCACTCTAGATGAGCTAAGGAGCAATTCATTTTCATTTGCATGTTCTATTTTTTTCTTTTCTTAGAACAACATTCCTTTTATTCGTTGTTGGTCCCTATAGAACATTAAAGATATCTGAATTAATAGATTGTTTGAAACATGTTATCTGATGTTTTTCAGTATATTATTAATGAAAATTAAAAAAAATAAACTCATATTGGATCAGTAGTATTTTTTCATTCACCCGATTCATCCTTCTGCAATTTTTCCATCAATCTTTTACACTCTTCTGGTATTAGATTAGAAATAACCTTATCGAGCTTCGTTATTTTGTGGCTTTGCATGATACACACTAAACAATACATATTAATTAAACTTACATATAGTTCAAAAGTAATAATTTTTGTAAATAATTTATAAATAACTTGCCTCTTTTGCTTTTCTAGATATGCTATTAGTATTTTTGTTACTTGAACTCTTTTCAACCATTTCTTTATCAATATAAAACTTGTACCATTCATCAATATATTTTATAAATAAATCACATGCTTTTCAAGTAAAAAAAAAAAATCAAGAAAACAACGTGTCTATCGAAATTAAACGCCCAGTGTGACTTTCACAACTTAAGCATCAATAACGGTGTGATATGTTCTTATAAACGCACTGCCACTACAATAGAAACAATGTATTATGCTCTTTGTCAAAAGGAGACCTGGTGCGTTATATTAATATTGGAGCACTGATTAACATAAACAAACATGAATAGAAAATTATTTTTATCAAACAATTTTTTTTTTCAATATGTGCACAATGCGTTATACAAAAAGCATGCACTGGTGCGCTATTTTAAACAGTGTGCACCGATTAACAAAATTTATTTTTTAAACCCTATAAATCTCAAATGAAAAGCCCTAATTGTGAATTTTTTCAGTTACATAAACAAGAAGAAGCAAGGATTTAACATAAGAATGGATTTTTTTGTTTTTTCTGAATTTTAATTATATGTAAATAGGAATAGAGCTTGTAAATGATTTTGTTAGTGAAATACACAGTAAAATTTAAAATTTTTACTATGCATGTATTAAATCTGACAGAAACTGTAATAAAAAACAATTATTACAGTAAAATTTAACATTTTTACTATACTACAGGGTTTTTGTGTGCATAACCAGATGTTTGGCAAACTCTGATTCTCTGAATAGTGTTGTTGTTCGAAAGTATTTTGTTGCTCCACAGTGCTCTCTTGCTGCAGGTATGTCTCTCGTGAAAATCCCTCCCTGAATTTTTTTTGCAAAAATAATGAAATAATGAATAACTTTTACTATTTAAAGAAATTTTTATGAAATTAGATTTCCGAAAATAATTTGCCGCTTATTTTTCAGTTTACCGTTTTTTTTCACTTCAAAAAAATAAAGTTACGTTTTTTTCCCAATATTCGATGCGTTTGTTAACTAACAACTCCGGTGTGTCTGGTAATAAAACCACACCGGTGTGGTTAACAATATGATACCGGGTAAAACCCACAGTCCCCACTCTTCTTTGAATATAAGAATGCATACAAATTTGTGCCCCAACAAATCCACAATCTGGGCAACTCACAACATTTATTTGCTGAACTAGCAATTTAAATCAGCGTTGGAGCTTTTCCATGAAAGGTTAAAATCGCTATTATAGCCCAATTATGCAAGCCTACTTATGGAAGCTTCTCTCAATAAAGGTTAAACAAAACCCCACAACCCAGATTATAATTCTTCTATACATGGAGGTTCTATCTTTCTGCTGACCTAAGGTTAAAACCCATAATTAAAAATTCCTCCTCAATATTCGAATTTCATTTAAAACCCATCTCAAATATGTCGAATTAATATTTGAATGTTCGCCCATAACTCAGGTTTTATAATTTAAAACCAATGGCCAATAAACCATATTTGAACCCGCTTTATGAATGCATCAATGAATATCTCAACTTTGGAATAAAACTCAATGTATTTGGGCCCACACATACATCAATGTATGTAAAACACTCCAACATATAATAATACCAAATTTTATAGAAACATTTAACATTAGACCCAAAGCATATTATTACAACAGTCACTACTTATCGACTTCTTCCCCATATGACTTTAGCCATCATATATATATGTTCGCTATGTTAACATTTAACTTTAGTTTAAAAACCCAATCGCGATGTTCAACCATAACAAACATAATTCATCAACTCCGCCAGTGAAAAGGTCGATGTTCCACTCACATAAGGCGTATCTGGCCCACCATTCCAAATGTTCAAAAATTATAAATTAATTAAACGCTGGACATACCTTTGAACTAACTCTCGTGAAACTCTCTTGTGCGAACGCCATTGATCTTTGATGTCACTCGATCAAACGAGATTTGCATTTCTTTTCCACCAAACTTTAACACAATTTTTTTTTTTGAAATGGGCTGTAATTTAAAACCGCCAATACCACGTGTTGAACAACGAGATCTATCACATTTTTTTTGTGATTCCACTTACCATTTAAAAATTGTACGAAACCCACCTGTGGGTTTGTAAAACCGCCCTTCACCTATCAATCATGGTTCCGCTTCTTTCCTTTGTGGTTTTGCCATCCCTTCTACTACGATTCTTCTACAACTCTAAAATTAAACCATCCTTCAACATTGTGCCTTGATTCAAGATTTCATAAAGGTGATTTAACAAATATTCACTACGCCATAGTCTATGACAAGAGTTCACAGACTTGCTTCTGATCTACATATGAACTTGCACCCTTTCGAATGGCTCCACTTCTGCAAATTACAAAGAGATTCAATGCAGATTTAACATGCTCAATTGTAAGCTTAAGGCTCTGACTTTTCTGAAATCGGGCTCCACTGTATTGCAGTCAGTCTCCCTCTTCAATCAACGATCCTTTCAGTGATCGTTGTTTGAACCCAGGCAATTTCACCCTACTCAGCCTTTCTAGGTGTATACATGCATTAACTTAATTCAAATCTGTCTACAATAATTATATCGATTTTTCCCATTACATGCAGAGTATCATCTCAGAGCTCTATCAAAAATTTTATCATATATTCATCCACAAAATTTAAATCAACAGTACTCATGTAAAACAGAAACAAATTCTTTCATAGAATATAATTGATTTCACTTACAAAACTTCTGGTTTGGCCAGATCTTCAATTCGATGGCCTTCTGCTCTCACTCTCTGTCTCTCCAACCCTGATGATCCTTTATAGGGCCCTTGAGGCTTACATTTATACAAGAAAACATAAATGAATCGATTCAACTTCTTTGAAAGCTCAACAAAACTCTTGAGATCCTCAAATCCTAAATTTAGCCTAAATCTCTAGATTTACTGAAACTGACTCTTCATATTCCTAACTAATCAGATTCCCCTAATGATTTGGGAACATTTACAATTTTCCCTCAACATTTAATTAAAACCACTCAATTTATTTAAGGATTACATAAGAAATTAAAAACATAAGGCCCCCTATGTCTAATAAAATACAGAGTATTTTATTATGTCTAATACCCCTGCATCACAATACATTAGCACCGATAACAATAACTCATTTTTTAAGGCATGGAAATTACTTTTAGGCATGTACACCAAAATTTATTGTTGATTTTGCTCAAATGTAGGGATAATATCTCATAATTATATAAAATGGACAATTCTTCAAAATCCAGCTCGTTCCATAATATTTCTCAAAGTCCATTGTAGATTTCTCCCTATCCATCTCCAAATGTAATTACTTCGGATTTTATTTATATTTTCATTATCTAATTGAATTTATTTATTTTATCCATGTCAATTAGCTGAATAAAAGTAATGTCAATTTTTTAGGTTCATATATATTCATAATCGAGGTCAGATGTACAAAATATTCAAGCAGTTCCAAAACATCGGAAGCTCTTATTAGGAGTAGCATACCAGAAGGTGCGGTTGGTAGATGAAAATGGACAGCCGCTTCACCCTGCAAATTGTAACATGTCATATTCTAGCCACAATCCTGGGACAATGATGGTAATAATTGTTTGGTATAATGAAATTAATTTCAACGTCAAACCAATTAATCATGCATTTGCGTGCTTACTCATTGATGTCATCGATATTGTATTAATCATGTTCAAATATATTTTTTGAAATTATTAGGATTCTAATGATGATGAGTGACCTACCTACCATCTTTTGTTGCACCCCACGACAATCTCAAATCGAGAGAAGGCTTAATTAAGAGAAAAAACTGGAGAGGAACGATAACAAGAATGGTTGAATCAACCACCTATTGAATTCCCACTACGTCCAGATTCACCAATTAGGAATGACTAGAGCAATAGTAGTTCCTCAAAATATGGCAATGGAAGCAATCAAATATAGGTTGGTATGGATGATTATTAAGGGATACGACTTCCATGGAGACAATGTTGTTAGATGCATTCCAGAACGATGATCAGCTAGGTGATGATGCTCATATCATTGATACCTTTTTCGAAAGCCTTAAATTTTCTTCCGCCACCCCTCTCTTTGGACCTGGTGGTCAGCTAAGGTCTACCCAGTTGGGGACAACAATGCTACTTACAACTTGAAAGAAAATTTTGGCTTGTCAAATGCATGTTTTTGGGAAATTTTGAGGTAATTGAACATCAAGTCCCTTATATTTTGAGAAATATTGTCACACAATCAACATTACAAATGGTCAATTTTATGAACGTTAATAATTATTCACATTGTACATTTAATATTTTCCACCAACTACAGGTTATTCAAAGATAAGGTTCTTCCGAGTGATAATGTCTTGCCCGGTAGCTGCAAAGAGGCAAAGAAAGTGTTGAAAATATTGGGTGTTGAGTACATATCATATCATGCATGTCCACATGATTGTATTCTATATAGAGTAAAATATGCAGAAAAGGAGATATAATCGAAATGTGGGTATGATAGAGATGATAAATCAAAAAATAAGGGTAAATCACGTGGTCCTCCTTTTAAGATATTTAGGCACATGCCTATAATCCCAAGGATTCAAAGGATCTTTTGTTGCAAAGAATTAGCTATGTTTTAGAGATGACATGCCTCACACAGAAGTGAGTTGGGAGTTATGTGAATCCCAACAGATTCAATAGCCATGAAGCATATAGAGGATACATGGCTCGAAAAATTCAAGGATGAAGTACGAAGTCTACAACTCAGCAAAGCCATGGATGGCGTCAACCCATATTCCCTCCAGAACACCAACTATTCTATTTTTCCTGTAGTAGTGATCAATAACAATATTCTCCCATGGTTGTCTGTGAATAATGAACATATTATGTTGGCTCTCATAGTCCCTGGTAGAATACAAGTGAAGAATATGGATTTCTACTTACAACCACTGGTAGATGAATTAAAGGAATTATGGGATGGGATAAATGTATATGATGTATCAAGACCCATCACAGCAGAGAGGAGTTTTATGTTGTGTGGCATATGTTCTTACACAACACGTGATTATCCAGGCTTAGGAGTTTTCTTTGGTAAATTACATGTTTATTGATTTTTTTATATACTTTACAATATTCTTTCGCATATTAATTTAATTTGTCGTAATTTTTTTGATCTTCATGATATTATTTAACGTGTCATGCATATTGTATACAATAATTTCATAGGTCTTGTAACAAAAGGATATTATGGATGTAAATGTTGTGGACCTTCTCTGAAATCTAGATGGTCCAACGACCTACGAAAGCCAGTGTATGACTGCTCCAGGGTATTCCTCCCAGAAGAACACCCTTACAAAAGGGCAACATCTGCTTTCAATGGTAAACGAGAGAGAAACCAAAGGCCTGTAATAATGACACCAGTTGAATGGCTTAAAGCATATGAGAGAGAGAAGGAGAAGGAGTTCATAGAAATGTTCAATTCAAATGGGGAGCCTATGTTTGATGATCCATAATTCTTTGACACCTATGTTGAGAAATTTCCCATTAGCATGAAAATTAAATCTATCTTTTATAACCTCCCATATTGGGAGCATCTTAATATTACCCACTTATTATATCCCATGCATATATTTAAAAATGTTTCATCTTCTCTACGGAGGCACATATATTCGAAACAAAGTGACACATTGGTTGTTGGGAAAGATCTTATTACTTCAAAAACTAAAAAGAAACTTTGGCCAAGATAATTAGAAATTACAAGAGAGGTTGGTCCCTCTAATTGGTATTTCAAATAAGGTGATGTCCCATGGATTTTAAAAAAAGATGATATTTCTTTTCAAAAGGAATTTATAATGGGTGTGAGGGTGTCATCTTATATGGGTCTTCACTACGGTGTTGCTTCACCGTGGAAGACCATTTGTCGGGGTTGAAATCGCATGACAATTTGAATCTTCTAAGAGTACATATAATGTCAAAAGCATGATTTTATTATTTGTTATATTAATAATTTTTATCCCATGGGATCATAAGACATAACTAATTTTGTATGCATGTGTTTATAACTTTGCAGTGTCATTATCCATTGTTCGTGCATGGGTGTGTGAAATATGACTTCCCCCAAGACCTAGGACATGCCATATCTAAATTATCTGCATTTGTACGTTGGATCACATCAAAGGATATTCATGTGACTATAAGCATTCCACGGTAGCATCAAGAGATATTTGAGATTTTTTGTATGTTTGAGAATGTACTACCGACGAGTTTCATGGACTTGCAGGTTCATCTTCTAATCCACCTAGTAGATGAGGTTGAATTAGTTGGGGTGGTTTCTTATCATTGGATGTTCTTCTTAGTGAGGTACATGAATAAATTGAAAGGTTTTGTTAGAAAAAGGGAAAAACCCAAGGGGTCTATGGTAGAGGGGTACATATCGTATGAGTCTTTCTATTATGCCAGTGAGTACATCAATCAAATCGATAACACACCAGGTGCGGTTATTTGGAATGATGAAAGGGATGAATACAAAAGAGAAGGGGAGCTTCTCCAAAGGAATGGAAAAATATGCTTGATAAAGAGTAAGCGACTTATAATTTGTCAAATTTACACAAAGTAAATATTCACGTTGAACTTTGATATAATGTATATTTTGATCTCATATGTACTATTTTTCAGTTTTATTTCATCATCGAATGCAGAAATTGAAGCAATCAATAAATTTGTTCCTTTCAAATCCAAAGTGACACAACTATGGGTCGCATTATACGGACAAAAGAGGTCGAAATGGGATAGTGATAGGATATAATTCAAATGGTTGAATGGTAGAAGTGTACCTTATCCTGATCATTTAAAAGAAAATACGCCAATTATATGCCCCAATAGTTGGGTTGTTGACCAAGTTAGAGAGAAATACGATGCAACCGGTCGTTACCCGCATGCTGAAGAGGATGCACTAAACATAGGGATTCGGTGTAGCAACTCAGTAATAATATATTTATGTACATTTTAAACTTAATAATGCACCTTTGAAATGTAACTTATATATTTTATTTATTTTAACAGTTGGTTTATTAGACACAAGACACTATGATTTTTTTTTTATTTTTTATTGGTGCATTTGCTCCCATTTATGTGGGCACCATTTTTGCACAGGAAAGGCCGATGATGGACACATGAAACAAGACTATGGAGTGGAAGTCGAGTTCGATCAATCTAGTTGAGCTAGCCACTGTGGTCAAAACCTACTACGAGAGACGTTAGGTTACATTGGAAATATACAAGATATCGTTGAAGTGGGCTTCTCTTCTTTCCAATGTGTTATTTTTAGGTGCAAGTGGTGGGACATCTTTGATCGAAATAATGTAATGGAAGATCATGATAGTAGGCTGATATGTATCAACTCTAGAAAGATGTGGGATGAAGCTAAGGAGCCTTATGTTTTCCCCAAACACTACAACCAGGTCTTTTTTTACCCAGATGTGTTGGATAGGGATTGGTGGTTCATTTTGAGACATGACCCTTGATCAAAACATATTTTTGAAAACAATAGTGTTATCATTCCAAGCGAGCTAGAAGATAATGAGGGTGATGAGAACAAAGAGTGATATGGTACATGTGTTATTTCATCATTTATACTATTTAAGATGAGTTTTTATAAAGAAGAGGACTTAACCTTATAACTAAGTCTATTTTTCTCCAAACATTGTAATATGTATTTTGAATTAATTGGTTTGCATTGTGCTAATGTTAAAATAATTTTACTTCATAATTTGAAATTATGTTGATCTCGAAAGAAATGCACTGTATCAAGTTCTTTTTTTATGTCAATTCCTAAAATAATACAGCTACTTGATTGCTTTAAATGGTGTTTCACTATATATATATATATATATATATATATATATATATATATATATATATATATATATATATATATATATATATTCAAAATTTAAAAAAATATATTAATGTATATTTTTTATTTTGTTATGTAAGATCATAATAAAATAATGATAATTCTAAACATGAATTTATTTGCATTATTTTCTAAACTTTATTATGTTACAAAAATTCATATTATTTTAGATTTATTATTTTACAATTATTTATATTCTTACAAAATTAAAAATTTACAATTTTACAATTATGGTAATTTAACAATGTGTACGTTATACATTTTACAATTTTATGATGATTCAATTTTACGGTAGTTATGGTTCAATTATTTAATCTAAATAATGTGTCGAGCACACAAAAGGTATGCATTGCATCCTTATATTTAGAAAAAAATAAAATTGTGTGGTATCGATGGCTTTGTTCTCGTAAATCAATTGTCAATTGGAAAACTTTTGCAGAATAATTAGTAACACATTATGAGGATACAAAGAGAAATACCTTATTTAGCTAATTGATAAATCTCAAGAAAAAGGGTTCAATGGCGGAGCACATTGAGGACCTGCAAATATTGAATGTCAAGGTAAATGATATTCCAGAGGAGTATAGGATTGATGTCTTCATCAGAAATTTAAATGATAACTGCCAACATGAGGTTCACCTTTGGGAACCTGATTCATTGGAGAAGTAATTAAATGGAAAGAAAAGTTGAAAGAAAAATTATGGCAACAATGAAGTCTACCACTCACAACTATAAAGAGGGAAGTGTTTATTCTTCTAGCCTTCCACAACATACAAGGTTAACACCACAAAAATTGAAGGAAAAAATAGCAAAAGGACTTTATTTTATTTTTGATAGAAAATACACTAAATTTCATAAGTGTGCTAAGAAGAAATTATTTTACATAGGTTGTGAAGAGTAGGAAGAAAAGGAACAAGAAACATCAAAAGAAGAATTTATACACCATGAACCAACCCTAGATAAATAATAAATCAATCTGACCATATCTTGTAATGCATTGGCATGAATTACCATTCCTCAAACTCTCAAGATAGACGGATATATCAAGAAGAAAAGGGTAATAATGATGATTGATTCAGGTAGTACCCATAATTTTATTCATTGTAATATAGCCAAGGAATTAAATTGATTTCAATATCTAGCACCCAAGTGTCAAGTGTTGGTCGCAAATGGAAGAACTGTAAATTTCTCTGAAAAGTGTCATAATACCAAGCTAACCATGGAAGAATATGTATTGAATAGTTAAATTCTTTCCATTCCAATGGGTGGTGTTGATGTCGTGCTAGGAGTCTAATGGTTACAATCTTTGGGGACAATAGCTTTTAATTTTCAAGAAATTTTCATGAAATTATTTTGGGAAGGAAAGGAAATTGAATTAAGGGGTAACGTAGGGAAACCAGGGAAGATAATTAGCTCTAATGACATGAAAAAAGAAATTGAAAAAAGATAAACATGGCATATAATTTCACAATTATGCTCACTAGATGTTCAAACATTGAAATCATTTATTTCTCCAGGTCTCCAAAAAGTCTTGGACAATCATTCCAAGGTATTTGAGACTCATAAAGGCCTCCCACCTATTTGTGATTATGATCATCCTATTCACTTGATTCCAGGAAGTGTTCATCCAAACATCAAGCCTTATATATATCCCTAGGCCCAAAAGAGTGAAATTGAACGTATGGTTTCAAAAATGCTAGAGGTTGATATAATTCAACCTAGTCAAAGTTCTTTCTCTACTCCAGTAGTATTGGTGCACAAGAAGGATGGATCATGGCATATGTGTCTAGATTATAGGGAGCTCAAAAATATTACTATTAAAGATAAATTTCCTGTTCCTATTGTTATCTTTGGAAAATTGGACAAGCAAAGATGACATTATTTAATGTCAGGCAGAAGGATTTACAGGGCTAAAAGTCATTAGAGAATCTAAAAGTATTTAAAAATCTCTAAGGTCGGAAAGAAAAAATAAAATTGCACATAAGAAGAGCTAGTCAAATGTGCCTTTGCGTGAAAAATTCTTCGATAAGCGTGCCTTTGCACGCCTTTTTCACAAAAAAGCGTGCAATCCTGGGAGTAGTGGAAGTCATTTTCTGAGACCACAAGGCACACTCCAAGACATTGATCCCACACTTGAATCCGCTTAAAGGACATCCACCCAAGCCTCCTTAGGACATCAAGGGAGCACAAAATATAATAAATGTGGCACATAATGGAATCACCCTCCTCTCATGGGTCACTATCCACAATGTACCGAGAGAGGGAAGGAGGATTCGAATTCTCCTATTAAAGGCCACCAAGAGATGAACAACAAGAGAGCACATTGTTATGTTGGCTAGAATTTCCCCAAGTAATACCAGTAGTGTGTGATCTAGAGCAGAGATAGAGGGGACTCAGTTGTTGGCCATCCAATAACTCCAGTCCACCATAGTAGAGAGAGGGAGACTTTGTGCCAAGGCAGCTCGGAAGTAAAGACATCCTTGCATCGAGACTTAGAACCCCTAGTTCTAAGGGCCCTTGGAAAGTGGGTTGAATTTTCATCCTCATTTCCTACCATCACTCAATAAGAGGGGATGTAAGCGTCGTCATTTGGATTATTGAAGTTTGACTCTATTTAGAGCTTTTGTGTTATTACTTTTTGTTTTAGTTTAATTTTTATGTTTGAATATGCATGCTATTTCTATATCTAATATGTTTATGTTTGAGCATGTTCCACTAACTTTCTTGAATCCATCTATTTTCTGCCTGTGACTGATAAATTAAGAGGGAAAAACCACCCTCCCTTTAGTTGGTTTGATTTCATACATTCATGCACCAAACACACTAACACACGATTGGTGACTCCACTAACTTTTATTTCCAAGTTTATGTGGTTGTGCCTTTTTGCAGAGACCTCCGTCTTTGTTGTGGAGTTGGGTAGGAATTGGCCCCTTTCTCTCCTTTATTACCTATTTCATCCCCATTGATAGATTGAAGTAGAAGAGCTCCCAAAAACTACTCTGTAGAAAATTTTCATGCATTTCTCACAGATAGGCATGCCCCAAGGCGCACGTTTAGAGGCGACCTGTGCGCAGAAATCGCATATGTTTTAGCCTCTTGCGCGCAAAATACAGTATGGGAATTTTCTCCACCAATTCTATCTTTTCCTAATTGTAAAGGTGACTAGCAGCACATAATACATCTGCCAGCACAGTTTGAGGTGCCCCGCAACTTGCTAAAGTTCATTCTTAGCTACTTTTAGTAGCCTAGGTGTTAGTTTTATTTAAAGTTAATTTTTGCAAATTTAGACACATAGTTTAAGTAGGAGGCAAATTAACTTGAATTCTAAAAAAAGTTAATTTTTGCAAATTTAGGTACCAAAACACCTAGGTAATTAGCCAAAGTAAGTGGCCCAAGTTCATGCATGCTTAGCTAGTTCTTTTTTCTAGTATAAAAGTCATTAGTTTAGTTCAATTTTTGCACTAGAATCTCGGGACCAGGATTGAACTGTCCATAGAAGAGAAAGTAATATTTGTTGCCTTTGCACCCTCCGGTGATCCTAGGAAAGCATATGAACACTCTCTATTCACAACTCACCATCTCCCTATAGTTGATCACATATATTAACTAGGAAAAGTTGAAAGCGGCCCAAATTCATGCATGTTTTTCTTTTGAGCAAGGAACAATAGAACATAGTTTAAATAGGGGATTTTGAAAAGGATCATCGCATATCCAAACCTTCAAACTATGTGCTTGTTCACTTTTTTCTCACACACATCCACACACTAAGAAAAGTAAAGACACTTCAAACTAACTTAACAAAACTCACTAAATTCTCCCCACAAGGGCCACAAAATAATTTATAGTCTAAGTTAGGATCAGGGGGGTAGGCATCTAGGAAGCCACCTTGGTCATTATTCTTGAAACATAGAAGTTGACTGTTAGGGAGCTTTCAAATCCACCTATCAGACCATGGAAAAGAAACCCAAGCGTGGCAGAGACCCGATTCAGAGGGGGTTAGGCTTAGGCGCAGTGTGTGCGGTATCACTTGGGGCTACCTGACCCGATTGATACTCGGTACTGTTCGCTGAACTACCAAGAAGCCCAAGACTCTAATGCTCACGTGGGATGGTGGTGTTAAGTGGCCAAAATTAGAGCATCATTTCCCTATAGTGACGGTGTAGGCAGCACTAGATCCTCTACCCTTACCTTGGTGGATTTTCTTCGGTTGACGGGGGGCATCACCAGTTCCTTCAGGACATTGTGCGAACATTCGTAAGATATCTTCTCAAGGCCCAGTTACATTTGAGCATGTGAGGATGATTAGTTCTTCTAGGACTTGAGTATTATATGCAAACAACAAAAATTCATATTTTTTTATTAATTGATCACATAGGATTAATCTAAATGGAAAATTTATTTTATTTTCGCTTTGTTTTATGTATGCGATCGGATTTTTTCTTTGATTATAGTCTCTATCCTCTCAAATATTTCCAAAACCATACCTAGTCGACGCCAGAACGGACCCAACAAGACCCCATCAATCTAGATTCCTTTGGACCTCCCCGCATTTCCGGGAGGGGTTCCAGGTCTTTTGCCATTTAGGCATCGAAGACGGAACACTGCCACCATTATTGGTTCATCCTTTATTGGAGCATATTTATTTGGGAACACTAGTTGGTCTTCCAATGCCACACTAGTGAACACCCCCACAGGATCACCACACCCCACTCTTCCCAAAAACCATAGCAGCCAGAGAAGTGCTACCCATTCGGGAAGTCAGGTAAACGCACAGTAGAGTACGTCACAGTCAAACCCTATTCCTAACCAGAACATTGTGTTTTCACAAGTTGCAATGGCTACAACCTCGCAGTCACCTTTTCTAGCTTCATTAAATCTACCATATTTAACGAAGTTGACAAATGACCCCATTGCACACAACCCCATATGGCCTCCCATGCCCATGAAGCTCCCTTCGTACATTACAAAATTCGAAGGAAAGAAAGTTGAATACCCTAGAAATCATGTTATGACTTTCCACCTGTGGTGTTTGTCGAACAACATTGTTGATGATACTATTCGACTAGGACTGTTTCAATGCACTCTAAACAGAGTGGCAGCATAATGGTATGTGGAGCAACCCTCTGCTGCACATGGAACCTTTAGTGCCCTTTCCACTACGTTCCTAACCTATTTTCAGTTACCCATCCACCACAATTTCATAATGGAGTTACTGACCCACTTTAGGCAAACCCCCTCCGTCCATATCTTAGACCATCTTCACAAATCGCAGTGGCATCGTAGTTTGTGCAAAGCCAAACTTGACGATTGAGTATTGTTGGACCTGTTCCTAAAAACTCTCACTGCAAATATTTCGAAAGATGTGGCACAACAAAAATGTTGGGAAAAATACTAAGAGGGGGGGTGAATCAGTATTTATAACTTACTTAAAACTTTTACTTTTTTCCTTACTGATTTCTATACGCGACTTTAATGAACCCAAATAGCATATATATGTGGATATCCTTAAGCAAACTTGCGTATGACCAGAGATCTTATTATGAAGATAATTTTTTACTTAAATCAGTGCATAATTCATTCATCAGATGTTTAGTAAGCAGTAAGCATGTGCAGTAATAATAGAATAAATCACTACACATAAGAAATACACATGAACACCAGGATTTTAAGGTGGAAACCCAATTCGAGAGAAAACCACTGTTTTTGTCATCTTTTTCTTCAATATTTATTATACGGAAAATTTCTTACATTATTGTACTGATGTAGACTCATATCAATACACAGGCATCTACCTGCAGAAGGCTACAACCTTCTCTCGTTCTCCAGCTGCTACTGGAAGGGAGCTCCAACCCCCTGATCTCATTTACCAGCCACTACTGGAAGGGAGCTTCAACCCCCTGATCATAACACTAGCTTCTACTGGCAGGAAGCTCCTACTTCCATACTGAACGCTTCAACCCTCAGGACCACTGCAGACCACGTTTCATCAATTTTCACACTGGATCCCACAACTTCAACACAACACTTCATAAAGATCAACACCAATAAATTTAACCAAAATTTCAATCAGAACAGTAAGATCACTATAACCAGAACACAATAATAAACCCATATATCAGAATCAGTATGCAAAATCAATCTCAACCTTGATCATTCATTATCTTAAAATACATACACAACTTCACTTTATTGATCCCGCGTGTATACGCACTTTCCTTCACAACAACCTACATATAGATCTGAGAATACTGAATTTTTAGAATATGATCAGTATTTGAACTAGATCTAAGGCTTTCAGTCATATATCTTTTCAGTATTGTAGAACCCTTAATCAGTCAGTCATCATTAAACATATTTACTCACTTATTGATCAGATTTGTACATATTCAACTTAGCAGCATATACAGTATTCAAGAAACCCAGATCTACATGAAAACTTCATTGATAGATAGCAGAAATACAACATTAAATAAACAGATAACCTCTCCAGGAAGCTTCAGAAAATCCTGAATTCCATATGCACTTTGACTGAGACAAAGTTGCGTGTATACGCGCTTTCACTGTGACAAACTAGCATATAGATCTATAAATGTTGTTACTACAGAAAGATGCAGATCTATAAAATTACCTAGATTTATTTACTTCACTTCAGAAACCATGCACCAGGTCCCAGATTCACACAACACATAATTATATCATGCAAGTACATATTCATTTCAGGTCTATAGATCCTGATCCATCATTGTATCCAAGGGTACAACATAGATTCAGATCTACCAATAAAACAGATTTCATCACATGCAAATAAACTTCAGAGAGAAGTATTCAATAATAGCCCTTACACATGCACACACTTGCACTATGATCTTCCTCTCCTTATATAGGATTAGCCTTTATCAATACCATGAGCCAAAACCACACAAGTGTTGATGGTATTCTTGGATGAAATCAAATAGATGATACAACACCCAATATTTTGGGCTAATACCATGGTAATGCCCCTTGGTATCATAATTTTAGAGTGCAAAAGGTATACGCGATTTGGATTCTTCATACCCGCGTGTATACACGACTTCTCTTCATAAAAACTGCATATATACTAATTATGGATGTATACACGGGTTGCTTGTATACCAAGTAGCATATACATTGCCTTCATACACAGGTTGCCTTCATCAAACCTGCATATACATTGAGAAATATTTCCTGTTTCATTTCTCTGTCACGTCTGAACTGACCCGTAAAAACATCATTTTTACATCTTTAACAAATAGGTTGCTTATCAAAAGGAAACTCATTAAGTAGGTTTCCATCAAGGACAACTTCATCAAGTAGGTTGACATCAAGGAAAACTTATTGCATCATATTTCCAACAATAACCCATATCCGAAGAGGAATCCATCAGTAAGGCCCAATATCTTGAGTTGATATATACACAGTCAAGGTATATTTACAATATCCTTCCAAATGCCCCACGCCTGCAAACTTACAAAGAATTTCCAGATGCGTCTAACTCTTTAGACGGTTTAATTGAGTCATTGACCCAAATTCACCCAAGCAGCAACGTTCAATACCCCGATTACACGTATGGTTCTACCCAGAACATACCGCAACTCGGCTACCAAAGTCATCACATGCCTCCACAAAATTTGACCAATAGGGCATCATCGTATCACCATCAAAATTGAGGACCCTATCCTCTAGCTCAGGGGAGCCAGTACGCAGATAGATATGCTAACGAAATATCCCCCCCCCCAACAGCCATTTACAAATGAGGGACTGCATTATGCTCAGTCCCCAGTGCAAGACCCACCGATCCAGAATAATGCATGGGTGAACTTTGTGCAACCTTCCCAAAACTAATCACGCCAACCATATAACTAGGAAAATCCAAACTATCCTCCTAACGCAGTGAAGAAAAAAGTAAAAAACAAGCCTAAAGGAAATCCTGGACAGGAGGGCAACAATCAATAATGCCCTCCGCGATCTCAGGTTGGAGGCAACTCCAACCGAAATCAAAACCAAGAGCCAAGCAACTCCCAAAGGCAGAACAAAAGACCAATTCTTTGAACAAACCACCCTTGTTCAATCTGTGGTGAGTACAGCCATTACACTCACCATTGTCCTAACCTCCCTGAGATGAAGAAGCTACATAATGACCATGGGCATGGGGGATCCTCGCAGCAGACAACAGTCATGCAGGAGCCTTTTCCCCATCAAGGGATAGTTAGCACATAGCAACAAAATCCCAATGATTCTGGAAAAAACAACCACTAATATACATGACCGGAAAAGAATTTTTTTCAGACACAGAATCAAAATTACAACACCCCACCAGACACCAATGTGTCAGGGGCTAGTATCAGTGCACCAGCAACACCTTTGACCATATCAAAGATGCCTATTGAACCTTTTCCCAAGATGGCTAAGGGACCAACTAGGTGAGCATGAAACTATTCCAAAGCATCCCATAACTATAGCATTGTGGATGATTTATCTCAATCCCCCACCGTTATGTCAACTTTGGAGGTAATAAAATCATGCCCGAAGTAGTGGAAAGCCTTACTTTTCACATTAGGCGCCATCGACCCTGCCGGTTTGCGTCTAATGGATTTTGATTTAGATAAATGCACCCCTAAGCTTCCTTCAATTGTTTCCTTTCAGATACCAGTATCAGTCCAAAACATCACTATTCACTGATGTATCATTTATGAAGGTGCATACACATGCATCATGTCAAATAACTTCTGGCAGAAGTTAGAGTCGCCCGAACGAAAGCCATCAGACATCACACTTAGAGCATACAATTTTCGCCACTAGCCCCCATCGGTCTCTACCAAAACATCCCAATCTGCTTAGCCAGAAAGACGGTCCTTATAGACATTTAATTCTTGGACGCCCAATTGGATTACAATATACTCCTTGGCTGGAGTTATATGTACGCCATGTCAGCCATCACCTCCTTCTTCTGAAATATGATGTTCCCCCATGAGGACCGCATCATTATTGTCGACCATTGACGCATAGCAAAAAGCAGCCCCTAAAAAACACCAATGTCATTCTACCCTACGTACATAGATCTGCAGACGTGCTAACACAGTACTAGGAATATGGCCCCGGCCAATCAAACCATCGTCCATCCTAGGGTCATTCCTAGCTGATCCCCCTGTTATCCCAGAGCCATCATCTAGCATCACAGAGTCCCCAGGGTTCATGATTTCCACATCAAGCACCGAGGCCAATCAGGACATGGATACATGAAGTAATGGCACCGATTCCTCGGCCATGGTAGCCTCTCTAGCCTACGCTGTCTCCCAAACCCCTTTTTTCTACCCACCAACTGATTTCATATCCCAGCAAGTCTTGGCCACCGTGGTGTTACCAAACGTATATTTTGAAATACCATTTTGGTACCTCGTTCCCCCTACTGGGACGAGAGCCATGCACATCACCTCTACAGGGTTAGTGCCACTCAATCTCGAGGAGGCCCCACCCTTTCAGGAGACTGTTCCAAACATCCCTGAACAGGAAACTCCTACCGCAAAAATGATGATTATGGCCAAGATAAGAGGAAAGAAGATGGAGAATCCCACCACGCAATATGAAACACCATGTTGCACCATATGTGATGTAGTAGGCCACCCTATCCACATCTGCCTAGAGCTGTATGAATTAAAACTACTCCTTAGTTTTGAGGTAGACATCACGACACCACGTTCTCGTAAAAAGGAACCTACCACCAAAATTCAAGGCAAAGCATTGTGTACCAATCATGCATGTGACATCTGCAGAAATTATGGACACTATACCCATCATTTCCTAGAAATACCACGATATAGGGACACCTAACACATCATCGAGCGATCCTATCAAGAGGATCCCTCCACCCAGTCATCTAGAGATGAACCTCGAACCATCCTTTACCTATAGGAGGAATGAAAATCACCTGAAAGAATCCCATCCATGTCCCGTCCTCCCATCAAGCGTTGTGTACTCTGCAATGAGCTCGATCATTTCATCATTCATTTCCCAGATTTGGAAATGTTCTAGCGATGGTATCCAATTCATATAGTATATCGCACTGACATGGACATCCAATATTCATGTCATATATGTGGTGGCAATCACCCGGTGTGCCATTGTCACTACATACCTAGATTTCATGCAGCACTAGCCTGTATGCGATCAACCATAGTCCATCTCTTCCAAGAATATGGCACAGACTCATAATCTATGAACAGCTCGACAACCCAAGTGGATCCATCATATTTTTGTAAGCTGAAAAGCGACCAATCAAGGAACCCTTAGTTACCCCCAACTGCTCTCTACAGCGAAGACCAACATGTGTGTTATGTAAAATGCCCAATCATGTGGTCACTACCTACCCTAACTTAGAAGTTCTATGATGCTAGTACCCCATCAGGCCACCAACTGAACACGATGGGACCCCCATTTCTAGGCTATTTTTCCCAATATGTCAAGGCAATCATTGTGGATAGCGTTGTACCTATATCCCGCAAGGTCATCCTCTAATCGATATGATTCATACATTAGAGAAGAAGGAGGATGATCTCCTCAAATGGTATAGAAAGTATATCACCCCTAGACTAGCAACCCTGCACCCACACTGGCGTGATAGACAAAATGGGGCGGCACACAACATAGAATGACCCAGGCACAACCTAGGATAACATGCAAACTATATGACCTGATTGGCCACTGGGTCAATCAATACAAATAACTAAAGCACCTCGCAAACATTTTTTGCACAGTCTCATCTCTCCCATAGAAACTTCTCTCTAACCAAGAGAATATCACACATACTTATTACCAGATTTGTTCACACTTTCATCATACAATCAAATGTGAGCATCTCCCCAAGCTAAGAGTGGCAAGAGTAGCCTTAATTCTACACTCCCCAAAAGAGCTAGATGCACCCAAGCCAACAACACAGAAATGGAAGCAGAAGACCTCGTCTTCAACCACAGATCCTTTTCAAACGTCCACATCTAGGACGAAGAGTAGTGTTGATTCCCACACAATCTACTCAGTTGGCACAGTGGTACCACGCACCATTTTCATTGGCCATAACCATAAACCAAATGCATGCCTGATAATGGAAACATTCATGCACCTCTACACCAGGCACAATTTCCACCAATAGGAAATTGACCATCTTAGCAGGGGGACCCAACCTTGTGCTCACGCAAACTCCTATCATGGAGATTCTTCCCCCACCAAACATCGATGACATGATACACCATATATGATTCATATCATCATATATTAGAACTAGGACTAAAGCCAACCCCACGTCCTGGGGTGTCAACCCTATTCCTGTCGTAAAAAACCATGGTACCCTACACTTTTGCATTGATTTCCGTGAAACCCAAAATTTACATGCCGCCATTGAACTCCTCGATGATATCCAACCTCTAGAACAACGTCTAGTACAACTAGAGCTCGTCGACGAAAGCCGACGAAAATCGATGCAACACAATGAGGCCCATAAGAAAAGGGTAAAACCATCATTCGACTGCCACATCAACCCTCGTTCATTTGCCGAGGGAGAAATAGTCCTCCACTATGATGTAGCAAAAGAAGCCCTTGGGCCAGGAAATTTTGAAACCTTTCGGAAAGGACCCTACGTCATAAAACATTGCCTCCTCAAGGGGGCATACATCTTGACTGAGCCGGATGGAACATGCCTCAGCAACCCCGTCAACGGCCTTTACCTCAATAAATTCTAACCATAAAGGCCAAGGAGGCCCTACCCTAGAGTCAACATACACAAACCCAACCAATGTAAATTTTTGACCAAAACACTTGTTACAAAACGCGCTCAAGTGTCACAATGGATTACCAACCTAAACCTTACTTTGGTCTTGTTGATGGAGCATCACGATGGTCTCAAATTTTAGCAGCAACAACCTAGGTCATCTATCACCCTCATCGATCACCACTCTGCACCAATGGTGTGTGCATCGGTTCAGCAACAAAAAAACAAGCAGAATAAGACACCGTGATCGTACTTATATGCGACGCCCTCCATCAGGGTATATGCCATATACATATCTACCTTGATTCACAGTTATTAGTATCGCAATTAAACCAAACATTTGAGACAAGAGATCCACATCTATTTAGAAAATATTTGTGTGCAAAAAGATTAAGCAGACAATTTGACTACATTACATTCACACAAGTACCAAGGATTCAAAACCAAATAGTTGATCGCATAGCTAACAATATTCTAAACTAGAATGCATCTCGAATAAACCATCATACATAAAAAACAAAAACATAGATATCCATCAACATAACATAATCCATCAGTAGAAACAGGGGGCACACCATGTAGAGCCGCAAAAATATCTCTCATATATATATCAAAATGTATGTGTCTAAGTACAAAAAATAGTGTCTTTGACCTATCGGTCAGCCCAAAAAGATACACATATAAGCCATCAAAAATAGGGGAAGCATCCTTGTAATGGTTGCTTTCCTTGTGTACAAAATGACTCTAGGGTGGTGCTCCCCCAGGCGAGGCACCTGGACCCAGTGCCACTCCTGGTACCACTACTGGAGCTGTCATCAACACCGAGACCACCACCCGACATAAAACTGGCCGATAGCCCCTCTCCTAGGCCATCAAGGTCTCGATTCATGCATCCTTGAGGTCATACAAAAAGCCTCAAGTAGGCATCCCCTGGGACAAGAGGTCCACTCAATCCCAGGCATCCTCTAGAACTACCACCCACTCGATCATCTCAACAACGCGAGCCTCTGCTATATCAGCACGAGCTCGCTCAGCAGCTGTCTTGGTGGCAATCGAACTGCTACCCTCCCCTGAGGAGCTAGCCTCACCACCTATTGCTCCACCTAGAGGCTGGGCAGGAGTTCCTCCCTACCCCCTGAGAGCTCTTCGCGGTCGCCGAATCAGCTGGTGCCCAACCAACTAAGCCATAGGATGACCAACCTCACCAACATCTGCAAGAGTAACCAAAACTATGTCAGTGTCATCATAAATACACATATAAACATAAATACTCAAATAAATATAGAAAATGCAAAGACATACCTATTGGCCCCCAAGTGTATCTATCATGAAGACCCATGTTTGGATCCCCCCAAAAGTCCATCCCTGCATAAGGGAAGGGCAGAAACATCTGAGGGTTGGCCTTAAACCAAGCCTATGTGGTGGTGTTCTAGTAACGCCCCACCCCACCCCCACCTCCTCGACGCATCATGGGAGCCCACCTCCTCATACGAGGCTCCCATGTCCCCCCAGCAGGCACTGCCACCACTGGTCTCCGTAGCACCACCCACTCATACATGATGCTACCCAAAATGCTGGCATAGGTAAATAGCTTCGATCCATCTCGGACCTTGTAAAGTTTTGCCAGCATCCCGTCATATAAAAAATGGGAAAAGTCGAAAAAGTGTTTGGCCCTTAGTCGATGCAAGACACCAACCTACGGACCCGATGCTTGATGTGGAGCAGACGACCCTGCCAGTCACACAATGGCCCCCAAAGCATACCACTCAGCCAAATCTGTCATTGTCACAATTACTATGCACCTCACCATAAGGAGCGCTCCACCGCAATGACACTCTTGGAACCTATCAAGATCCACCCTCCCAGAAGGAAGTGCATACCGAAGCACCTCACCCTGAGGCACCAACCCGGTCACAAAGTAGATATCCGTCTCAGGATGGATAGTGTGGTCACACCCACACAGCACCACCTATTCCAACATTGGATCATGTAGCACAGAAGTCAATCTTGTGACAGAAGAAGGTCATTCTCCATGAATTTTAGGAGACCTCATCGCGCCAACTATTGGTGTGCCTGACCATCGGTAGCTAAATCAGTGCAGAGCTCAGACAAATATCACTCTCTCCAAAACATCCTATCATCAAAATAGGATCACATCAGCAGCATAAAAATACCCAAAAACAGGCAAAATTTCTAAAAATTTAGACAAAGTTGCCTCGGCTCTCCACGCGCCTGTCCCTCAGACAAGCGCATAGAGGGTGCGCCTGTTCCACTCACAAACGCACAAAAGGCGCACCAAAAATTTGGACAAGCACACCTTCTGTACACAAAACCTTCATTTTACATGAAAAAGGCATTCCAGTACCCTAATCGCCCACGCACTCAGGGAAAAAACTGGCTCAGAATCTTTACAAGACAGTATTGTACAAACCCCGGCACCTCCAGACCGAAAAAATTGAAATACAAGATTTCATGAAGTTTACCTAGCCAAAAAATCACTAATCTCGGGTGCTCAGGCTGACCGCAATGGCAAGAACTGCTCCGTAGAAGCCTCTGACCTCTCAATACTCAATAGACACAAATGAATTGAATAAGAGCCCTATTCATCTATATGTCACCCTTTTTAGAAAATTTGGAGGACCATAATGAGAGCTCAGAAGGTCCAATCACCGGACCGAAAGTAGCGCTGTGATCATCGCTCCATAATGCCCAAGGGCAGTGCCACACCCCGAAAAAATAAATTTTCAGTGCCGGCAGGTATGCCCTCTCTCATCTTCTTTTTAAAGCATGTTTCTTTCAAAAAATATTTGAATAAAGAAGATACTTTCACTTGGGGTATTTTTTTGCCACGTGGTGTGCAAACCATCCACAGCTCCATACACTGAAAGTTCCAGAGTAGGTATCATTCTACCCCTAGCATGATATATTCCCATAAAAACTCTGCATATCCTCACATAATTTCTCAATCAGAAATCATCCATAGGTTCCACACATCCGACCATGTTTATCATCACCTCACCTTGCACATGATAAGCATTCTTGTTGGTCGATAGAGCTTCCCCTCCATGGTGCTCGTCACCCAAAGTAGACCATATATCACAAAAATAGTGACGCCATGGCCATGCCACTTTAGTCCGGGAAGCACCTCATCTCCATTCACCCACCATGCATCAAGTCAATTTTTACCATATCAAAATAAAACCCCTTTCCCGAACGACCAGGTTTTGTAAGTAGATTGAAAGTGCACTACTGCGCCTCGCATTTGGCCTACCATGCCTCCATTATCATAGCCCATCAACCTCACACATGAGACCAACCAATGGGGCCCCCACCCTCAGCAAAAACACCTTCCTCACATCATCAGTGAGCAAACACTTTCATGTTTTGGAGCACCAGCCTCTGTGTTTTGTACAAACCAAACCCCATTATTTTATTCTTTTGGTAAGTGTTCAAAGACTGCAAACGGCGCACTACATCTCCCACCCACCCATTCATTTTTTCTCCCATGGCAGTGGTCCCTTGTCACCCTTGGTCAGAGTATCACATCCATATGCAAAATCCACCATGACATTCATAACTAGTTTATACCCACACTAGAAATCCTACCGACTCTAGGGATTTCCCCATCAGAAATAGTTATGACTATCACCAAGCTACTTTTTATACTCCTAACTTGGGCCATTGAATCCCCATCATTAGTTTTCAGTCACCCCTCACCATCATGCCTATGTTAAAACCATCACATCCAAGATATTGATCCTCCATATCAGTGATCCCCTCATTCGGTTGAGGATTCCTTTTTGTCGACATCAACACCTCTTTTCCAAAAAGGAAGTAGTACCTTGGATCACCCCTCTCCACAAAAGGGAATCCTCGGGTGGCACTATGGGAGACATGATTTCCCACAGATGTCATTGATCCTCATAACATTTTACTACAACACAAGCTTTCATGTCAAGATGGTATCATACCTTACAACCATTGCACTTTGATCAAATTCATCGAAGACCCGTGCCTTTATAAGCATCTATGTCAGCAATGCTTACACGGGAGGTCCTAGCCAACACCTATATGTAAAAATTCACATTTATATGCCATACCAATTTTACGCATATAAGTACCATTTTCCACCTATTGTCAAAGAAAAAATGCCCCTGAGGGCATCATCAGTCGTCGTCATCAACCAACATATCACTACCATATTAGTGACACAGACAGAATCAGTATCTATCAAATAGATTTGTTTAACTAGCCAAAGCATCATGAGCATGGGACATGCCCGCCGAGTCGTAGAAAATTTGTATATATTGTATTATACCATTGCTTATAGGGATCCTGATGCAGGAAAACCCTGCAAAACCCAGAATCTCTTCAATACTATGCATATAAAAATGCATCTCAATAACTCCCCAAATAAAACTCTAAATTAGGGAAATTTCACACACTATCATTTGCGGAAGCTTGTAACATATGTTCACAACTTTTCTATGATTTATGAAAACCATACTTCAACACCACCCCAAAACCCAATCCTTTCATGCCAAAGCTCTCTATTTTTAACTTCAAATCTATGGTTAAACCCCACTTCATATAGCATCTAGAACCCAAATCATATTCTCATAAAAACCTCTTCCAAAAGTCTTAGAAAAAAACTTTCATTAAATCCCATTGGTTTTATTTTAAACCCAACATTCACATATGGCTTTTAATACCGGATTTTAAAATCAAAATTCAATAAAAAATGCGCCCATGCTTTAAAAGCTCAACTTGGAAAAGTAACTAAAGAAATCGATATGATGCCCTATAATATCAATTAAGTTTATATGAAATATTCACGCAACCGCCACCATAACATTTGGCCACACAAAATTACACTCCTTCGATCCTTGGATTACCCATTCCATTCAACGCCATATTAGACCTGGCCACGGTTTTAATGCATGTTTGGTCGATACAAATGTGACTTACCTCGCATTCTCCAAAGCTCGATTTTTTTTGGTCCCCATGCACCAGCGAACATGAGTGTTGGCACACACCTCAAAACTCGACCAACACCAGTTTAAGCAGCGTGATATCACTGTTTAACGCTGGTTATTTTACTTGCTTAATGCCATTCAATGCACAATACAAACTGCTGAATCAATCTCACCAATCATAAGCCTTCACAATAAAAAGTAGTTTTGTAATTCAACTCATCATAAATAACTTATAAATAAAATTCAACGCAGGAACCTGCTCTTGCGTGTCCTCCAAACCCAACGCAGAGTATTTCTCCTGCGTACGCTTCTTCATAGTGATCACAGGGCCGTAATTTAACAATACCATGATGTATATCTGCACAAGAATGCTCACCATAATCTAGAACTTACGCCTTTCACATTTCCATTGTTTTCACGACTTGATTGCTCCATTCTCCATATGCTTCTGCACGCGTTCATAGTTACGATCTTTCGAATCGACCTTCCATAGCATGCTCTACCTTATCGAACTACATTTTATTGCAATTAAATCAACCGCTTTCACAAGGAATAAAATCCAATATTCTGCTTCAGCTCCTTAAATTGAAGACTCGCTCTTAATGGCTTCAACATCGATTCATGCTTGCGCATTCTATTGAACGCTCCCTTTAAATGCCACCTATTCAATGCTGCAGATCGACTCCCCTTCACTGCACTACTAATTTGGTTTCAACGCTGCCCATGCCAAACACAATTCGACATTAAATCGACTCTCTCATTCAATTAACAATTGCAATATCGATATTTAGTGATATCGAATCCTTCAACTATATGCAGAGCTATATGTCAGAACCTAATTCAGAGTTTTTTTTCATATACTTATTAAAATCAAGCGTATTCACACAATAAAAATCAACAATGCTCGTATGGTTCAAAGAGTCAAATTCCACATATATGTATATATATATATATATATATATATATAAGCAAACAATTACAAAGAACCTCTTGTTCATGGCTTGATTTACAAGTCAATGGCCCTTTTACAAAAGCCTGTAGGCTTGCAAACTTTGTTGTCCAAACCACACCTCTAATCACTCAATTTTTCCTGATCTATTTGGCCTTTGAGGCTCATTAATTTATACAAATTGAATCGAACCAATTTAGGTTCAAATCCCTTTAATCACTCAACAAAGTCCTCAAATATCTCAACACCCCTACAATCTAGATTTTATCCCTAAAATATTGAAACTAGATCTAACTTAGGCTCATAATTAATTCTCAAATATCTAAAATATAATTCTCTCATGTTCTCCAAATTATTTTGGGAACATTAACAAACCCTCACAATAATTAATTAAAAATATAATTTAATCACTCAAAAATTACATAAAATTAATATTTTCTCAAAAACATGAGACCCCTAGGTTTAATAAAAATACAAGGTATTTTTCCGAGCTAATGCTCCTGCATCATACTCCCAAGGTTGAAAATGATCATGATCTCCTGATCATGCGTCTCAAATCTTTGTCTGCCTAGATCCCACACTTTTTTTTGCAACTTATCATCAATTTCTGCTGTCGTATGCTGCTTTTCTCCAGGTCTCCATATCTTATGCTGCCTTGCTCCACTGGCTGCACTTTCACAGTCTCTTTCTGTCTTCATTTTGCTGCTGCTGCTTCTCTTCCTTGTTGATATCTTTCTCTGAGATACTTCCATCATGATTCTTCTGATTACTTCAATTTCTCTGTCCAAAAAATCTTTAGATTGTTGACTTCTTGCTGCCTGCTGAGCTCTTACTCGCTCAATTCTTTCTTCTATGCTTTCTTTTGTTCTTACTTGCTCAGTTTTTACTGTCGCCCAATCATCCATACCTTCTTGTCTTCTACAACGGAAAAATTCTTCTCTGCATTCTCCTATTAGCAACTTACTGGACTAGTACATTGTGTACTCCTTTCTGCTGTATTCATCTCTCTGCATCTGCAATTCCCATCTCTGAAATTGAGATTCTTCCTGCACTAAATTCTGATCATTCAACATTATTTCCAGCAACATAACTTCTTCATTCCATGGATTTGAAATTTCCACATAATTTTCTTCTTTCTTCATTTGACTGCTTAACTGAGTCAAATGTCCTCTAACACCTACAACAGTATCTGCATTCACAAAACACTTGTTAAAACAAAAATCATAAGGCATCAGTGCCTTTTCTTCCTTTGCCAGCATTTCAGTATGTTGTCTTGAATTTTCTTCCACTATCAGCACATCAGTATGCTGATCTTTTCTTTCCAAAGAATTCTCTAAAGAACTCTCAAGACTATCAACCAGTCCTTCCTTCACACCATCCGCCTCCATGATGTCTTTCTGCTCTTGTTCACTGTACTGAACTCTTTCTTCTCCAATCTCTCTTTCATACTCTGAATTTACCAACAAGTATTCCAACAATGCAATTTCTTTGTAGCATTGCTGAAGCATCTCACCATCACTTACAGTCCCTGTATTCATACACAAAATTTCAGTTTGAAAATCACAAAGTTCAACAATCTCAACTATTGGTTTATATACCAGCTCTTCAAGCTGATCCTCTTCTTCATTCACAAGAACTTCCTCTTGTACTATAACAGCTTCAAGTACAAAAGCATCATTGCTTCCTTCTTTAGAGTATTTATCTCCTGAAATATTATTTTCCATACTTTTGACCATTCCACAAGATTGTGCATCCTCCTCAGTAAAACCTGTAATCACATCAAAATTGTCAGCTACAAAAATACATGGTTTTACATTATCCAACTGATCCGGATTTTCCCAATAACTCATCATCTGCTCGAGCTTCTTCAGCTCTTCTGTTAAGTGCATGTTTACTTGTTGATCCCTCTTTACTTGTAGTCTCTGCCATTTCATTGTCTTCCTCATGGTCCAACCATGTCTCTGGTCTTTCATATTTTCCTGTAACAATTTCATCAATAACTCAAGATGAACTGCTATCTCAGCTTTCTCTTTCTCATATTCTTTATCAGTCAACTGTTGTCTTATGCCATTTGCCTTGGCATCTTTCTCCCTCTTTCTACTGTGGCCTCTCTCTAAACCTCTGCTCTCTCCTTTATGAATTTCAGTAGTCATCTTCTTTGCCATGAGTTTCTCACCCATGAGTTGCACCAAGCCTCTACAACAACAAGCTCTCCTGCTGCCACTTACCTCACCAATCCTTTCCTCCGGATCTGGTCTTTTGGTAATCACCGGTCCTCTGCTGGAACCTTTTGAGCATTTATTCACTGCTCCTTTAGGCTTCACTCATCTGCAACTTTATTCAACCTCTGTTGAATCTTCAGGTTCTACCACCCTCTCTTAGAATCCTTTGTTGGACTCCTTCATCGCTTCTCTCAAGTTGTGATCTGCTTCTTTCTGCTGAGACTTTCTTCAATCTGCGTGCAATCTAAATTCTGCAAAAAGCCTTCAAACCAGAGTTAAATATCATCTTCCAACTCACCTTCAAGATCCTGTTGATCTTGCCTTATCTTCCACCTGCACTGCATATCTGTGTTGCAACCTTCATTAGTTTCAAAATCTGATCTTAACATATGCAATTAATTCAATTTAAAAACTTGAATCTTCAAATAGAACTATTCCAGCTCTGATACCACTTGATGCAGGAAAACCTTGCAAAACCCAGAATCTCTCCAATACTATGCATATAAAAATGCATCTCAATAACTCCCCAAATAAAACTCCAAATTAGGGAAATTTCACACACTATCATTTGCGAAAGCTTGTAACATATGTTCACAACTTTTCTATGGTTTATGAAAACAATACTTCAACACCACCCCAAAACCCAATCCTTTCATGCCAAAGATCTCTCTTTTTAACTTCAAATCTATGGTTAAACCCCACTTCATATAGCATCTAGAACCCAAATCATATTCTCATAAAAACATCTTCCAAAAGTCTTAGAAAAAAACTTTCATTAAATCCCATTGGTTTTATTTTAAACCCAACATTCACATATGGCTTTTAATACCGAATTTTAAAATCAAAATTCAATAAAAAATGCACCCATGCTTTAAAATCTCAACTTGGAAAAGTAACTAAAGCAATCGATATTATGCCCTATAATATCAATTAAGTTTATATGAAATCTTCACGCAACCGCCACCATAACATTTGGCCACACAAAATTACACTCCTTCGATCCTTGGATTACCCATTCCATTCAACGCCATATTAGACCTGGCCACGGTTTTAATGCATGTTTGGTTGATACAAATGTGACTTACCTCACATTCTCCAAAGCTCGATTTTGTTTTGGTCCTCATGCACCAGCAAACATGAGTGTTGGCACACACCTCAAAACTCGACCAACACCAGTTTAAGCAGCGCGATATCACTGTTTAACGCTGGTTATTTTACTTTCTTAACGCCATTCAATGCACAATACAAACTACTGACTCAATCTCACCAATCATAAGCCTTCACAATAAAACACAGTTTTGTAATTCAACTCATCATAAATAACTTATAAATCAAATTCAACGCAGGAACCTACTCTTGTGTGTCCTCCAAACCCAACGCAGAGTATTTCTCCTGCGTACGCTTCTTCATAGTGATCACAAGGCCATAATTTTACAATGTTGTGATGTATATCCGCACAAGAATGCTCACCATAATCTGGAACTTACGCCTTTCACATTTCCATCGTTTTCACAACTTGATTGCTCCATTCTCCATATGCTTTTGCATGCGTTCATAGTTACGATCTTTCGAATCGACCTTCCATAGCATGCTCTACCTTATTGAACTACATTTGATTGCAATTAAATCAACCGCTTTCACAAGGAACATAATCCAATATTCTGCTTCGGCTCCTTAAATTGAAGACTCGCTCTTAATGGCTTCAGAATCGATTCATGCTTGCGCATTCTATTGAACGCTCCCTTTAAATGCCACCTATTCAATGTTGCAGATGGACTTCCCTTCACTGCGCTACTAATTTGGTTTCAACGCTACCCATGCCAAACACAATTCGACATTAAAATTGAATCTCTCATTCAATTAACAATTGCAATATCGATATTTAGTGATATCGATTCCTTCAACTGTATGAAGAGCCATATGTCAGAGCCTAATTCAAAGTTTTTTTTCCATATACTTATTAAAATCAAGCGTATTCACACAATAAAAATCAACAATGCTCATATGGCTCAAAGAGTCAAATTCCACATATATGTATATATATATATATATATATATATATATATATATATATATATAAGCAAACAATTACAAAGAACCTCTTGTTCATGGCCTGATTTACAAGTCAATGGCCCTTTTACAAAAGCCCGTAGGCTTGCAAACTTTGTTGTGCAAACCACACCTCTAATCACTCTATTTTTTTTGATCTATTTGGCCTTTGAGGCTCATTAATTTATACAAATTGAATCGAACCAATTTAGGTTCAAATCCCTTTAATCACTCAAAAAAGTCCTCAAATATCTCAACACCCCTACAATCTAGATTTTATCCCTAAAATCTTGAAACTAGATCTAACTTAGCCTCATAATTAATTCTCAAATATCTAAAATATAATTCTCTCATGTTCTCCAAATTATTTTGGGAACATTAACAAACCCTCACAATAACTAATTAAAAATATAATTTATTCACTCAAAAATTACATAAAATTAATATTTTCTCAAAAACATGAGACCCCTAGGTTTAATAAAAATACAAAGTATTTTTCCGAGCTAATGCTCCTGCATCAGACTCCCAAGGTTGAAAATGATCATGATCTCCTGATCATGTGTTTCAAATCTTTGTCTGCCTGGATCCCACACTTTTTTCTGCAACTTATCATCAATTTTTGCTGTCGTATGCTGCTTTTCTCCAGGTCTCCATATCTTATGCTTCCTTGCTCCACTGGCTGCACTTTCACAGTCTCTTTCTGTCTTCATTTTTCTATTGCTGCTTCTCTTCCTTGTTGATATCTTTCTCTGAGATAATTCCATCATGATTCTTTTGATTACTTCAATTTCTCTATCCAATAAATCTTTAGATTGCTGACTTCTTGTTGCCTGTTGAGATCTTACTCACTCAGTTCTTACTTCTATGCTTGCTTCTGTTCTTACTTGCTCAGTTTTTACTGCCGCCCAATCATCCATACCTTATTGTCTTCTACAACGGAAAACTTCTTCTCTGCCTTCTCCTATCAACAACTTACTAGACTGGTACATTGTGTACTCCTTTCTGTTGTATTCATCTCTCTGCATTTGCAATTCCCATCTCTGAAATTGAGATTCTTCCTGCACTGAATTCTGATCATTCATCATTATTTCCAGCAACATAACTTCTTCATTCCATGGATTTGAAATTTCCACAGAATTTTTTTCTTTCTTCATTTGACTGCTCAACTGAGTCAAATGTCCTCCAACACCTGCAATAGTACCTGCATTCACAAAACACTTATTAAAACAAAAATCATAAGGCATCAGTGCCTTTTCTTCCTTTTCCAGCATTTTAGTATGATGTCCTAAATTTTCTTCCACTATCAGCACATCAGTATGCTGATCTTTTATTTCCAAATAATTCTCTGAAGAACTCTCAAGACTGTCAACTAGTCCTTCCTTCATGATGTCTTTATGCTCTTGTTCACTATACTGAACTCTTTCTTCTGCAATCTCTCTGTCATACTCTGAATTTACCAACAAGTATTCCAAAAATGCAATTTCTCTGTAGCATTGCTGAAGCATTTCACCATCACTTACAGTCCCTGTATTCATACACAAACTTTCAGTTTGAAAATCACAAAGTTCAACAGTCTCAGTTGTTGGTTTATATACCATCTCTTCAAGCTGATCCTCTTCTTCATTCACAAGAACTTCCTCTTGTACTGTAACAACTTCAAGTACAAAAGCATCATTTCTTCCTTCTTCAGAGCATTTATCTCCTGAAAGATTATTTTCCATACTTGTGACCATTCCACAAGATTGCGCATCCTCCTTAGTAAAACCTATAATCACATCAAAATTTTCAGCTACAAAAATAAACGGTTTTACATTATCCAGCTGATCTAGATTTGCCCAATAACTCATCATCTGCTCGAGCTTCTTCAACTCTTCTGTTAAGTGCATGTTTACTTGTTGATCCCTCTTTACTTGTAGTATCTACCATTTCATTGTCTTCCTTATGGTCCAACCATGTCTCTGGTCTTTCATATTTCCCTGTAACAATTTCATCAATAACTCAAGATGAACTGTTATCTCAGCTTTCTCTTTCTCATACTCTTCATCAGTCAACTGCTGTCTTATGCCATTTGCCTTGGCATCTTTCTCCCTCTTTCTACTGTGGCCTCTCTCTAAACCTCTGCTCTCTCCTTTATGACTTTCAATAGTCATCTTCTTCGCCATGAGTTTCTCACCCATGAGTTGCCCCAAGCCTCTACAACTGCAAGCTCTCCTACTTCCACTTACCTCACCAATCCTTTCCTCTGAATCTGGTCTTTTGGTAATCACCAGTCCTCTGCTGGAACCTTTTGAGCATTTCTTCACTGCTCCTTCAGGCTTCACTCATATGCAATTATTCAACCTCTGTTGAATCTTCAGGTTCTGCCACCCTCTCTTAGAATCCTTTGTTAGACTCCTTCATCACTGCTCTCAAGCTATGATCTGCTTCTTTCTGCTGAGACTTTCTTCAATCTGCGTTCAATTTGAATTCTGCAAACAGCCTTCAAACCAGAGTTAAATATCATCTGCCAACTCACCTTCAAGATTTTGTTGATCTTGCCTTATCTTCCACCTGCATTGCATATCTGTGCTGCAACCTTCATTAGTTTCAAAATCTGATCTTAACACATGCAATTAAGTCAATTTAAAAACTTGAATCTTCAAATAGAGCTATTCTAGCTCTGATACCACTTGATGCAGGAAACCCTTGCAAAACCCAGAATCTCTCCAATACTATGCATATAAAAATGCATCTCAATAACTCCCCAAATAAAACTCCAAATTAGGGAAATTTCACACACTATCATTTGCGGAAGCTTGTAACATATGTTCACAACTTTTCTATGATTTATGAAAACCATACTTCAACACCACCCCAAAACCCAATCCTTTCATGCAAAAGCTCTCTCTTTTTAACTTCAAATCTATGGTTAAACCCCACTTCATATAGCATCTAGAACCCAAATCATATTCTCATAAAAACCTCTTCCAAAAGTCTTAGAAAAAAACTTTCATTAAATCCCATTGGTTTTATTTTAAACCCAACATTCACATATGGCTTTTAATACCGGATTTTAAAATCAAAATTCAATAAAAGATGTGCCCATGCTTTAAAAGCTCAACTTGGCAAAGTAACTAAAGTAATCGATATTATTCCCTATAATATCAATTAAGTTTATATGAAATCTTCAAGCAACCGCCACCATAACATTTGGCCACACAAAATTACACTCCTTCGATCCTTGGATTACCCATTCCATTCAACTCCATATTAGACTTGGCCACGGTTTTAATGCATGTTTGGTCGATACAAATGTGACTTACCTCGCATTCTCCAAAGCTCGATTTTGTTTTGGTCCTCATGCACCAGCGAACATGAGTGTTGGCACACACCTCAAAACTCGACCAACACCAATTTAAGCAGCATGATATCACTGTTTAACGTTGGTTATTTTACTTGCTTAACGCCATTCAATGCACAATACAAATTGCTGACTCAATCTCACCAATCATAAGCCTTCACAATAAAACGCAGTTTTGTAATTCAGCTCATCATAAATAACTTATAAATCAAATTCAACGTAGGAACCTGCTCTTGCGTGTCCTCCAAACCCAACGCAGATTATTTCTCCTGCGTACGCTTCTTCATATTGATAATAGGGCAGTAATTTAACAATGCCATGATGTATATCTGCACAAGAATGATCACCATAATTTGGAACTTACACCTTTCACATTTCCATCATTTTCACGACTTGATTGCTCCATTCTCCATACGCTTCTGCACGCGTTCATAGTTATGATCTTTCGAATCGACCTTCCATAGCATTCTCTACCTTATCGAACTACATTTGATTGCAATTAAATCAACCGCTTTCACAAGGAACATAATCCAATATTCCGCTTCAGCTCCTTAAATTGAAGACTCGCTCTTAATGGCTTCAACATTGATTCATGCTTGCGCATTCTATTGAACGCTCCCTTTAAATGCCACCTATTCAATGCTGTAAATCGACTCCCCTTCACTGCGCTACTAATTTGGTTTCAACGCTGCCCATGCCAAACATAATTCAACATTAAAATCGACTCTCTCATTCAATTAAAAATTGCAATATCGATATTTAGTGATATCAATTCCTTCAACTGTATGAAAAGCCATATGTCAGAGCCTAATTCAGAGTTTTTTTCCATATACTTATTAAAATCAAGCGTATTCACACAATAAAAATCAACAATGCTCGTATGGCTCAAAGATTCAAATTCCACATATATGTATATATATATAAAAGCAAACAATTACAAAGAACCTCTTGTTCATGGCCTGATTTACAAGTCAATGGCCCTTTTACAAAAGCTCGTAGGCTTGCAAACTTTGTTGTCCAAACCACACCTCTAATCACTCTATTTTTCCTGATCTATTTGGCCTTTGAGGCTCATTAATTTATACAAATTGAATTGAACCAATTTAGGTTCAAATCCCTTTATTCACTCAAAAAAGTTCTCAAATATCTCAACACCCCTACAATCTAGATTTTATCCCTAAAATCTTGAAACTAAATCTAACTTAGGCTCATAATTAATTCTCAAATATCTAAAATATAATTCTCTCATGTTCTCCAAATTATTTTGGGAACATTAACAAAACCTCACAATAATTAATTAAAAATATAATTTAATCACTCAAAAATTACATAAAATCAATATTTTCTCGAAAACATGAGACCCCTAGGTTTAATAAAAATACAAAGTATTTTTCTGAGCTAATGCTCCTGCATCAGATCCCACAGGACATGGTCACTCTTAGACCCAGTGCAGGGTGTCTCCAATTCCAAGCTACATGCGGTTTTGTCTCTCTCCACAAATAGTATACAGGAAAGAAACTATAATGTATTTCATCTATACAGTTCTTCATAGACCTCACACATTAGGGGGAAACTATTATCACTAGAAAATAGAACAAGTAAAGATTACATTATTTAATGTCAGGAAGAAGGATTTACAGGGCTGAAAGACATTAGAGAATATAAAATTATTTAAAAATATCTAAGTTCAGAAAGGAAAAATAAAATTGCGCACAAGAAGAACCAGTCAAATGTTCCTTTGTGCGTAAAATTCTTCGATAATCGTGCCTTTGCGCGCCTTTTGCTTAAAAAAATGTGCAATCCTGGGAGTAGCGAAATTTATTTTTAGGGACCACAAGGCACACTCCAGGACATTTATCCCACACTTGAAGCCACCTAAAGGACAACCACCCAAATCTCCTTAGTACATCAAGGGAGCACACAATGGAATCACCCTCCTCTCTTGGGTCACTATCCACAATGTACCAAGAGAGGGAAGGAGGATTTTAATTCTCCTATAAAAGGCCACCAAGAGATGAACAACAAGAGAGCACATTGTTATGTTGGCCATAATTGACCCAAGCAATACCAGCAGTGTGTGATCCAGAGCAGAGATAGAGGGGACTCAGTTGTTGGCCATCCAATAACTCTAGTCCACCATAGTCGAGAGAGGGAGACTTTGCGCCAAGGCAGCTTGGAAGTAAATACATCCTTGAATCAGGACTTAGAACCCCTATTTCTAAGGGCCCCTTGGCAAGTGGGTTAAAGTTTCATCCTCATTTCTTACTAGCACTCAATAACATGGGACGTAAGCGTCGTCGTTTAGATTATTAAAGTTGTTTGACTCTATTTAAAGATTTTGTGTTATTTTTTTTAGTTTTAGTTCAATTTTTATGTTTGAATATGCATGTTATTTCTCTATCTAGTATGTTTATGTTTGAGCATGTTCCACTAACTTGCTTGACTCCATCTATTTTCTGCCTGTGACCAATAACTTAAGAGGGAAAAACCACCCCCCTTTACTTGGTGTGATTTCGTACATTCGTGCACCAAACACACTAACACACCTATCATTGATGAATTGTTTTATGAATTACATGGAGGAATTTACTTCACCAAGATGGATATTCGTTCAGGATATCATCAAATTAGAATGAAGTCTGAAGACATTCCACAAACAACATTCAGAACTCATGAAGGTCATTATGAATTTGTGGTCATGCCTTTTGGCCTTACTAATGCACCTTCCACATTTCAAGGTTTGGTGAATTCCATTTTCAAACCCTTCCTTAGAAAATTTGTGTTAGTATTTTTTGATGATATACTAATCTAGAGCAAGTCTTGAAAGGATCATGTTCAACATCTTTACATGGTACTAAAAATATTGGAGGATAAACAATTATATGCAAAAACCTCCAAATTCTTCATTAGAGTACAAGAGGTGGAATATTTGGTTCATATTGTATCCCATGAGGGTGTTGAGGTAGACCTTAACAAAATTAAATCCATTAAGGAATGGAAAATCCCCACAACCCTAAAAGCATCTTCGAGGATTTCTTGGGTTGACATGGTATTATCATAAGTTTGTTAAGATTTATAGGAGAATAGAAGTGCCTATAATAACATTACTGAAGAAAGATGAATTATCTTGGACTCGAGAAGAAACTAAGGCCTTTGAAAATATTAAAGAGGAAATGTGCGAAGCACCGGTATTAGCTACACCAAATTTCACAAAAACCTTTATTGTGTAATTTGATGCCTCAGGAAATGGAGTTGGTGTTGTTTTAATGCGAGAAGGAATGCCCATTAATTTGGAAAGTTGTCCAATCAAGGGAAATTATTTACACAAGCGTATTTATGAGAAGGAAATGTTGGAAATGCTACATGCATTATATAAATGGATATCTCACCTAATGGGAAGACACTTCAAGGTAAAAAAATACCACGATAATCTTAAATACTTTTTGGAACAAAGATTATCTTCAGAAGAGCGGAAAAAATCAGTCACTAAGATGTTTGGTTATGAATTTGGAAACATATACAAAAAAGGGAAGAAAAATGTTGTTGTAGATGCACTCTCAAAAAAGGATGAGGATGTTTAAGCATTGTGAGTCTATTTTATTTCTATTATCCAACCTGATTGGATAACTAAAGCAAGGGATGAATGGAAAAATGACGAAGAGGTGTGGACAATTATTCAAAAGTTGCAGCAAGATACCAATATATTTGAAACATTTATCCAAAAAATGATTCATTATGGTACAAAGATCGCTTCTATCCTTGTAAGAATTCCCAACTCAATAAAAAGATTATTTTAGAATTGCACACCTCCCCCTTAGGAGGGAAATTAGGATTTTTTTAAACTTACCACAGGGTCAAGAAGAATTATTTTTGGCATGGGCTTAAATCTGATATTCAAAAGTTTGTGGCGGAATGTTTGGTTTTCCAACAAAATAAATTTGAGACAATTAAGACCCCAGATTTGTTACAACATTTATCCATTCCAATTCAACGTTGGGAGGAGGTCTCAATGGATTTTATCACAAGTTTACCCAATTTTGAAAGAAAGAGTGTCATCATGGTGGTAGTTGATATAATTTCCAAGTATGCACACTTTTGTGCATTATCTCATCCATTTAAAGCTAGTATAGTTGCTACCGCGTTTATGGAAACAATTCAAAAGATACATGGAAACCCAAATATTATTGTAAGCGACAGAGATCACATTTTCACTAGAAATTTTTGGACGGAATTATTTTCTTGTTTGGGTACTCAATTAGCTCACAACTCATCTTATCATCCTCAATATGATGGGAAAACTGATATAGTGAACAAATGTTTTGAAGTTTATTTTTGTTGCTTTGAATCTTATAAACAAACACAATGGGTCAAATGGTTACCACTGGTTGAATGGTGGTATAACACTTCCTTCCATACTGCAACAAAAATTACCCCATTTATGGCACTTTATGGGTACCATCCACCATCCATCACATCATATTTAAGGGAAAATTATAAGGTTCAAGCAGTGTAAGATCACATTGAGCATCAACAACAACTTCTGCAACTCTTAAAGGATAATCTCACTTTGGCACAAAATCCAATGAAACAGCATGATGATCAACGTCACAGTGAAAGAATTGTTTATGTAGGTGACTGGGTATTTTTATGTATACAACCATACAAACAAATGTCCCTCAAGAAAGTTAATAAGGATAATAAATTATCACCCCAGTATTATGGTCCTTATAAGGTTTTGCAAAATATTGGTACTATGGCATACAAATTGGAGTTGCCTACATCTTCCCGAGTACACCCAGTTTTCCATGTTTCATGTTTAAAGAAGGTTATTGGTGACAAGATCCTAGTTCAAACAATATTGCAAAAAAATTATGAAGAATGAAAAATCATATTGGATCGTGAAGTAGTCACGAAAATAAGAACCCGACAACTACGAAATAGGTCAATTTCAAAGTATCTCATTAAGTGGAAGAACTTACCTATTGAAGATTCCATGTGGGAGGATGATAATTTTATACAGACGCATCTAGAACTACTCAAGCATTGAGGACAACACTTTTTTTAAGGAGAGAGGCATGTTAGGTCCCTATAATACTAGTGTAGCTCCTTTATTGTTATTTTTGTGCCCGTGTAGGAACCATATTGTTATTTTTATGCCCCATAGAATTCCACTATCATTATTATAGTGTCCTTACATTATTATTGTTATGTAGGCTCTAATTATATTATGAACCCTTAGACTCCTATATATAGCAAGGATGTCTAGTCATTTGTATCATCCAAGAATTGTTCATTTATGTAATGTAAAGGAGGTATCCCCCTCGAAGAGGAGAATTTCTAAGTCATTTATCTATATTTTCTTCTATTTTGTGAGCTGGTTTCATAGCATTATTTCTCCTGACTTCTTTCTAACAAGGAATAGATTCGAAATCAAAGTTGAATGCCAAAACTTGAGTGGTTCCAAGGTCTGGTGGACTTTTTGTAACTTATGTTGAAATGACTTGGCACCCTCTTTTATAGGAATCGCATGTTTTATAATATGAGTATCATAAGATTTAATATTTTCATATGCCCAAGAAAAAACATCTTGGTACTATTTGAACAATTGTATAAATGATTGGTGTTTGGATGGATTAAAACATGTACCAAGATTGACAAACTTGGGATCTTTATCCATTGCTAGATTTATTTGCTCATGCATATATGTTCAACTTTGTGTTTTAGTGTTTAGGGACCCTTTGAATTTAATTTTCATATCATATATCTTTTCCAACGAGATGAAACCTTTGGGCATAATATTTCCTTTTCGCAGTTTGGTTTCATCCTCCAGAGATTTATCTTGTTCTTCTTCATCAATGGTTGCATCCTTAAATGTGTATGATTTGGTGAGAAACTACAATATATGTTGATTATGATTGAACACGTGAAATTTAGTCACATTATTGGGGATTTTTTATTTATAAACAATTTAAATTGAAAAACCATCTCTTAAAGGCATAAAACATGCTTTGGAATTTGCTAAGCTGTCGGTTGCAACATTATTAATTCTAGGCACTAAAATGATACTAAAAGATTTAAAGGCAGAATTGAGACGACGTGCTCCTGTTGGTAGTTTTTTAGATGAGGTGATAAAGAATTAATCGTATTATACACCTATTTGGTTATAATGTCATAATCACCAATTACCATGATGCACTCTACCTTTAGATTGTTGGCCTTATTAACCCAAAAATAATTGCCTCATATTGTGTTGTGTTTTTCATACATTAAAAATCTAAGTGGAAATAAATGAGTGTTTTTTTCTTTTCAAGGTAGATTGGGATGTAACCTACACCAACTCCATCCTCCGTTTTAGATCTGTCATAGTATAAAGTCCAAATATTAATACTATTTAAAATATTGTTCTTATCTACACTAATACTATTTACATCTATAATAAATGTTCCATTTACATCAATTATATTACAAGGAAGGAGCTATGGCTATTCATCTAGTAGAAATAGATATGGTTATGTTTTATAGAAACCAATTTATGTCTCTAGAAAAAAATCCCCATTTTTTCCTGAGCGAAGATGATTGGCTCATTATGGCCTTCCAATTTGGTGATGGTGTACTTCATGTTTGGTTCATTTTCAGCTCTTATTTTTTTTTCTTTCCTTTATAAGGGAGCCACAAGTGAGATCAATTTGTAGAAAAATATCCTTGAAGTTTCTTGGACCAATCTCTACTCAAAATAAGGCTATAGGATTTTGGTATATCCAACACCACAATATGGATAAAATGATTTACTCTTGAATTTGATGACAAGAAGATGAGTAAATCGTTGAGTTCACCAACTACTTGTACTTCATAAATATCCAATTGTATGATTTTAACATTAGTATTTTCTAGATTGGTGTTCATATTTTTATAGATTGAAGAAGGCATTGTGTTAGTTGAAGCAGCAAAATCCACTAAGTAGTTATGCACATTATAATTAAAGATCTCAAATTTAAGCGAGAATTTTTGTGTATGAATGGAATCCAATTCTCATTACATTAATTACAGCCATGTCAGGCCCAGTATCCTTAGTTTGAGCAACTAATGTGGTTTTCCCGGAATTGGAAGGTTTCGAACTAGATTTACTTAGTTGAGCGGTTGGTGTGAAAGTTTGGATTATCAACTCTCTTTTCTTAGGAATTTGACACATCTCTTATAGTTTCAAATTTGCTCATATTTTCTTCATACCTTAAACAATTTTACACTCCATTGCACCACCACAAAATTTGTCCTTGGTTGTGTGGGTTGAATATGTGGCTTGAGAGGACTTATTAGAATATTTGGGTGCTTTAGAATTTTCTTTAGTATTTATCGATACACCTTTTTACGGTTGATTGCTCATGGACTAAGAATTCAAACTCTACTTTTTTATATTTAAAGGAAGTATCAAGTCTCAACAAGGCCTTACTTACATTCAACTACCATCCCTCTACTTCGTAGGTTGTAACATTTTGGGGCCTTGGCTGGTTTGGATTCTCCAACTGGAACTTCTCCGACTTTTTGAGTATCTTTGTCCACCACACATCCCATATTAAAAATTTTTACCTGGTATTAGAATCATCATATTTTGGGTTGGTTAATCCTTAATTTTATTTTCCAGATTGATCTTTTGTTAACTTATCATCCAACAACTTATAAATCACGAGGATAATAGAATTAATCCATTGTGGGAAAGTATTCTCTAAATGGTTTTCTTTATGGTACGAACAAAATTTATCCATTCTAATCTCTTCAAAATTTAAATCCACATAATATATTTGAGCAGAATTTGTTGGGGGATTTTTTTTCCTCTTAAAAAATGGTTTGAAATATTTTTTACTTGAGGAACTTTCCCCAGTTCTTCTCTTCAAATCTAATACTTTTTTGGTCAATTTTTTTCATCATTTTAACCATACTCTCTAGATTATTAACCTCTTTCTTGGTGGGCTTATTCGTTGTTGTCTATGGCTTCTTCCTGCTAGCCTTTGAATTTCTTGATTTTGGTGTACATTAATAGAAATCATGTATTTATTTGACTCTTAGGGCTTCAATGAAGTTTTTTGCTGATGTAGTCTTGTTTTCCCTTTCCACAAACGTCATGATGTTAGAATGTAGGATTTATTTATAATATTCAACAACTATTGAATCATGGGGAGGTACATCAGTAGGAAACTTATTCAAAATCATAGTGAAACATTGGTTGAAATATTTAACTTTCTCTTTATTTTTCATTTTCAACACACTTACCTCCCTTAGCAGTGTGGCCAACATTTTCTCTTCTGCAAATTTTTCCATAAATTGCTTCTTAAATTTCTCACAATTGGTAATGGAACCTACCAAAAGACTTTGATACCAATTTTCGTCTTTATTCTCAAAATTATAATGAAATATTCTACAGGCTACATCCTTGTATTGAACATTCATAAATTTTAATGACATATAGAAATTTTTTAATATGATCTTCCATATAGGTGGACTTCTTTGGGTCCAATCTCGGGAGTAAATTTTTTGTATGTCAGGACATGTCATGTAAGATACCTAGAAGGTTCAAAGCCCGTTGGGCCATCCATGCCAATTAATTACCAATCATATTATTGTTTATCTCTTCTTCAATATCAGAGTCGGTATGATCTTATTAACCTTCTAGTTGTTCACCTATTGGTGGCCCTTCATTTTCTTTGTTAGAAGGTCCAAAGAAATGAGGCCCTTCAATAGATTCTACCAAATCAACTAATGAAGCATCAACCAAATTTTCAACTAAATCAACTAGTACACCATGAGTTGTTGTTTGTCTCCTAATTGTATGCTTATGAGGTAAAAGACTAGAGATGGGAATAATTGCAATATTTTTCATGTACTCTTGAGTTAATGGTCTAAGATATTTCAAATCCTCTTGAGTAATCTCATACAACTACTCAAGGCCTTTTTTATTTAAATATTTGGGATAAGATTCTTCGAATGGCTTAGGTATAGGTTGAGGGAAGTGGGTTGATTGTTGTCTTGTACAGAGGTCTAGAGGATTGAGAATGATAGGAGTGAGGAAATCTACCAACCATATAATGGTGGCACTCCTTCTAGCACCAAAATTGTTGATGGGAGCGAATTGAACCACCAACAATAAGGGGATCTCCCTAGTATAAAGTCCCAACTAGACCTTACACTGTTTGGGATAGGAATACCATTAGCTATGTGGGTTGGATTCCACCATGTTTGTTAGAGTATTGTTTTGGAAGGAATAAGAACTAAAAGGGAAATCTAGATCATAGTTTTGATAGAATACAAGTTACAACAACTTTATGAAATACTTCATGAAAAAGATACAAATAATATAACAAAAGCTAAATAAAGCGACATAAATCTCAAAGTAATATTTTTAGCAAACTTTAATAAAAATACATGGATAAATAAATATATTCGTTATCAATTGTAAATTAGTTTTCCATCAATAACACTAATGAAATTATAAATCAACAAATAATCTCAAATATCCAATGCACCATTACAAAAATCATCCTCGAAATCCAATAGTGGAGTTGTTAAACTGTCACTTGATCTTCGAAAGAAATGTACAATATTTCTTCTTCCAAGGTGCTCAAAGGAGTCCAAAACTAAAATTCATTTCTAACTAGAAATTAGGGTATATTTATAAAAAATGGGGTGACTCTTCACCTTCCATGACCTTTCAACTTCCCTCATGACTTTTCATTTTCCTTCCATATTCTAGTTTCTATTTGAATTTTATATCCAATTCTAATTCTATTTACATATTACATGAAAATAAAAAATAATAAAAATAATTATCTTCATGAAACTAATCTCATAATGGATAAGGGTGAGGCTTCAACTTGCATCTCTTGAGTTAGGTGAGCATGCCACACTTGGTAATATACCACAATGGATCTGACTTTGTTGGATATTAGCCTTTATTATTTGATTTCACATTCAAGAAAAGCCAAGATCATTGTTCTCATATTTTTTTGTGTCTAGTTGAAAAGTGTAGAGAGAATTATGTACATCTTTGCATGTTCCACCATGTGTTTTGCAATGGCCTCTTTTGTAGGTTTCAAGTATTTTTAAGTAACAACTTTCCTTCTTGCATCTATCATTTCCTTAATTTCTTGTTAGATTTCATGTTCTGGTATTACTATTCCTCATGCTCTAATGGAAGTTATCTTGCGAGACTTGATAAGTTCTTCCAACGCACTATGAAGTTGTCAATAGTTGCTCAATGTTCTGGACATATCTTTTCTTGATTTCTCTCAAGAGATTTCATGGACATCCTAAATTATATTTTGTCTCATTCCTTTCCCATTCTATACTTTCTAGGTAAATCAGTTGGCTCATCATGACATTTTGTGCACCTTTCATACATGAGGTCTACTACAATCAAGGATTCTTTCAACAATGCACCTTTTCCTTCAATCTCATTTTGGACATTTATTAATGATGAAGATATTTTTTGAAGAATAATAATCTCTTTATGTAGTGGTTTCATGACATTTTCCAACACTCTTATCTCTTCTAATATTGTTCCCTTGAAATACTCCTTGTGAGAACTTGAGGATGTCAATACTTGGATTGAATTCATGCAAAGCCTTTTATTCTATTGTTTCATATTGGCTAGATCCTTTTCCAGTTCCTTCACCTTGTTCACCAAACATTCAGCATTATTCTCTATTGTAGTGGAGAATGTAGATCCTTTGAAGGTTATCAAAATAGGATTTCTTGAAGTATTCGATATTATATCTCTTTCAATATTTACCGAGATTGATGTGGCAAGTTCTAGGAAAAAGTACTTTCGTCTTTCCTGAACAATCTCATTTAATCCATGGTCGAATATGAAACTTGAAAGTTATGGCACTCGATCTCCCTCTTCAATCAATATTCCCATATTTCCAAGTGGTAGATATCCTCCAGTGAGTGGAGTAGGAGGTTCAACATCCATGAGCAGAAATATGGCTTCTGATTCTTTATGGGCTTGCTCCTTTTGTCTAAGTTCTTCCTATATTTGCTTATCTTCCCTCTATTTTGCAATTCTTTCATCTTCAATCTTCTTCTTTTTTCGCTTATTTTTTTCTTTTCGCCACTTCTTGCTTTCTTTTGTTTCCTCTTCTAGTTTCCACCAATCCACTTCTTGTTTTATAATTCCTTCTTAATGCCTCTTCTTTTCTTCCTCTTTTTTTTCAGCTTATTTCTCGGTTTTCTGATTTTTCAACCTTTCTTTATTTTATGCCTCCTCCCTTTCCCTTTTTAGGGTAGTTTTATTTTCCTTGGTATATTTTCCTAGAGGATTTCTCGTTTGTGTTTTCGATACCATTTTTCAGCTATGAAATACAAGCTCTCTTTTTTCGTGCCTCCAAAGCTTGTGCAACATTGTAAAATTTCTTCACCTTATCTTCCTCCTTGTCAATGGTCAGGGTGTATTTCCATCTTTACTTTACCTGCTTACAATGCTTTGTAGCGAGACCCATGGAATCATATCTATGGAAGCTCAATTCACCAAACTTAAAGTGTTCTAGATCTGTGCCCTTTGTGCTTGCTTCTCTAAAACTTTGTACATCGCATGTCCCAATATATATTGGAAACACAAGACATGGTGCTTTATTTTCACGAATTGACATTCCTTTAAGAACTATTTTGCCCTAGTATGGAAAATTCCTGCAAGACTATCTTATCTATAACAAACATAGGAAGCTAGTGAGGAGGGTTGCAAGCTCGGAATACCCTAATGTGCGTTGAATTTGTGAGTGTGAGCCGATCGATGATATATTGCAATATTTTTTTGGCTCTATCTGACATGAATCAAGATTTTGTATCGAAAATTATGTCATCATAAGGATGAAATGAAGTTTTTAGTAATTTGGTGGTGCATGCCCCTATAGCCTGTGTCCCACAAAATTTTGCAGTAAATGTGGACATGTGGTATGTATAGAGCAAAGTTCCACCTCCATCTTAATGCCTCAAATTGAAATCTCATGCATAGGGCATCCAACAAATATTATTCCATGTAAAATTGAATTTGGTGTCCCTCTAGTGGCTTTTGGGCATATAAAATTGAGGCTGGAAGAATTTCTACCCAAATAGAAATAATCTCATCTTAAGTACTAGTGTACATAATTGGTACCCAATTATATTTGAATAATTTTTCATCTTTACTACCATAAAATCTGCAAAACATTGCTTCCACCATCTAGTATTCATTTCTTAGAAATTTGGACTTCTAGATCCCATCGGATTGGTTTCAAAGCTTACTGGAATTTTGCCACCAAGTCTTAAGGATATCCTTGCTTACCATAGGATAATTACAATACCACTTAGTTGTTAGGACCACTTGATAGCTTGGAAGCATATAATACTCAGCCATGTGGGTATATATGCATGTTGTTATATATAAACCATGGAAATATTGAACATTCATATGATATGTATCTATGCAATTGATTATCCACTCAATATTTTTGGAACATAGTAGAATGATAGGATGTGATGTTAGTTTTTGGAACCAAGATTTCTTGAAATTATAATACACTTCAATGTCTTCTTCATCCTCAGGCACCTCCTTTTGAGAAAATTATTGATAGATATTAGATCAATTCATTGGTATTGATTTGTCTATAAAGAAAGTCATGTCTGCATATATGGGAACTGAGATTATAGTGCTTTCAACTGCCCATCCTTAAATGCCTTCTGCATTCTCCTTGCCTTGTATTTTCCTTGTGGTCAGAGCCATATATCTTGTTGATGAGGGGATGTTGAGGCACTCTGATAGCAGGAGCACCTCGCCAAACCCACATTCCCAAATCTCAAAGTTGCATACAATTGCACGCACCAGTCCTATTCTTAATATGGGCTTATTAATTTAAATTGTGGAAGCTTTGCTTTTCTTTCAAGCCTATGGTCAATACCATAGTCAAAACTATTTATTGAATGGGAATTTATATTTCAAACCTTGGAATAACACCAACTCAACTCATTCTAGAACTTCATATCTCAGTCTTCGATTGGGACCTTATATTCAACTGCTTATAGTTATAAAAATAAAACCCAATGCTCCAAGCATACACGAAGGCTACCTTTGAGATCAAAGGTTAAATCATATGAATAAACCCACTTTATTAAAATCAAATTATATTTGATTCAATAGGGTTTAATTTAATTGACTTTCGCTCTCCATTTTTGCACCTTTGAATGCATCTATTACCCATGGCCTTATCATTTACGTTAATGCTTGTGTATCAACAAATATTAGAAGTTTTCAACCTTTGGATTAAAACCAAACGCCGACCTTATTGAAGTTCTAGGGTCCCACGTAGTTTTTACCTTGACTAATTGCCAAATGGATCTGATGGTCCATATTTCATCGCGCTTCAAACCTCAATATTGCACACATCCAACGATGATTGTGTAACTTAAGCCTCTGACCTTTAACAACCCAAAATCACGTGATAAAAATGGTTTTTGATTAACCACTTTTTCCATGTGTCACATGAAGACCAATATCCCGTTCTAAAATGTAAAACAGCTTACCAGTTGAGAAGGTGCATGATACCACTGGTTCCTCATTTCAAACCCACTCTTCACGGTTCCAATTGGTTTAATTGCTCAAGGTTCCGCTTTCTTCTTAACCTGAAGCTTCCACACGGATTTCATTCCAAATCTCGCAATTTCAACGCGATTAACCACGGTTTGATGTAATTACATGGTTTAATTTATATAACCCAACACAATTTTTAACTTCGCTTCAATCGAACTCTTCATTCCATCGCTTTCACGAGTTTGACCTCTGCTATGATCTTTCACTGTAACATTACTACCATTTTGATCCACTCATCCAGCCTTTCTATTCCATCGAGCTTTCAGTTATCTCATTCTTCCACTTGAATATTTTACTATTCCAACGAATTCGATGCGCTGTGTATACATTCATGATTTTCAGATGGTCTCTGGATATGAACCATCACTCATAAAATACCCTGCAGGCATATATTATAATAGGAATATTCTCCTTGCTTCGATTCTATTAGATTGAATGTAGAATTCAAAGCCACATATCTCAAAAGGCGTTGACACAGGATTCAATTCATAATACCCTACCACGGTATTATCATTAATCTATTGAAGGCGTTCAGAAACACCATTAACCCCAATTTCAGTATTTTACCACACTATTCCTTACACAATTTCTTATGAAGTTCAAAGCCCATTAAAACAGAACTCAATCAGATAATAATCATATAATTTTGAAACATATTCTTCATGAAATTTCTTACAAAAGATCCTTTTTTCCTCGGCCAGATCTTCAAAATCAAATGGCCCTTTCAGCTGCCCATAGGCCTACAGAAAATCTATTTCCAAAGCCTACTCTAACTTTGTCTCTTCAGATCTGATGATCTTTTCTAAGGCCCTTGAGGCTTACATTTATACAAAACCCACTAATGAATCGATTCAACTTCTTTGACAACTCAACAAAACTCTTGAAATTCTAGACTTCCTAAATCTAGACCAAATCCCTAAATTTGTTGAAACTGATTATCTATTCATATTCCCAACTAATTAATTCTCTCATGTTCTCCAATGACTTGAGAACATTTACAATTCCTCGCTATATTTATTCAAAATACTAATAATTACATAAGAAATTAGAAACATCAGACCCCCTTATGTCTACTTAAGTACAAAGTATTTTATTGCACCTAATGCCCCTGCATCAGACTACCAAGGTTAAAATTAATCATGATCTCCTGATCATGTGCTTTCAGTCCTTGCCTTCCTGGATCCCACACTTTGTTCTGTATTTGATCATCCACTGCAACATTCTTCTTCTGCACTTCTCCAGGCTTCCATATCTTATTATGCATCTTCCCGCTTGCTATGCTTTCACAGTCTGTGACTGTCTTCCTCTTATTGCTGCTGCTTCTTTGTTTTCTTGTTGTTGTCCTCTTCTAAGATATTTTCATGGATCAAACTTCTCATAAATTCAATTTCCCTATATAATATGTCTTCTAACTACTGGATATTGTTTCCTCTTGATTGTTGAACTTTTATTTATGCTCCTGCTTCTGCTCGCTAAGTTCTTATTTGCTAAACTCTTGCTTTCTCTTGTTGAGCCTTTTCTTGCTGGACTCTTACTGCTACTTTTACTCCAGCTCTTGCTCTTGATTGCTGAGCCCTTACGATAACTACCAACCAATCATCCATACCCTCTTGTTTTCTGCAACTGAAAACTTCTTCCTGATTGTCACTTAGGACAATTTCTTCGTTCTCTACCTTCAAAAATTCTTCGGACTGGTATTTAAATTGCCAGTCACTGTCATCATCTATTTTCTTCTCCTGGACCAAACATTCTTTAGTCATTTCATCAGTACCTACAATCATAAAACAAACATCAAAATTGTAAAATATTTTTGTTTCTTCTTCCTCTCTTGACAACATTTTAATTTGCTTCTTTGACATTTCCTCCAGCAACACTTCAATCTGCTGCTCTATTATTTCTTCCGGCAACACTTCAATCTGCTGCTCTGTCATCAGCACATCAGTATGTTGATTCCAATCCTTCAAATAATTCTCGAGATTATCAGTTAGTCTCTCTTCTGCATCCTCCTTTTCAAGGATGTTTCTCTGCTTTGGTTCATAAAAATGAACCTTCTCATTCTCATTCAACTCTGCCCTTACAATCTGAACACGTATTCTCTATGCTTCTATCCTCTACTCCAGAACACTTAAATCATGCCACAAATCTATCATCTCATCTGAGAAAACATTTATACAATCTTCATTGTATTCACAAGTCAAGTTTCCTGCTGTCACTATCTCCTCATCTTTCATCAGAATAGAATTATGATCCTCCATATCTGCAACAATCTCAGTTATCTATCTATCACTTTTCATTTCGCCATCTAACAAAATCAATCTATCATTATCATCATTAATAACAAATTTATCATCATCAGACATAATTGTCATGTCCTCATTGAAAAAATCTCTTTCATTAAACAAAGAATTTATGAATTCCTTTTGTTGTGGGAATTCAGTCTGGTCTTCTTCTAAAATATAACCATCATATGTTACTTGGAAACTTCCAGCTTCACTGAATATAGTTTCATCATATGAACTGTTTTCTTCAATACCTGCATTCACACAAATCTTGTCAGTTTTAAAACCATAAGACCCCATGGTCTCATTTGATGATTTGATCATCAAATCCTTTTGTTGTTCCAAGTCTTCTATACATTTCAAAAATTCTTCAATGGTCCTCTCTTCAGTCTCTTCGAACTGTCCAATTGACTGCTCAATTTCCAGCTTCTGGCCATCGTCACAATTTAGACTTCCTCTACTTCCAATATGTTGGAAAGCAAAACCTTTCCCCAACTATGTATGGAAATTTTCAAAATATCTGGTTGTCTCATTTTCCTCCTTTGTGACAATATCAGCAGTCTGTCCTTCTCCACATGTTCTTCCTGCAAACATACAAAATTTGTCAGATGTAAATTCATTTGACCCCTTGGTCCCACTTGAATTTTCAGTCTTCAAGTCTTTCTCCAAATATTCAATCATTCTGAGTAATCTCTCTTTCAGCTGAGAATTTATCATTTTCTCTCTCTTCATCTGTAGCCTATTCCACTTTACTTTCTTCTTCATGAGCCAACCAACACTCTGGCTTTCCTCTATCATCATCTTCAATTTTTTAAACTACTCCCTGATCTTAGCTACCTCTTTCTCATACTCTTCTTTCCTTAACTGTCTCTGCATGCCATTTGTCTTGGAATCTTCTTTCTTTACTTTCATTATGTTGTGGCCTCTCTTAGAACCTCTGCAATCTCTGCTATGACTATCAGTAGTCATCTTCTCCTTCATGATTTCTCACTCAATCATCATGAGCTGCACTGAAACCTCTACATTAAAAATCCATCCTTGTTACAACTTACCTCACCAATCCTCTCTCTGGATCTGGTCTTTTGGCAAGTACCGGTCCACTATGTCTGGAACCTCTTGAGCATTCTCTCTGCTCCTTTAGGCTTCACTCATCTGCACCCTCTCAGAACACATCTGTTCTCTTCTCATCCAACCTCTGTTGGGAATTCTCCAAGTTCTACCACACCTTCTTCTTTCTCTTTAGAAACCTTCACTGGCTTCTCTCATCACTGTTTTTCAAAACTGTGATCTTCTTGCTGAGATGCTCCTCAATTTTCTTCAATCTGCACTCTACAAACAATATCTTCAAACAGAATAAAAAATACCTCATCTTCAGAGTTTTTTCAACATCTTTTTGCAATTACTTTTGCAATTTCTCCCAATGCTCTGTTGTACTGCACGTTGTCCTGTTAGATTTAAATCTAATCTCTCGTCATCACCATCACACCTGTGTTCGCATCTTCAGAAAATATCCTGGAAATCTTCAAAAAAAAATTCCTTCAAATTCAGATTCTGAAAATCTGAATACCGTCACTGCACACCTCTTCAAATCTTTAATCACTTTAAACATATTTAAAACTTCAAATTTTCCTCATTACTTTCAACACACATCTGCATTCCAAAAATCAATTTTCAAAAAGAGCCTTCCTGCTCTGATACCACTTGATAGCAGGAGCACCCCGACAAACCCACATTCCCAAATCTCAAATCTGCATATAATTGCACGCACCAGTCCTATTCTCAATCTGGGCTTATTGATTAAAATTGTGGAAGCTTCGATTTTCTTTCAAGCCTATGGTCAATACCATAGTCAAACATGTTTATTGAATGGGAATTTATATTTCAAACCTTGGAATAACACCAACTCGACTCATTCTAGAACTTCATATCTCAATATTCGATTGGGACCTTATATTCAACTGCTTATAGTTATAAAAATAAAACCCAATGCTCCAAGCATACGCGGAGGCTACCTTTGAGATGAAAGGTTAAATCATATGGATAAACCCACTTTATTAAAATCGAATTATATTTGATTCAACAGAGTTTAATTTAATTGAATTTCGCTCTCCACTTTTGCACCTTTGAATGCATCTATTACCCACGGCCTTATCATTTACGTTAAAGCTTGTGTATCAACAAATATTAGAAGTTTTCAACCTTTGGATTAAAACCAAATGCCGACCTTATTGAAGTTCTGGGGTCCCATGCAATTTTTACCTTGACTAATTTCCAAATGGATCTGATGGTCCATATTTCATCTCTCTTCAAACCTCAATATTGCACACATCCAACGATCATCGCGTATCTTAAGCCTCTGACCTTTAACAACCCGAAATCACACGATAAAAATGGTTTTTGATTAACCAATTTTTCCACGCATCACATGAAGACCGATATCGCGTTCTAAAATGTAAAACATCTTACCATTTGAGAAGGTGCGCGATACCACTAGTTCCTCATTTCAAACCCACTCTTCACAGTTCCAATTGGTTTAATTGCTCAAGGTTCTGCTTTCTTCTTAACCTAAAGCTTCCACACGGATTTCATTCCAAATCTTGCAATTTCAACGTGATTAACCATGGTTCGATGTAATGACATGGTTTAATTATATAACCCAACACAAGTTTTAACTCCGCTTCAATCGAACTCTTCATTCCATCGCTTTCACGAGTTTGACCTCTGCTACAATTTTTCACTGTAACATTACTACCATTTTGATCCACTAATTCAGCCTTCAATGGTCTCAATAAAACCGTTAGTATTCAATTTCAATGCCTACAATTCAATTGAATGACTTCCACTTGAAAAAAACAAGACCTTTATAATCTTTGTAAAGAGCCTCCTATTTTTCAATGAATTCTCATCATACACAATACCTACTATAGATGATATTAGCTCAGGTGTAATGGGAATGACAATATCATGTCCACTCTTCCCAAGTCCACCTTTGTTATAGCCCATATTAATTAACAACCAATACTCAATATTGGTGATATATTTCCAAAAACTAGGATAAAATGGAGCGTTAGTAGCCAAAAGAGCATGAGAATATATTAAAACATCTATATCACCCTTATTATAGTTAATTGGGCTACAAGAAATATCATCAAATGCACAAAAAGTAATCAAATAGTTGAAAATCTCAACATTATCACACTTCTTCTTAGCAACTTGCAATGCACTAAATTCTAGTTCAAGACCATGTTTACAATCCTATTATCCTTAATTATCTCATCTCTTTCAATCATATCTAGCAATAAAAAGTCACAATCATCTTTCAAATCATAGTATTCATCAAATTTTCGAATATAATCTACCCAAAAAGGGATCAAGTTTCTCATGTATCTCATCAGCAAAATCTTTAAAAAGTAGCTTCATTCTCTAGTTGGTCATTGGTTTTCTCTAGCCTTAATCGTATCCTTTAAACAAATAACATATGTATGAGGTAGGTTTTTAAATTCCTCCTCCATATCATCAAGTGACTATTTAATACCCAAATTCATCCTCAAGGTTCTAAAATACATTTCATCATTCTTTCCAAGACAAATATTTCTATATTTTTCATCATATATCTCTACAAAATAGAAATTTTTAAGAGGTTCATATCATCCTTTAACTTGGTATGGGTTATCTCCCACTAATCCTTCAATATCCGTTTTTATCTACAATAGGGAAATAGTGGTTTTCAAGATAACAACTTCTTGTATTCAATGATATTCTAGCAAAGGAATAGCTTTATTTTCATGAATTTCATGAATTTTTTGTAAAAACAATGTTTCATATCCATCAAAATCGCCCATATTCAAATAGATTTCAAATTTGAACACTGTAAGGGGAACTTGATGTCTCAATCCACTAGTCGATTCACCACTATGTTGAGAACCCTCACTCTAATGTGTGGTTGATAACTCAATACAACAAAAATATACCAATTAAAAAAATATATTGAAGGAGATAAATCCTTTCTCTATATCATAATAATGACAAGAAATACAATACAAACAATAGGTTTCCACCAAACTCATACAACCAATAGATAATAACAAATATGTGTCCTTCATAAACAATAATGTACAATAATAGTAATATGGTATACATGAAAAACTAACTTGATTGAAGAGAAAAATCGTATAGGTCATGCTACTTCTTGTCATGAAACTACAGGAAGTAAAGGAAAAGACCAAATATATACAAACCTCATTACTGGATTGTATCAAGTCAAATTCATGTTTCTCAACCATTTGGAAGGGAAATTGACTAGTTTCTAATTAACAATACCATGCACTAGTCAATCCACTAGAGTGATAAACTCTTCACACAACAATTCCATGCTACAATCCAATGTATATTTGACCAAATCACTATAATTAGTTCTATGAAATAATCCAAGGGTGATTCAATCAATCAACTAGGTCAGTCAATAGTTTGAGTTATTCAATAAGTGATGTGATCAATTTGAATTAGAGTGTCACGATTTTGGTGTGCCAACCATACCCACCCATTCCAAAGAAGTAAATGGACATTAGTCATCACACTTGGTTGATGCAATTTCCAATACACACCAAAGAATCTTACAAGTGGCATACAACAATATCTCAGTCTAAATACAATTCAATTATGACGAACGATCTATATCCAATCAAGTAATGGCTTCAAACACTATTATTGAACTCCAACCAAAGCTTTCGCTGATAAAAAATGTTATTCTTAAGTCAAAAATTATATCTATTGAAAAAGATACAATCCACATATTATGTTGGTGATTATTTCCTTCAAGAATGTACAAAAATATGAAATAATTCCTTTTTTATATGGTAACATGCAACAAGCGGATTATTAGCATAGAAACTAGGTTAGATCTGTGATTCATAAGATAATAAAAACACACAATTAATTTATTTAAATAAAATAGACAAAGATATAATTCTATAGAAACGACTGAATGGAAAATACAAGAAATAAGTCCAACACTTGTTGATTCTACTATAACTTCCTCATTTTGTAAAATGTTGATGTGGGAGAAACATGATCTGTCTCGAGGGATGTGCCTTATCTCTCTCTCTCTCTTTCTCTCTTTCTCGGTCCTCCTTTATTTTGTACAAAAAAATTGGCATAGCCATGCTTTGGATGTATCTCTGAATTCCTCAGCCTAACTCTTCTTTTATATACCTAAGTGGATAAGCCCTTTTGGAAAATATTCCATAACCACTACAAATCATTCTAAGGGAAAACACAGAGTTGAGGTTGATGTTTTTTCGACCATAAGGCGGGAATATCGGTATGTGATACCATGCGTCGTTGAATCCATAGACTAGACAATATAAAATGCAGAAACAATTGTACATGATTATTTCATCGATATATGTGCAATCGCTCCAGTATACTTAAGAACATATGCGCAATATCACTCAATTAGTTAGAAATTTGTGCGGTGAATGAAATTTCAATTTCTTCCTATCCATTTTCACATATCAATAATTTCTTTCACCAAGGATTACTTTCACTTATGTTTGAACCTATTTCTGACATGTTATTTTTTTATTATCATATGTATAAGAGGTGCACAAAATTTTGGGATAATAGTTTCCCCTTGATGTGCAAGGGGGGGAGTATTGTAACATACACTTGAAATACATCACAATCTCTCTATACTATTGAATTGAATACTATTGAAGTTGTCGATGAGAGAGAGTGAGAGAGGTCAAACAAGCCCAAGGGATTGAGTGAGCTACAACCTATGTGAACCAGTACACATGAGTGGCATATATTGATATTATATTTCTTGATACAAATGAGGCGGGAATGTCCCATGCTCATGGTGAATGTCAAAGTAAATTACAAATTAAAATGATGGTCATGCAAGCCCATGTACAGTTATAGATCTCTGAATTTTCTGAAATAGATGATGTTTTAATTGTTGATTTAACTAAGCCCATAAGGGTGGGGGACCGGGATCAATGAAAGAGTCACACTAATGGAAACAAGACTCAGTATCCACAAGATAAATCCCCATTGAAGGGGGATATGAATATAGTGGGTGTACTGAAGTATTAAAATATTCACAAGGTCAATGCAACTCATGTCCATGTGAACAAATGTAGTTAGAGTCGAGCATTGGTGGAGCTTATTGGATCAAGGAGCACTAATGTCTCTCCTAGTTCGACCCAAGGTTAGCAGCACATTGAAGGTGCAAGGGGGGCAGATAAAATAGACTAATGATAGGTATGAATTATTTCCATGTGAATAAATTGATAGTGAAATTGAACACTGGGTAATTTTGACAGATTCATGAGCACTGAGGTCTCTCCTAGGTCACTCCAAACATAACCATGATAAGGGAATGGCCAACCGGGGCACAAATGATATTCGACATATCAAAACTTCCAGATGAATGTTGATGTCGATAAAAGTTAACATCATGGTAGGGATGCGCATAAATAATAGAGTTACCAGAACTTGTACTAACATGGGGACTTTGAAAAAATTTGGACGAAGTCATATTATTGAGAGGGATGAATTCCTTTGAACAAAGCATATACATTGACGGATGACACTAACGATGGTGATAAGGCCTATTTGGGCAAAGAGATAGGTATGGTGCCAAGGGTTATATTGAGGTGATTGAAGCAATGAAATGGAAAAATGCTATCATGGGGGTACTCATGTGTCAAGGAAAATAATACTTCGATAAATGGAAACCAATATTACTGATGGTGATAGTTGAACCTATGGAAAATGACACAAGTGGCAGAGTGACAAGGAGTATTGAGTGGGGTCGAGGAAAATAAAATTCAAACAATAGGGACTAGCATTAATGACAGGCTATAGTCAAACCTACTTAGGTGACTCAACGTGAATTCTATGAAAAAAGGTGACACAAGAGTGTTGCCAGTATAGAATGCTAGACAATATCGAGTTATCAATATTTCACAAGGTGAAAAGGGGGTTATTTTTTAGGGATTGAGGGTTTCCATACAAAAAATAACAACACAACTAGAAGATAGGCTCCCTTGGTGCGACCATGTGTATATATTATCAATCAAAATAGGGGAGGGAATGGGCCCTGAGAGTATCGCCTGGGGGAAGGTGACAAATCAAAAATAAAATGAAGGGATCATTGTCACATGGGGATGAAAATTCATGCGAAACTTCATATTTTAACCTTGATGAAACCAATGGGAAGGGAGTCCAAGGTAGGTAATAAAAGGAACAATTAATAGAGAAGACGTAATTGCAAGGGATGAAGAAGGATTATACAAACTCCCGGACCTACAGGAAATGTTGGCATGATTTCCAAATGATAAAGGAGTTATACTGGGATAACCCTGGGGGCTAGGAAAATGTAGATCTAGTTCCTACAATCGGACATATTTGTATTGGTGGAGTCACAGTGAACCAGAGTAAATGTGAGTGTTTAGTTCCAAGAGGATAAAAGGAAAAAATGCAATTCGTCTGGAGAGGGACATTGAAAGCCTATATGCCAATTTGATTCATCATACCTAATGATACTGTTGAAGCCTCATTGATGATGGGAGAGGTCATGTGGGGTCTGATGAGATCCATAATTAGGTATAATTGGAGGGGTTAATTTTCACCTTTTTAGCCTTATTAGTCTCTCTTTCTCACATTTAATTATATTATGGTATTATGTTGCTAATGTAGATGGTGATTAAGACTTGTCATACTTTGAAATCCTAATATGGGTTAAATGTAGGATAATCATGAAGATATTTCACTTTTAATGAATATTTTTCAATTAAAGCTTGAAGTAGACAGCAAGGATAGATTCTAGGATGATTTTCCACCTCCTTAGCTTCCAAAGGCAACCAAGGGATCCTTGAGATTCCCTCCAACCGCTTGAAATCAAAGGAATCCAAGAAAATGGGAGATCAAGTGCACCAAAGCTCCACTTCTCTTACACTCAAAGAGGACACATCACCTACTTTTTAGGGAGCTGTTGGTAGCTACCCTCTAGGTTAAATAGGGTTGAGCAAGAGCTCATTAGGATTAGAACTTTTAAGGAAGCTAATAGACTCATAGCTCTTGTAATAGGTTTTTGAGATTTTTATGATTATGTAATGAGATTATTTTATGCAATAAGATGATTATTCAGATTGTCCTTCACTGATTTAGTTTTAGAGGGCTAGGCTTGTGGGTTAGGTTCCAATCCATTGGCCTTAGTCTCTCTTGTGTATTCAAGCTTATTTTATGCCATTGTAGCTAGTTTTCTTTATGAGTTTAAGTTATTTTTCTTACATTTCAATTCATTGTTTTTAGTTTTCTTCCATTTTGTCTTCGTTGTAGTTAATCTTGCATAAATTTTGGTAGAATAGCATATAAACTCAGAAAGTTGTGTGTCAAGCCTCCCTCTCTCATCTCTTTCATTGGAGCTTGAGGAGGGTAGATCTTCACCACAGGCCCAAATTTTCTCTTTAGTTTATGATTTCTTGGAAAGAATAGTTAGGTTGTTGTAGTTTCATGAACATGTCTAGAATTCTGAGTTAGATTTGTATTTGAATGCTTAAGTAGGTTTGTTTTCCAAATTCAACTCATCTTTTCCATTTCCCTCATCATAGATTTTCCAATGTGTGTTGCATGAATAGGTAGTTTGCTACAGGTTCATGTAGCACAAAAAAGGAGGACTTCACCAGCACCCTTAGCTTCATTTCTCGCCTTTTCACCAGCCTTCTTTCCATCAAATCGCCTTCATCCCTGTTTTTGAGATTTTCACCTTCACACCATGAGTAACCCTAGAAGTGAAAGATGGGCTTCTCAAGAGGTTCTGAGCTTGGCCAAGGGGTTTTCAAACTTCCATTCACCCAAGTAAACCTTCATTCCACCTCCCCTACAATTTTCTTCATCATTTTTGGCCTCATATTACCCTCGAACTGTTTCCTGTAGCAATTCGGGACTTTCCTATAGCACTACAAGAAACCTATAGGAGAACCTGTAGCAGCACCAGTGGGCCTCTCGTTAAGCCCAGTAATCACAATTAACCTCATCTATACCTGAAAAAACCTTCAAGACACCTTCAACCCTACATCCATGAGTTCAAAACCTTCCTAATCCACCTTAGCGCCTTCTCCTCCTTGCTGCAAAACAGTGCATTTACAAGCATAATTAGGTCATGATTAGATGCATGAGTAAAAGCATGATAGTTAAAGCATGAAGTAGATAGAGTGTTCTTAGCCATTTGTCCCAGCAATGTGTGAGCATATTAGACTTCTTTCTGCAATTTCAATTCAGCCATTTACTTCATGAAGATGCCTAGTTTGCTTCTATTTCTTGCCATAGTTTAAATTGCAGACATATTTCCTTGCAAAATATCTAGATGTATTTTCTTGCTTCAGAATAGACATTTGATGGTTAATAGAGTAATGGTTTTGAGTCACTTGTAGTTATATTTCTAAATTATAAGTGTGACAGACTTCACTCAGAAACCATAGAAATAACACACTTTTGTAGGACTCATAAGAGGATGACATTAGTAGAATGCATCTATTGTGTATATAGCACTGTCACCTCCAAGTTTGTACGAACCCCGGGTTGATAAATTAAAGTAGAGTAGCCTTTGGGAGTTGTAGCACTCTTAGTGCAATACCAAGGCTCACTACTGTTTGGAAATTTTGTTGGGGAGGTGTCTAGTAGATGCTTTGATTCTGTTTTAGCATTATTTTCTACTTTAATTTTACATTTTGTTTCAAAAATATTGAAAAAATACAAAAAAATCAATTTTCATGCCTCGTAGGAGTAGGGATACTCAAGGAAAATTTTTACCAAAAACCCCCACATCCCCACATAATCACATTCACTCTTCTTCAGTGACTGTGAGGTTGAACACACCATAGGTGGGCCTTTTGAAAAATTTGAAGAACCTATTGGAGAAGAAGAAGAGCTTGTTTCACCAAGGGGACTTGCTTCACCTATTCAAGCCATCGCTGTGACTGAAGCCCAGGGATTATTTCCCATTAGAGAGACAGATGTGGAAACTAAGATGAAGAACATTAGCCCCTCATCCCTTCCAAATTTCCATGGACTTACCTCTTAGTACCCTAACACATTCATGTTTTAATTTGATTTTGTCTGCAGTACCTATGACTATGCCTTAGATGATCAAAATTTGAAGCTATTCCCATCTACCCTTAAGGATGTAGCCTGCGCTGGTTCATGGGTCTACCTGGGAACAACATCACTACCTGGGCACAGATGCAAGAGGCCTTCAAAAACAAGTACAGGCACTACTGTAGGTCTAAGGAAACTAAAGAGGAAATATTCAGGATGACTCTAGGGCCTAATGAATCCCTAGAGAACTATGAAGAGAGGTTCTAGTTAAATTATAAAAGATCCAACTGCACCCTTGATCCTGGATCACTTAAAAATTTCCTTCATTGAGGGATTAGCGAGGAGGTGATAGAAACCCTCAATATGTTATCAGGGGGGTATATCTACCAGTTTCCTTATGAGACAATCAAAAATGTCTGCAAGAACCATTCTAGGTCAACTAGGAAGAAAGGCAGAGCTAGCCAAAGTATGACCAATACCCCTTCCTCTTCTACCTCCATCAAGCATGAGAATGAAAATATGTTGGAGGACTTCAAGAGTGAGATGTTTCACACCTTTTATTTGAAAATGGACACAATGCAGATCAAGAGGAAGCAAAAATATCCTTGGCTATATTTTACCCTAGATGTGCTAAAAGACACCCTCAGAATGAATGTCCATTAAATTTCATAAAGGTTTTCTTAGTCTGTGAGGAGAATCATGCCACAGATAAGAGTCTCTCCTTACCTGGACACAAATTTGTACATCAAGGTGGGGAAGTAGGACCAAAGTGTTAAGTGGATTAATCCCTCTTGCAGACAAGAGCGTTCTCCCTAGTACTCAACGAGTAACTAGAAACAAAGATCCATTTGAAAACCATTTCCTCTGGATTAATTACATTCCAAGATTATAATAGTAAAGTAGAGAGGACATGCCCCTACCTTGAAATCTAAACGTTTGATGTAGCCTTCTGTCCCGTCGCTCCAAAGTGGTTTCTCCAATGAGTAGAACCTGCAATCAAGGACAAGACAAATGATCAAAGCATCTGCAACATATAATAGTCAGAAAATTCTAATCCAACTTAGTGATCAAGGAGTCTAAGGATTGACATTATTCCAATAAGCATAGAAACAAAGCAATGAGAAAAAGATATATATATGTATTATCTTGAATAAAAAGTGTATTCTTACAACCTGATGCCTTGATGTTGTATAGATTTCTCCAGGGGTCTTGAACAATCGTTTCTCCTTCAGTCTGATAAGCCTTCCTCTCTAAATACCAACATGGATTTATAGACACAAGGGCGTGATCATTCTCATGCCAACAACAAATCACTAGTGTATAAATTATGCACTCTTATGAACTCTCTTCATCTTAGAAACTGTATAAGTCAGCTTATATCATTCACAATCTATGTGTTTCTACCCTTCAACCTAAAAATTGAGCTCAATTTATAGGGAAATGGAGGTAGTTTCAGTTCCATGAAGAGGGGGATGGATTCCTCTCATGAAGTGATTTGAGCTCCATGGACCAAGGGATAAGCTCCATGAGTGGAGGGATAAAGCTTGAACTAATCGCGACTCTAGAATCTTCCAATTGGAAGAATATTCGACCAACTAAGCTTCTAGAATTTACTTTTTTTCTTTTATTTTATTTTCACGGGGGTGTGTAGATAATAGTGGAAAAAAGTGCGGGAGTTGCAACATTTTATGGAGAGAACAGAAGCGCATGCACAAGGAAAGGCTAGAAAAACCGCGCAAGTAGACTTTTAAGGGTTTTACATAGCTTTTCTCCAATTCCAAGACTTGATTCAGGAACATTAGTGTTTTTTACCTCTAAGAGAACATAATATGGGTGGTGATAGACCATATGAATAGTCAAATGTCATATTGACGAAATGACGGGTAATAGATTTCCCCCTAAAGTGTGAAGTCTGAGGTTATTCTGAAGAGTGAAGTGCTTTATCCTTCCAAGAATTGGATTAGAGACACCGGTCGAAAACTTGTAAAAACAATCAATGAAAACATATATATATATATATATATATATATACAATCGCTGAGATAGGCATTCCCATACTCATATCAAAACTAATTAAATGTTCTAGTACAGATATGGTTTCAATATTACATCAAAATTAGACACAGTATGGACACAACCATATGTTATAAGTATTCTACTGTATCATGAATAATAAAACTCCTTACAGCCTCGATGGTAGAAACTAGATCCAGGATCTTGATTTCCGCTTCCCAAACTAGTACGAATCTATCCATGTGATTGATTGTGTCAAAGTCGAACATGGTAGAAACCACTTGATTATCGGTCAATGATGTGAATTGTTAACAAGTGTGAGAGAAACCACCAATAATGAAAGTGGCTCTCAAAGTACTCCAGTACAATTTATGAAGTGTGAATGAATGATTTTCAGTATAACACTCATATAATCGTTCGATCGAAGGTCTATGATGCAACCTTTCATCGAATGCGAGAAACCTGCCATTAGGGCATGCAAATCCCAAGGTACTGATAGGACTCTCGATCAACATTCTAGATAATGAGCTTATGTCGATAGAAAGTGATCTATCGTAAGAAATCCCACGACACAAAACCATTAGATCAAGTTTTGAAGAAATGTTTTGCAATGACTGACTCAGGGATGGTCAACGTGAATGGAGACAAATGTTTGCAATGAATGGTTTATTTGAACTCTCTCTTGAACACATAATGACACTGCAGATGGCTTGGTAGCATTTGACTTAAAGCTAATACCCAGAAACCGGCTGAAGACTGTCAATGTTGTTTGATTAAATTTTAGACAAAGGATTTCCCAACCTAGGTACAAGTGTGACAAAGTGAAGTGTTCAAGATTGGCATGGTACTTTATAAACAAGGGTGACAACTGGATTATTTTTCTCTCTTTTTCCCCCACCATTACTGGCAAGTACCTCTTTATTTTTTGTCAAGCTTGAGGAGGATAATATTTGATTGTTTGTGTAAGCTCATCCTTCGGATGATTCCATCTTAGTATTAAGATCGAACCCTAAGTGTTAATAAAGGTTTTCCTTGATGTCAACATGGATTTCACTGAGATGTCAATATTCTTGAGATGCCTGGTTCTAGATGATGATGTCTTGCCCTAAGAATTTTCCAAATGTCTGATTAGTGATCTAGTACCTAAGTACAAGTCCATGATGTGAATAACTATACTTAATGAAGCCATAGTTGTGATGATGCTATACTCTTATATGACCACACTTAATGATGTTTTTTGATGGAGATTGGAAGACTGAGAAATGACGTGATTGATGATTGAAAGAGATCTTCCTAATGATACTGCCTATAGCATATCACTGTGCCACTATATAATTCACTCATTGTAGATGTCCTACCAATGATCCTATGATGAAGGTGTTAAACAATGAAGAAGCCAAAACCATGAAGAAGCCTAACAAGAGAAGCCTATCTGCCCTACCTCAGATTCTACACTAACTAATGACCAGTCACATTAAAAAAAAAAATTACTATTTTAGAGGCAGCCTCTCAATTTGATACCAATACCATATTTTAGAGCATAATTTTTTCTTTCCAATGAGCTTTTACTTGCCCCGAAACTCCCAACGGTTTGTGAGAAAATGAATTTTTAAGTTTAAAAGTAATATTTTTTGAGGCTAGCCAACCCACACTTAGACATTCATGTCGGCCTCCCTCCAAGAGACGTGTCCCTTTATTAAAGGCTAAATTCCTATATAAATATGGCGTCCAACACCTCTTTTCAACCATGAATTCAGTCAAAAATTCAGAAATTGAGCATAGAATTAAGAAGGAGGCTGATAAGGACTTTGGCATCACATTTTGGGCTAAATATTTATGATTTGGTTACCTCAGGCTAGTGGACAGCTCAAACTAGGACAGTCATCTTGAAACCTGAAGTATAAACCTATGTTTGCAGCATTGGATTGTGCTCATTTTCTAGAGGACAAAACTCTGATCTTTATTACAGATTGCAGTCCCATGGAGGCTAGGCTATAGCATTGGTGGCTTGGAACTACAACTCAGCTCTATAGCTTGCAGTCCCATTGAAGAACTTTGGACCAATGATCCACGGCTTGTAGAGGCTCGGATTAGTTAGCAATTATACCTCGGATTAGTAAAATAAAGACACAGACCTGTGATTATATTAAACTGAACCTCAGACTTGTATTGTAGCCTAGTTTAGGCTCAGATTAGCTCAGTCATGTGGATAGGTTTCTTTGTTGTGTAACCAGCTCCAAAAATAGAAGAAAAAAGATATCAACGCCTTAGAAATAAGCCACTTCGAGGGGGAAACCTCCAATACATTACATAAATGAACAATTCTTGGATGATGCAATTTACAAAACCTCCTTTCTATATATAGGAGTCCATGGGGCCATAATGTAATCCTAGTGGGCCACAATGTAATCCTAGCCGACCTAACAATAATAATTTAAGGGCACAATAATAACAATATGGGGGTTACAGGGGTACAATAATAACAATAGGGGGGTTACACTAACAACAATAAGGGACTATACTAGTAATATAGGGACCTAACATGCCCCTCTCCTTCAAAAAAGTGTTGTCCTCAACGCTTGAGTAGCTCTGGGTGCTTCTGTATAAAATTCTCATCCTCCCATGTAGAATCTTCGGTGGGTAAGTTCTTCCACTTGATGAGATACTCTAAAATTGATCGATTCCGTAGTTGTCGAGTTCTTGTTTCCATGACCGCTTCTGGTTCCAATATGATTTTTCCTTCCTCATCGAGTTCTGGCAATATTGTTTGAACTGGAAGATTTTCTCCTATAACCTTCTTTAAGCATGAAACATGGAAAACTGGATGTACTCACGAAGAAGCAGGAAGCTCCGATTTGTATGCCATAGTACCAATCTTTTGCAACACCTTGTAAGGACCATAGTACTTTGGTGATAATTTATTATCCTTCTTAGCTTGCTTGAGGGACATTTGTTTGTATGGTTGTAGCCGTAAAAATACCCAATCTCCTACATGAAAACTTCTCTCGCTGCGATGTTGATCTGCTTGTTGTTTCATTCGATTTTGTGCCAAATTCAGGTTATCCTTTAAGAGTTGGAGAACTTCTTGCTGATGCTCGATGTGATCTTCCACTGCTTGAACCTTTGAATTTTTCCTTAAAGATGATGTGATGGATGGTGGATGATATCCATAAAGTGCCATAAATGGGGTCATTTTTGCTGCAGTATGGAAGGAAGTGTTATACCACCATTCAGCGAGAGGTAACCACTTGACCCATTGTGTTTGTTTATCGAATACAAAACAACGAAGATATCCTTCCAAACATTTATTTACTATCTCTGTTTGACCATCAGATTGAGGATGATAAGATGAGCTATGAGCTAATTGAGTACCCAAACAAGAAAATAACTCTGTCCAAAAATTTCCCGTAAAAATGGGATCTCTGTCGCTCACAATAACCCTTGGGCTTCCATGTAGCTTTTGAATTCTGTCCACAAATGTAGTATCAATTGTACTTGCTTTAAATGGATGAGATAATGCACAAAAGTGTGCATACTTGGTAAGTCTATCAACTACCACCATGATGACATTCTTTCCTTCGGACTTAGGTAAACCTGTGATAAAATCCATTGAAATTTCCTCCCAACGTTGACTTGGAATGGATAAAGGTTGTAGAAGTCCTGGGGTCTTAATTGTTTCCACTTTATTCTGCTGGCAAACCAAACATTCCGCCACAAACTTTCGAATATCAGATTTAGGGCCATCCCAAAAAAATTCTTTCTTCACCCTGTGGTAAGTTTTTAAAAATCCTGAGTGTCCTCCTAAAGGAGAAGTGTGCAATTCCAGAAGAATCTTTTGTTTTAGTTGGGAATTCTTACAAAGATATGAGCGATCTTTGTACCATAAGGAATCATTTTTCCAACTAAATGTATCAGATGTACTAGGATCTTGCTGCAACTTTTGAATGAGTGTCCATACATCTTTTTCCTTCTTCCATTCATCTCTTTCTTCGGTTATCCAATCTGGTTGGATAATAGAAATGGCACAAAGCAATGCTTCCACCTCTTCATTCTTTCTTGAGAGTGCATCTGCAACAACATTAAGCTTTCCTTTTTTGTAGATTATTTCAAAGTCATAACCCAACATCTTTGTGACCCATTTTTGCTACTCTTCTGACGATAGTCTTTGTTCCAAAAAGTGTTTAAGACTATCATGATCAGTTTTTACCTTGAAGTGTCTTCCCATTAGGTAAGTTCGCCATTTCTTTAGTGCATGTAGTATTGCTAACGTTTCCTTCTCATAAATAGGTTTCTGTAAATACTTTCCTTTGATTGGACGACTTTCAAAAGCAATGGGTCTTCCTTCCTGCATTAAAACTGCACCAATTCCATTTCCTGAGGCATCACATTCCACAATGAAGGTTTTTGTGAAGTCTGGCGTAGCTAAGACCGGTGCTAGGCACATTGCCTCTTTAAGATGTTCAAAGGCCTTAGTTTCTTCAGGAGTCCATGAAAATGCATCTTTCTTCAATAATGTTGTTAGAGGTGCTGCTATTCTCCCATAATTCTTAACGAACTTGCGATAATAGCCTGTTAACCCGAGAAATCCTCGCAACTGCTTTATTGTCTTGGGGACTTTCCATTCCTTAATGGCTTTAATTTTGTTAGGGTCTACTTTAACACCCTCGTGAGATATAATATGACCCGGATATTCCACCTCTTGTACTCCAAAGAAACATTTGGATGTTTTTGCATATAATTGTTTCTCCTGCAATAGTTTGAGCACCCTGTCAACATGTTCGACATGATCCTTCCAAGACTTGCTGTAGATTAGTATATCATCAAAAAATACTAGCACAAATTTTCTAAGGAAGGGTTTGAAAATGGAATTCATCAACCCTTGAAATGTAGAAGGTGCATTGGTAAGGCCAAAAGGCATGACCAAAAATTCATAATCACCCTCATGAGTTAGAAATGTTGTTTTTGGAATATCTTCAGTCTTCATTCTAATTTGATGATATCCTGAACGAAGATCCAACTTGGTAAAATAAATTGCTCCATGTAATTCGTCCAATAATTCATCAATCACAGGAATGGGAAATTTATCTTTAATGGTGAGCTTATTGAGCTCCCTATAATCCGGACACATTCGCCATGATCCATCCTTCTTGTGTACCAATACTACAGGAGCAGAGAAAGAACTTTGACTGGGATGAATTATACCCGCCTCTAACATTTCTGCAATCATACGTTCAATTTCGCTCTTTTGGAAGTAAGGATATCTATAAGGCCTGATGTTTGGAGGAACACTTCCTGGAAGCAAATGAATAGCATGATCATGATCACGAATAGGTGGGAGTCCTTTGGGAGTTTCAAACACCTTGGAATGATTGTCCAAGACTTGTTGGAGATCTGCAGAAATTGATGATTTTGATGTCGGAACTTCTAGTGAGCATAATTGTGCAATTACGCCTCGTTGTTATTTCTTTAGAAGCTTTGTCGTGACATTAGAGCTTATTATCCTTCCAGGCTTCCCTTCAATACCCCGTAATTCGACTTCCTTTCCTTCTGAAAAAAATTTCAAGAAAAGTTCTTAAAAATTAAAAGTTACCGTCCCCAAAGATTGTAACCATTGTACTCCTAGTACAACATCAGCACCTCCCATAGGAATGGAAAGCATTGGACTAGTCAACACATATTCCCCCATGGCTAGCTTGATATTATGGCATTTTCCAGAGCAATTTATAGTTCCTCCATTTGCAACCATCACTTAACATTCTGGTGTTGGGTATAGGAAACAATTCAATTCCTTGGCTACCTTACAATGAATAAAATTATGGGTACTACCTGAATCAATCAACACTATTACCTTTTTTTTCTTGATATGTCCTTCTATCTTGAGAGTTTGAGGAGTGGTAATTCCTGCCAATGCATTACACGATATGGTCAGACTCATTTCTTCCTCTTCTAGGGTTGGTTCTTGGTGTATATCCTCTTCTTTTGAAGATTCTTGTTCATTTTCTTCTTCCTCTTCACAATCTATGTAAAATAATTTATTCTCATCACACTTATGACCTTTAGTGTATTTTCTATCACAACTGTAGCAAAGCCCTTTTGCTCTTTTTTCTTCCAATTGTTATGGTGTCAACCTTTTAGGTTGCGGAAATCTAGGCGTTGCGGAATTGAGTGGTAGGCTTCCTTGTTGCCATAATTTTACATTCAGCTTTTCTTGCCAACCTGAATGCCTTCTCCAATGAATCAGGTTCCAGAATGTGAACTTCATGTTGAATGTTATCTTTTAAAGTGCCTATGAAGAGATCAATCCTGTGTTCCTCTGGAATATTAGTTACCCTTATATTCAATTTTTGGAAGTCCTCAATGTGCTGCCCCACTAAACCCTTTTGTTTGAGATTTATCAATTGGGTAAAGAAGGTGTTGCTCTTTGTATCCTCATAATGTGCTATCATTTCCTCCGTAAAAATTGACCAAGTGACAATTTTTTTGCGGGAGCAAAGCCATTGATACCATACAAATGTATTTTGTTCTAAATGTAAAGTTGCAATGCGTACCTTTTGTGTGTTTTGCACGTTATGGAGATCAAAATATTGCTCCATCTGTAGTATCCATGTTACAGGATCCTTTCCATCAAACTTCCTCATATCCATTTTTGGAATATGGTGGTTCTTCTCACCAACATTAGAGTTTATGAAATCACGATTAACATTTATTTTGTTCTCATCATGAGTTTCTTCTACTATCTTTTCACCATTAGGAAACATTTCTTGTATCAACTTTGTCAAATCTTCGATGTTTGATTTTAGATCATCCATCTTAGCTTCCATGCCAGCTTCCATGCCATCCATCTTAGCTTCCACGCCATCCATCTTAGCTTCCATGCATTTCTTCAAACCATCCATCTTTACTTCCACGCCATCCATCTTAGCTTCCATGCCTTTCTTCAAACCGTCCATCTTCACTTCCATGCCTTTCTTCAAAACTTCCATTTCATTTTTTGTTGCTCTTTGTGAGAGTGAAATTTTTTGCACTTGCTCTTGTAATTTTGATAGATCATATTTGTAATTCTTCATCTTCATGAGTCATGATGAGACCAGTAGAGCCTTAAAGGCTTAATGGGTGTTGAATTCTTTTTAGGCGCCATTTTAGAATCCAATATTGATACCTATTACAATATTATGGAATCAATTCAACTTGATTCTTCAAACAAGACTTATGAATTGGAAAAAAAAATACTCACCTTTTACTTGCTTTGAGGAGCTCAATATTGAAATTGAATTATCTCTGTAATTGAAAATCTTCAATATCTAAAATTCAGCCCTATAGTAGCCCTCTGAAGCTTCTTTCAAATGCCATAGGTCTGATCTAATTTGGATTCCCCAAGACAAATTTGTGTCCAATCTCCCACAATGACCTAATTATGGACTGGTTCAGTAGAGCAAACTTGTAGGACTTTCCACGTGTCATTGTTTTGTCCTTTGTCTCTAAAATTGATAACCACGAAACTAAATTCCGTTTACTTGTGACCACTTTTTACGGCACTCAAATCCACTGCCCAGAGAGAGAGTTATTAAACTTTTCCCACGATCACCTCTTTGAGATGAAATTCAGGAGCCTGAAAAATCACTACCTTCCACAGATCATATCTCCAAAAATGTTGCGAACCAAGCTCTGAAATTTTTTGAAGAATTTCCTCTGGATTTTAGCTTCACACCATACGAATTTCCAATTCTGAACTTTCGTAGAACAAAATTTATAGTGAAAATTCCACGATGACCTGTTTAGGAGCTTGAAAAAAGACCTAACTTCCACATATGATATCTCCAAAAATATTGTGAACCAAGCTCTGAAATTTTTAGAAAATGTTCCTTAGGATTTCAGCTTCGTACCCTAAAAATTTCAGCTTCTGAAACTTCGTATAAAAAAAGTTATAGCGAAAATTCCACGATGACCTGTTTGGAGCAGCGAAACCCTAGAATCCAAAGCTCTGATACCAAATGTTGTGTAACCAGCTCCAAAAATAGAAGAAAAAAGATATAAACGCCTTAGAAATAAGCCACTTCGAGGGGGAAACCTCCAATACATTACATAAATGAACAATTCTTGGATGATACAAATGAACAAAACCTCCTTCTATATATAGGAGTCCATGGGGCCACAATATAATCCTAGTGGGGCCATAATGTAATCCTCGCTGACCTAACAATAATAATGTAAGGGCACAATAATAACAAAATGGGGGTTACAAGGGTACAATAATAACAATAAGGGGGTTACACTAACAATAATAAGGGACTATACTAGTAATATAGGGACCTAACATTCTCCTTAACTCAGACTTCAAGACAGCTCGGTGCTATTGGTTCAGTTACCTGTGGTAGCTTCTATGTGGAGAGCTTGAACTTACCTCTTGTAGAAGCTAGCATTATAGAGGGCTATCTCGGATTGCAGGTTATTTTGGTTTGCAGTATTGGACTATGTCAAATATGTGAGTTATCTTGTCTCAATGTTAATTTATTGGCTACAACGGGTTCATCATCTAAAGAAATGAAGTAGGAGGAGTACTGAAGATATTATTTTCCAGTCATTTAAGAATAAAATAGTAAGGAAATCATCATCACTATTAGAGAATGTGACCTACAACAATTTAGAGAATTAAAAGTGGTACCAAAGCACAACCACATAATCAAGAACAGTGTAATCACATCATCAAGGGAAGAACACATTCAGTTCTCAGAATTTAAGGAAGAAAAAATGCATCAGTTTTATCATTAGAACATATTTTAAGCATTGAAAATACAACATAAAAGATCTTGTTTGAATGAGAATATTTGGAGCATTTTTTTCCTGGAGCAACATTATAATAGCAGGGAATACTTGAAGAACACAATACTTGCAGCAGTTTTTTGACAGACCCTTGTAGACTTTTTATTGAAGCAGTGTAGAAGCTGATCTTGGAAGGAATATTGAAGAACTTGATGCGTTGAAGTAATTATGAGGTGAACTTGGAGAAATTTCTTGGGTACGATGAAGAGCAGTGATGACACCTTTTACGAAGAAAAGGTTTTCATTGATGACGTGATGTGTAGATTACAGTGAAGAGTAAGCTGAAGATTGTCAGGGCTCGTTGCAGAAGACATTGTGAGCCGTAAGTATAACCAAATATATCTTGATGAAATGAAGCAGGAGGTTGGAGCCTCATAGAGACAAGGTTGGTGCCTTGGAAGATAGGGTTGGAGCCCTTGAGGTTGGTGCCATAGAATTGACAAGGTTGGTGCCTTGGAAGATAGGGTTGGAGCCCTTGAGGTTGGTGCCTCAAAATTGACAAGGTTGGTGCCTTGGAAGATAGGGTTGGAGTCCTATAGGATAGGAGTCCTTAAGAGACCAGGTTAGAGCCTGTACCAGATATAGGGTTGGAGCCCTTGAGGTTGGTGCCTCATAATTGACAAGGTTGGAGCTTTGGAAGTCAAAGTCAGTGCTTGGAAAATATAGGTTGGAGCCTAGGAGATTGAAGATCGGTGTCTTCATCTAGGGTTGGAGCCCTACATATATTATACTTGATTTATTGTAAAAAAAGAAAATAATAAAATCATTTATTATTATTTTTCATTTTTTGTTCTAAATATAAGTGATCTAACTGGTAAAAATAAAAAATTGAAAAGAAATATTGATTCACCCCCCTCTCAGTATTTCCAACAATTGGTTTCAGAGCCAGTACCTTCACTCAAAGCCTAACATCTTGAAGGTTGATCATTAGAACACAAATGGCAAAGCCAAGGAAGAAAGTCTCCGATCCTCCTAAATATGTGTCTTCCTCAACCATAGAAATTGAAGTCAATCATTTTGCGAAGGCCCCATTGTTCAATGGAAACTTTTATATATGGGTGGCAAGAATGAGGAATTTCTTGAAGACTCAAGGAATTGAAGTTTGGAAATCAGTGATTACTGATAGCATGCTAGAAGGAGAATCCAAGGAGTATAAGACAATAGCATTGAAATCAATCTTGAATGGGCTCCTGATTCTATGAAGGCCAATTTGGAAAAAAATTCGTCAGCAAAAGGTAGATGGGACAAACTTCATGATCTTCACTCAAAAGGAGCATTGACCATGACCTCTAGTCAAGAAGATTATGGAAAGCAAGAAGGAAATACAAAACCCGTCAAGGAAGTTGAAGATAAGAGAGATGACAACAAGGCTAAAGAAGACCTAGAAGATGAAGAAAACAAAGAAGACTTTGAAGAAGATCTCCTGAATAAAAGTATGGATTCCATGGAAGAGATTAACGGTTTGAAAAGGGAAAATGAGGAACTTAAGAAGAAAGCACAAGATGGTAACCAAGACAAGACAAGGAAGGAAGTTGAATTTTTCAAGCTTCAAGTACAAGAAAGAGATAAGGAGCTCACCAAAATTAAAGAGGAATTTCATCAAAACAAAAGAAAGCATCATGAAGAAGTCATATCTATGAAAAATCAATTGGATAAGGCAAAGATAAGGGAAGAAACTTTTTCAAGCCACCTTGAACAAAGAATTAAGAGTTTGAACAATCTAGAAGAAAAGATTGGTCAATACAAGGAAGAGGTCTCTTCTCTTAGATCTCAACTAGAAGAATCAAGGAAACAAGTGCAAGGAGCCGAGAAGGTGATGGAAACTTTGGCATTCATAGAAGGACAAGTTAATGAAGCAGAAAAGGAGAGAAACACCATGATATGCCAACTAGAAGAAAAAGATGAAGAAATCTTGAAACTAAAATCATACATCAATCTTCTCAAGGCCGAAACATGTGAAGCTACAAGAATAAAAGAAGAAATGGAGAGCAGTCTAGCAAAAGAGAATGAAGAAGTATTCATAATGAAATCAAATATCATCTCCCTTAAAATCGAAGCACAAGAAGCAACAAGGATGATGGAAGAAATGAAGAAGCAACTACTTATGAAAGATGAATATTGTGAAAATTTGAAAGGAGAAATTGTCTTTCTTGAAAAGGAAGTTGAATTGCTGAATAAAAACTTGAAAAGCTCTCAAACCCTAGATGACATTCTAAGTCAACAAAGGTCTCGCCTTGATAATCAGGTCATGGCTATGTAGGTGAACCTTCAAATAATGAAAACCCTAATTCTTCAAACAACAAGGATGTGGAGAAGCCTAAAAGAAATGTTGATGCCCCCATTTCCAACAAAGAAAAGGAGAAGATTCAAAGTGACATTGGAAGAAACCCCCCCCAAGAAGATATGTAGATGGTGTCAAGAATGCAAAAGGAAATAAATTTGATCAAATAATCCCAAGACATAATGACTTTGGAAGTTCATCAAGACAATCTCCATCCTCCAGGTACCAAAGTATATTTTTTGGTTATTGTTATTCTTGTACAAATTTTGGACACATGGCAAAGGATTGTAGGGCATACCACAAGGACAAATATAATGGTCCCCATCAGTTTCCTAGAAGAAACTTTGCAAGAAGAAGTCATGATCTTTCATTCATGAATAAGATAGAGTGTTTCAATTTCCATAAAATTGGACATATGGCACGTGATTGTAACTTGGCTTGGGTTCCTAAATAAGCTAAAACCATGAAAACCAACCTAGAGAAGAAATTTACACAAATATGGAGAAGGAAGCAAGTTGAATCTGGAAGTCTCTTGAACACTCCAGCCAACAACACATGTTTTTGACTAGATGAAGTCATCCTTGATATTCCAAGTATTTTATGGTGAAACCCTGGCAAAAAGAGACCATGCATACAGTTAGTTAGGGGGAATTTTTGATTCTTGAGTATTCCTACAGAAAGTGATCCGTGAGTGGGCCCTTATGAAATCCTTGATGAGTTACACATGGACAATATTGATAAATAATCTCTTAGAAGTAACTCCATTGAAGAAAAACATGATATTATGATGATGCCTTCTACTTGATCACACAAGGTGAATAATCCTTTATGAGCTAAAGGAATTTGTGCAAACAAGGGGAGATGGTACATCACATGAAGAAATACAAACACATCTATCATGGAACATATTGCCAGAAGAAAGAGCACCATGGCAAGGGGAGTAACATACCTATGAAGGACTACAATTCATGAAGAAAAGAAGCAACTTGACAGAGGGAGCATCTAGGCACCCCATTTTCCATTGATGTCAAAGGGGGAGAGAAATTAGAAGGGCAATAATATTGCCATCAATGACAAAGGGGGAGATTGTTAATCAAGGTTGTCATTGATGTCAACATGGCTTTGACTAAGATGTCAATATTCTTGAAACGCCTGGTTCTAGATGATGACGTCTTGCCCTAAGAAGTTGCCAAATGTCTGATTAGTGATCTAGTCCCCAAGTACAATTCCATGATGTGAAGAAATATACTTAATGAATCCATAGTTTTGATGATGCTATACTCTTATATGACCACACTTAATGATATTTTTTGATGAATATTGGAAGACTGAGAAATGACATGATTGATGATTGAAAGAGACCTTCCTAATGATACTGTCTATAACATATCACTGCGCCACTATATAATACACTCATTGCAGATGTCCTACCATGATCCTATGATGAAGGTGTTAAACAATGAAGAAGCCAAAACCATGGAGAAGCCTATCTGCCCTACCTCAAATTCTGCACTAACTAATGACCAGTCACATTAAAAAAAAAAATTACTATCTTAGAGGTAGCCTCTCCAATTGATACCAATACCATATTTTAGAGCATAATTTTTTCTTTCCAATGAGCTTTTACTTGCCCCGAAACTCCCAGTTGTTTGTGAGAAAATGAATTTTTAAGTTTAAAAGTAATATTTTTTAAGGCTAGCTGACCCACACTTAGACATTCATGTCAGCCTCCCTCCTAGAGACATGTCCCTTTATTAAAGGTCGAAGTCCTATATAAATATGACATCCAACACCTCTTTTCAACCATGAATTTGGTCAAAAATTCAGGAATTGAGCACAGAATTAAGAAGGAGGCCGAGAAGGAATTTGGCATCACGTTTTGGGCTAAATATTTGTGATTGGGTTACCTCAAGCTAGTGGACAGCTCAAACTAGGACAATCATCTTGAAACCTGAAGTATACACCTATGATTGTAGCATTGGATTGTGCTCATTTGCTGGAGGATAGAACTCTAATCGTTTTTACAGATTGTAGTCCCATGGAAGCTAGGCTCTAGCATTGGTGGCTTGGAACTACAACTCATCTCTGTAGCTTGCAGTCCCATTGAAGAAATTCGGACCAATGATTCAAGGCTTGTAGACGCTTGGATTTGTTAGCATTTATACCTCATATCAGTAAAATAAAGGCACAGACCTCTGATTATATTAAACCGAACCTTAGACTTGTATTTCAGCCTAGTTTAGGCTCGAATTAGCTCAGTCCTATGGATAGGTTTCTCCTTAACTCAAACTTCAGGGCAGCTCGGTGTTATTGGTTCAGTTACCTGTGGCAGCTTCTATGTGGAGAGCTTGAACTTGCCTCCTATAGAACCTAGCATTACAGAGGGTTGTCTCGGATTGCAGGTTATTTTGGATTGCAGTCTTGGACTATGTCAAATCTGTGAGTTATCTTGTCTCAATGTTAAGTTATTGGCTACAACAGGTTCATTATCTAAAGCAGTGAAGTAGGAGGAGTACTAAAGATATTCTTTTCCAGTCATTTAAGAAGCAATTAGTAAGGACATCATCATCACTGTTAGAGAATGTGACCTACAACAATTTCAAGAAGTAAAAGTGGTACCAAAGCACAACCACATAATCAAGAACAGTGTAATCACATCATCACGGGAAGAACACATTCAGTTCTCAAAATTGAAGGAAGAACAAATGCATCGGTTTTATCATTAGAACATATTTTAAGCATTGAAAATAAAACATAAAATATATTGTTTGAATGAGCAGCTTTGGAGCATTGTTTTCCTGGAGCAACATTATAATAGCAGGGAATACTTGAAGAACACAATACTTGTAGTAGTTTTTGGACAGACCCTTGTAGACTTCTTGTTGAAGCAGTGTAGAAGCTGATCTTGGAAGGAATATTGAAGACCATGATGCGCTAAAGTAATTATTAGGTGAACTTGGATAAATTTTTTGGGTACGATGAAGAGCAGCGGTGACACCTTTTATGAAGAAAAGGTTGTCATTGATGACGTGATGTGTAGATTACAGTGAAGAGTAAGCTAAAGAGTGTCAAGGCTCGTTGCAGAAGACATTGGGAGCCGAAAGTATAACCAAATATATCTTGACGAAATGAAGCAGGAGGTTGGAGCCTCATAGAGACAAGGTTGGTGCCTTGGAAGATATGGTTGGAGCCCTTGAGGTTGGTGCCTCAGAATTGACAAGGTTGGTGCCTTGGAAGATAGGATTGGAGCCCTTGAGTTTGATGCCTAAAAATTGATAATGTTGGTGCCTCGGAAGATAGGGTTGGAGTCCTAGAGGATAGGAGTCCTTAAGAGACCAGGTTAGAGCCTGTACCAGATATAGGGTTGGAGCCCTTGAGGTTGGTGCCTCAAAATTGACAAGGTTGGAGCTTTGGAAGTCCAAGTCAGTGCTTGGAAAATATAGGTTGGAGCCTGGGAGATTGAAGATTGGTGTCTTCATCTAGGGTTGGAGCCCTACATATGTTATACTTGATTTATTGTAAAAGAAGAAAATAATAAAAGCATTTATTATTATTGTTCATTTTGTGTTCTAAATATAAGTGATCTAACTGGTAAAAATAACAATTGAAAAGAAATATTGATTCACCCCCCTCTCAGTATTTCCAACACTAAGAAGGAGTGGTTTGGCCCTGTTGTGATCGAAAGGTCCTTTACTATTAAATTTTAACGAGTCCAGTATAGGAATAGCTCGGCGGTTTTCAGTTTTAGGGAGTTAGAAGAAAAACATAAGTAAACTCCATGTTCTTTTTCATAAATTTAACCTCTCAAAGCCGAAAAAGGATAAAATAATGTAAGAGAGAACTCTATTAACCATGATTAGTCAACGTTTACCTTTTTCGTAATTAGTCTAGTTCAGTCCGGAAAAGGGGTAAACTTATACTGAATGGACGACTGTTCATTTACTTTAACAAGTTTGAATATTCAAGTACTCGGCGAACTTTTCATATTTCTAGAGTCTAAAAATTCCTTAGAAGAGGACTCCAGGGTTTCACTTTTTCATATTTTTATAGAGCCCAAAAAAGAGATAAAAGTATACTCAATGTCAAAATAAGTCTTTTCACCAAAGATCCTCTATCCTGCACAAAAACTCAAAAGATTACAAGTATATGCTTTCAAAAATTAAAAATATTTAAAATTGACCTTTTAAAAGTGAAAAATAAATAAAATAATAATATTTTATTCATTAAAAACTATAAAAAGAAGTTGGAATAAGTCATTTTCACCTTTTGTTTTCATAATAGTGCATAGAGAGCTTTTGGCCAAAAAACTTCTGGAGCGGATATCAGGAGAACTGACCGTTCATTTCTCAAACCGTCAAAACTAGGTAATCCACATCATCCTTAGCTACATTTTCATCCGTTTCATTTTATTTTTGTCTTTTATTTCATTTTTTGGGAGAAATTCATGTTTCAAAATACGCCCTCGGGGGTGTGCAGGTGACCCTTGTGATAACCGCGCACCCCGATAATATTTTTAAATAAATATTGTTTGGTTGTCACGGGTTCTGCATGGAGCGCATGCAGATGACCACACTGTCTGCACACAGAACCTACGCAGGCACCGTGAAATTTTTTAAAACTAAAATTTCTTCCCAAAAAATGGTCCACGATTCCTGCAACTGATTTTAATTGTTTAATTTGTTGATTTTTAGGCTTTTCAATCATGTTGAAATGGCAGGAATGAGAACACAAGCTCATAGATAACAAAGCCATGGATGATAATGCAACCATGTGTGCATTGAAAAACTATGGTTTGTACACATTCTAGGCTATTCAAGGAATGAAGGCACAAGTGGAGTTAATGACTTGGCTTTTGAATGCATGGGACGTTCAAGACCAATGTTTCATAATTGGTGACCACCGGCTCAATATTGAGCCAGCAGACATATATTTTTTTACCAGATTATCTTGGAGAGGGAGAAACATCTTCTTATTTGGGACTAGACAGGGAGGTCTTCCCATTGCCCACTACAAAGCTTAGTATTGTAGCAATAATGCAGAGTTGAAGGATGGTCGCATAGACATCAAAACTATCTTGCGAGTGGAGCTTAAAGTCATAGCATTCACAGTGACCAGTTTATGCGAGAGTGCAGCTCCTCATGTGGCTACTAAATCACAGATGAAAACTGCAGTCGAGTGTTTTGGAGGAACAATATTCAACTGGTGTGAAGGATTATTAGCCAATATGAAAGGCCAATTGACTAGAGAAAAGAATGCGAAGTTGAAAAACTTCGAATATGGTGCCATTATTATTTCATTTTCTCTAGAGAGAATTCCACTTCTCACTCCTAAACTAATTCCAATAGATTGTGGAACTCCTCAGGAACCTTAGATGGTGCGATGGGTAGCACTAATGGCTTACCATGGTTGTGAGGATGGTTCAGCAGTTTGGTTTACTTCGGCTTATTTCATGTGGCTCAAGAACCAAGTCTTCACCATTGAAGACTTTCCTTACACAGGAATGGAATATAGAGGTGATCCTAAAACATATTTTCCCCCAGGGGCACAATGGGACAAGACAGGTTAGTGAATCATTGTAAAATTTTTAATCTGATTTTTATTTGATTTTTATCGTCCAATACTAACAAAAATTTTAAATGCAGATGTTGGTCCACAACGACCAGCAATGCTTTGTCACTTTGACAGGAAAGAGGCACAAATAGTATCACCCCCACAAGAAAATGCAGCAGAAATTCTATCTGACATGGAGCACAACCTTGAGAGTCTGACCATTGATATTCCTGAGACACGAAATGATGATATCCTTCTCAGGCTCCAGAGACACGTGACAGGTGTTCTAGGTCCATTTAGGAGATTTCTGCACAAGGTGGCGCGTGTTATAGTTTATTACCATGATCATCATCACGGATAGTTGATGGTCAATGTAGATCGAAATTTTTGTTTTTTTGTATCAGTATATTTTAGATCATAAGGTGTTCGAACCTGTGATCACAGACGATGTAACATTTTTTGAACACAAACTTATCTATCCTAATGATATCACTACTTTCGTTCTCTGAGTATCTTGTTCAACATGGATTGAATGTTGCTTTTAATTTACTTTGTTAATTTTTCAAATTTCTATTTAAAACACAATTAGCTAATGCATCAGCCAATGTGTTTAAATTTCTTGAAATATGTTGATATTCGATATAATCAAATTGTCATTCCAAGAGACGAACCTTCAAAAATAATCTTAACAACAGTGGATTTCTAATTGCATAAACTCTATTTAAATGTAATACAATGAGTTGTGAATCCAACCTAATTATCAAATGTCAAATACCAAATGTAATGGCATCAGATAATAACTCAATGACTGCACTATATTCTGCAATATTGTTCATTGTTTGACCAAGGCATATCCCATGAATAGAAACTAACTCATCGGTGGGTGAATAGATAACCTAAGTCGTGGAAGAGATATTATATGTACTACGACAAGCACCATCAGCAAAACCAATGTATGTTTGAAGGGATGTCGACATCTGCAATATCAAGATAATCAAGATAAGCAGCGATAGTAGTAACAGCAAAAGTAACACTAAAAAGTAACTATTGTACAAGAGATATCTTCACACGAAAGTCAAGCATAATATCTCTTAATATAAATACCATTTCTGGGTTTATCTAAAGAGACCTTGTCATAATCAATTAATTCATAGGCTCCCTTTGCAAGCACACACTAGACAATGTAGGGATGATGCCACATCAGTTCGAATTTACCAGCACCTAGCTTCTCATTAGCTTGATCATATACTAAAACTAGGTCACCTTCTGAATGAATGTGAGGTTTAACACTTTGATCATACAAATATTTCACACGTTTCTTGTGAGCTTCGGCAGCCAATGCAGCAGTGCACCGAGTCTCATCTAATTGTGCTAAGTATAGAAATTTTTTCTCCTCTTTAGAGGTAGCTGGTAATAACTCAATGGATAATTTGAGTGACGGTATTTCACATTCAATGGGTAACAAAACTTCTAAACCATAGACAAGTTGAAAAGGAGTGAACCCTGTAGCAGTTTTTGCAGAGGTTCAGTATGCCCATAATGCAGAAAAAAACATGGTATGCCACTTAAATTTATGGGTCCTGACAATCCATTTAATCATGGTGGTTAAAACCTTGTTGACAGCCTCAAATTTACCATTAGCCTATGGGTAATACGGATTAGAATTATCATGGCGTAGGCCAAGTTGATCAGAAATTTGGGTCATCATAATATTTCGAAAATGACTCCCATGATCTGTAACAATAGCTTGAGGGAAATCGAAACGAGCAATCACATGATTGAATATGAAAGTAGCTGCAGTTTTTCCATCAGCCACGAATGTAGGAATCACCTCGGCCCATTTGGTAAAGTAATATAAAGCGATAATAATATACCCATGCCCCCCGTCTGAGTGAGGGTTACATGTAATGAAATCGATGCCCCATTTCGCAAAAGGACCGACATCAATGATTGGGTGAAGAGGAGCTGGAGGTGCACGCATCTTTCGATAAAAAATTTTGCAGTTGTGGCATTTTCAGACCATGATGATACAATCTTTGAATAAATACGGCCAAAAATAACCAACACACAATATATTTTGGGTTGTGGAAAACCCATAAATATGACCACCACATTCTCTAGAGTGGTAATCATTCAAAACCTTTTCAGCCTCTTTGTGATTTATACAACGTCGAAAAATAGAATCTGCACCACGACGATAAAGAGTGTCCCCAACAATATTGTATTGTTGGGATTGATATCGGATTCTCCGTTGATATGAACGTGAAAGCTCTGGGTGAAAGGTTTGGGTTTGAATATATATAATGATATCCATACCAAGGGTCTAAAGTACTGATGAGAAATAGATATTCATCCGTGATAGGATGCTCTGCCACATTTTCTATTTCAGTATTCAGAAAATCACACGTAAGTTCGGCAAACACTAGTGATTTCTTTGAATTGAATTTCTCGAATTCCAAATCAAACTCTTGTAGGATGATAATCCATTTGGAGTATTTTCCCTCGAGTAATTGTTTTGTCAAAATATACATCATCGGGTTTCAATTAGATATCATTATCATTTTACGTAAGAGTATGTTATGACGAAATCATTGGACAGCTTGAACCACTGCCAAGGCCAATTTTTCCACATGCGAATATTTGATTTCCGCCAGGTTGAGATTCTGACTTAGATAATAGATCACATTTTTGTTGTGAGATTCATCCTCTTGAACCAAAACCATTCCAATTGTGGAATCAAAGGCAGCTAAATATAAAAAGTAATCCTGGTGGTAATTGGGTAGATGCAATAACGGTGCATGGGTCAACACGTTTTTTAGTGCATCAAAATATTTTTTAGCGATCTCATCCCAAATAAAAGGAACACTTTGTTTCAACAACTGGGTAAAACCTTTTGTTAACTCAATATATTTTAGGATAAACCTACGTAAAAATTTTGATTTCCCTTGCAAACTCTGGAGTTAGCGAAGAGTGGAAGGAGGAGGTAAATTGATGATAGCCTCAACCTTTGAAGTATCGACACAAATGCCATCTTTTGAAATGATGAATCCAATTAATCGTCCTTATTGTACACAAAAAATACATTTGTGTGGATTTAAATGAATTTTTTAATGCCTACATCTCATTAAGATAGCTCTTAAGTGTATAGGATGATCTTCTCTGCGTAAATAATGAGCAGGTAAGTCGTCCAGATAACGTTGTATAATATGTTTGATATCATGATATATATAAGTCATAGCTCTTTTAAAATTTTCACCAGCATTTTTTAGTTTGAAAGGTAACTTGAAATAATAAAATGTGCCCCAAGGACATATAAATGTTGTTTTTGGTTGATCGGCAAGGAGTATGTTGATTTGACTGTAGCCAGACAAACCATCCATAAATGAGAATATTTCATTTCCAGCACAATTATGAACAATTTGGTCGATATAGGGCATAGGATAGTTGTCTTTTGGATACGCCGTGTTAGTGTCTTGATAATCGACACATACTCTTATAGTACCTTGTTTCTTCGTAACAGGAACTATATTAGATACCCAATCCATCAAAGGAATTGGATAAATAAATCATGATCGTAATAGCTTCTCAACTTCAGCTTTCCACAGATGTATTGGACGTAATCTTTGTCTAATAGGTTTAGCATCCAGGTATGTCTTAATTTCATGAATTACAAGCTTAGGATCGATTCCTGGCATCTCTTCGTAAGACCAGGAAAAAATGTCTCGAAATTCTTGAAATAGGGCTTTGTAAGTGTTAATTTCTTCCATCGAACAGGAAGCACCTATATGAATGTTTTCAATAATTCCAAGCTTAATTGATATGTCAATAGAAACTTTTGTAGCAATATTTTCCAAATTTGTCTCAGAATCCGAATGTGTAATCAATGTGGGATTCTTTGGTTCCTTGACATAATCAATCGTAAAAATTGACGAAAAAACATTTTCAAACTTATCAAGATCAGGGAAAAATGAAGATCTATCATGTAGATCATCCCAAGGTAATTCATCTGATGAAAAAATTTCCTGAATACTCTCATCAGTTTCAAATACGTGTTGAAAGGGATCTAAAAATGGTGTCAAGACTAAGCTTGATGGAGAAGATGACTCTTCGTGGATCACATTCATTTGATCAGGAATAGCTGAAGGGGTGTCAGAATATGATTGTACTGCTACATATTCCGTTTCAAAATGACTCAAAGGCATCTCACCATTGAAAGAGTCCAATTCGGATTTTGAAGGCACAACCCATGTGTTATCAAATGGTATAGTGCTTAATGAGATCATATTGATGTTGGAAATTTTTTGCAGTACGTTGGGTGGAGGTATAGAAAAAGTTCCCATGAGAGTAGAATCCTTCATTAATCCTACACCAACATCTTCGTATGGGATAACCATTTTTCTGATATGCTAGATGCTATTCATAGAAGTAGGGTCTGATGAAAAGTATGAAAACTGATCAATTTTCACAATATTTCCTTTATGAGGAAACATGATTACCTGAAAAACTGATGAAACCATAGCAGTCATTGCATAATACCAACTACGACCCAAAAGAAGGTTGTAATCAAAAGCGGATTCAACAACTTCCACCTCTAGATTAACGGTTTTTCCTTCTACTTCTATAGGTAGATCCTGGAGTATTCTGTATGGATGAAATCCTCTTCCATCAAAGGCTTTAATAATATTCAGTGATCGGTTGAGCGTTGGAGAACCAAGAGTTTTCCAACAATTTAATGACATTATACACGTAGATTCCCCCTCATTAATTACAGTATGAAAAACTCATCTTGATTTGACTAATACTGGAATCTGAAAAGCCATCTGATGAGGGAGTCTAGGTACAAAATTTTCAAGGTAAAAGACCATGAGGTTCAAATCCTGAGGATCAATGGCTCCGCTAGTTGATAATAGTAATTTCCTTTGTGATGGACATGATTGTAGCACTTCTAAGGCTGACAATGCTGAAGGGGATATCGCCAAATCCTCAACAATGTTGTAATTTTGAGAAGCTCTCGCATGTGGATTGAAAGCTAACTTTCGAAGTCACCTTTAGTACGAAATTTAATTACTAAATTATGATTATGTTTCTCGATTTGAAGCGGTTCAAAAATTGAAGGATGTATGGCTGATGTTTGACTAGAATTTTTACTCTCTTTACCAGTTACAGGATTCTTAGTTCCATAGTCTTGAGATCGTGTCGCAACCATGAACTAAGACATCATTAAAATATCTTCTGATGAATTAGAAGAAGATCCTATCATATTACTATATTGATTGGGAAAAGGATCCTTCAAGACAGCAAGTGTGGATGAACCTTTGACAAATTTGGATACCTCGGACCGATGTAGACACTCTTTAGTATAGTGATCCTCGTCACAGATAAGACAAGGACAGCAATATTTCCGCTTTTCATTAATTGGTTCATTTTTTTATGTTTTCTCTTTAGGAGATGTATTTTGTTTACTTTATTCTTTCCTTTCTTCTTATTGTCGGTTTTAGCTTTAGTTGTGAATGAATATACAACATGAATGTCAGCAGAAGTTTCAAGGGAAGAATCTCCTTTAGGTGAATCTGGTAAATTTATTATGGGAGAAGTAGGTTTGGATGACTTCTTCTTACTCTTGTTAGCACTAAATGTACCAATTACACCATCTAGAGAATGAGAACCAGAAGGAGTCACAGTTATTTGACTTGGGTGTGGCAAGTCAGGAATTTTTTTGTATAAAGTACCATACTGTGTGTACACAAGGTCTAAGTATTGTTCTTGATCTATGACATGTTCTTCTGTAACAATGCCTCCTTTAGATACATCTTTAGTGATATTTGGAAGTAATGATTTTATAAACCATTATGCCAAGATTTGATCCGAAATGACAACTTTCACTAAACTTCGTCTACATCTCCATCCGTGTATGTGATCTAAAATGTATGTAGGCGTGCTCTGTTTTAATGAAGTTAAGATTTTTGTGCCATTGTCGTAACAGACTACAAAATGAAAGTGAGTTAAGAAATTTGTTGCTAACGCATTGAAATTATTGAAAGAGCCATGTGGTCGTTCAATACACTACTTTGTAGCTAAACCTATCAATGTTCTTTGAAAAAGCCTCAATTGAATTGAATCATCGATTAAAGAGTTGGATGCGTACCAAAGATGATAAGCCATCACATGGTTTGAGGGGTCTTCCCCTGATTTTCCTTCAAACTTAGGTATGTCACTGGGAAACATATTTAGCATTGGCAGAAAAAACAGAATATAATAAATCGGATCATTCATGAGGCGCGAAAAATCTGGAATGTCCAAAATTGCAATGAATGGTAACTAACGGTTAGGGTCCTGTTGAGAAAACTGATAACCTTGAGGAACGATACTAGTTCCTGGAGGAGGATATCCAAGGTAGCCTGGAATAGCTTGTGCAGTTGGGATTGGAATACCTCTGGGGTATCCATGGTTAGACATACCAAACTAAGTTTGAGCTGGTAACTGATACGTATAACTAGGGTATGGTTAACTTTGGTAGATTGGAATTTGTCTTACGGGTCCATATTGAAACTGTCCTTGATACAGTTTATTAACAAACTGACCTATATAAGGTTGGCTTGTTGGAATTGTATTTGTAATAGGTTATCCCACAAAGGTTTGAATCATAGAAAATTTTAGGGGCGAATTTTCGCCCATAGGCGAAATTAAAGGGTTTTAAATTTTTATTGGGCAAATTTTTTGTATCATAGTATATTAATTCAAATCGCCCCAAATTTATTTTATAAAAACAATTATGTCTAGAGGTTATCCCACCTTATTTTAAGGGAGAGGTTAGAAAAAGTAAATTTATATTTGAAATCGCCCCAAATTTATTTTATAAAAAAATTAGGTCTCGAGGTTAACCCACCTTATTTTAAGGGAGAGGGTAAAAAAATTAAATTTATATTTCAAATCGCCCCAAATTTATTTTATAAAAAAACTAGGTCTAGAGGTTAGCCCACCTTATTTTAAGGTATAGGGGGAATTAAAGTTCTTGATAGCTCCGGATTTAAGATGGATCTAGGTAAAAATAAAAATCACACTATGTGAAAACAATTTTACTTGATCAAAATAAAATAAAAATAATAAAAAAATAACATTAAAATAAAAATAATTTCATGGTATTGACACATGGTATGAGAACCCATGGTATTCATGTGGAACATAACATATTTAAAGGGTAAAATTAAACCAACCTAGATCCATCTTAACTTATATCTACCAAGTCGAGAGAGAGATATCAGATATCAAATAGCTTGTGATGCAAACCTATTTCCACTGAGTGAAAATAAATTTGAACCTTTTTGAGGTTTGGTGGATCCAAAGTTAAACTGGATTTACACTGGTCACATTTTGTAAGCCTAGATGATGCTTCAGAAGTGGGTATGTTTTTTTATGTTATACATTCCCAGATGAGGCTTTAGAAGTGGGTATGTTTTTTATGTTATACATTTTATTTTAAAATATTGTTAGGAGCAGTAAACAATTTATTTCCCTGACATTATGGATTGTGTGAATTTGAAGATGATGTAACAAAATATTCTTGTAATTTTCTCAAAATGTTCGATTTGATGGAATATTTTCCCTCCTCCATGGAATTCCTAATTCTGATATCTCGAGGGTAGGCATTTTTTTTAACAAAATATTCTTGTAATTTACTCAGAATGTTCGATTTCATGGAATAGTTTCCCTCCTCCATGGAATTCCTGCAAGATGAGACTCCTCCTTTAATTGAGTCTCATGAGTAGCAGACTCTTCTCTGGGAAAGGATTCATCTTAACTTCAGTAAGTTCAGCTAACCTTTACTTTCATTTGAATACCTTTATTGAAAATATCTAATATCAACAAGTTAAACATCATTTTAGCAAAATCCTATTGAAATTTAAACTAAAATATTATATTTTCTGAAAAATAAATCTAATTAAAAATGAAACTTTGGAAATTTATTTTTAGCAATTGCACGTTGTTTTTCACCCTAATCTCTTCAAAGTTTAACTGCATTGGCTTCAATATTTGCAGGTATACATTATGTTTTTTTTTACTTTTAACTTAGATGAAATTCATAAAAGGAAATGCTAAAAGTAATATGAAGGGTTGTTTAAAAATGAGATCATCATTAAAAAGTTCTATGATGGGTAAGAGGACCCGTCAAATTTAACCTCTGAAGCCACGGATTTTAAACCTTCACAATTTCGGAATAAGTCTAGGTGGTGTTATTAACTTTTTTTACTTTATTCTTAGTTTCTTTTAATTAAGTATGAAAACATTTTCTTTGAGAAGTAAGTAAATAATCTCTCTCTCTCTCTCTCTCTCTCTCTCTCTCTCTTTATATATATATATATATATATATATATATATATATATATATATATATATATATATTATGAAAATTGTGAAAACATTTCCTTAGAAAGTAAGGAAATAATGATTCTACATATGTATTTTTTTTTATGAAAATTATGAAAGCAATTCTAGCTATTTTTCATTTCTTGAAATGTATCTTTAAATACATACAAAGCTAGATTCTACAATTCCAAAAAAATTACTAAAAACTAAAACGTGATTTTATCATAAATACTTAAAAAACAAACAAAAAATAATTATGGGTTATAATTAACACACAGGTTACTTTTAATTCAAATAAAATATAATCTCAATCCCACACATCAAGTGTTGAGATTCAACAAGATGATGAGCTTAGTGAAAAGAGTCACCTTCACTAAGTGGGCCCGCAGGCTATTTTTGGCGCAAATTCTATTTTTAGACATGTCGATCATATTCTATGAGTTGCAGGATGCTATTTTTGGATGGTTGCTCAAGTTGGAAAAATAGATGGACTTCTATTTTTAGACATATTGGGCGGAATCTATTTTTATATTGCTAGTCTAAAAATAGAAATGTCGAATATTATTAGCTCTTAATAATATTTGGACTCTAAACATTATATTATTCTCTTGGAGCACTTCAGTTAAGTGCACAGATGTGGCACAGGAGTTGACAGAAGGAATTACGCTATTCTTGAGGGTTTACTAGAGCTAATGCATGAGGACTTCAGTTAGAACTCATGTGACAGAGTTTGGTGGAGTTATAGAAGTAGTTGGTGGAGTTGTGTTCGGTTTAACTTAGTTAGACTCAGTTGAGCTAGTTCTATCTAGTCTAACTGATTGATACAATAGTGAGAGTGGTGTGAATTAATTAATAATTAATTCACTAAATAATAACTCATTAATCAACTGAATAATACATCAATTAACTACAGTGCATGGACAATTCAGTGGAGACCAGTGGAGAGGTAGGTGAAAGAGCAAGTGTGACTATCAGTTGTGACTATAGTGATGCATTGATTGCATCCAACACTCAGTGGAGATGCCAATGAGGATTGCACAGTGCAAGCTAGGTGGATTCGAGTTCATTCAGAGCCATTCTTCAGCAGGGATTGCGCAGTAGAGGCAAGCTAGCATGTGGCAGAGATCAGTGCATGGATTTTCTAGATTGGGCCTGATTAGTGTGTAGCGATTGTATTGTACTGAGAGCTTGACATGTTCAAATTTTTATGAGGATTGTTACATGATCTCTATGACATATATTATATATAGATATTTGGGGTTTTTATCTTCAGGCTTTCCCGTTAAATCACTGTGTTAATGAGTGTGAATTTTTTATGGTTTCATGTGTGCATTGCAATTGATTTAATTTATGCATGTGATGATCAATGGTGGAATAGATTTTGTATTGTGTGTGAAGTTAAAATAGTGTGTGATCAGGAGAATATTGGATATATAACACATGAGTTATATAATTTCTACATGGTATCAGATCAGTTGATCATTGGAGCAGATTGCAATTATTGAAGCGGTTGAGTTTTGTGTTGGTGGAATTTGAATTTGCTGCAGTGTTTTCTTGGTGTCGAAGTTGAGCATTCATTGAAATGTATTTCAACGGATTGTGATTGGAGTATGCCCTTGAGGGCAGCTTGAATTATATTGCATGGAAGGACAAGATGGAGGCAGTGCTGGATGATAATGGGTTGAAGGAGTTCATAGATGCAGAAATTCCAAAACCTGCTTCTAGCGATGTAGCCGCACTTGACGCATGGAAAAAGAAGACAGAAAAATGTCAAAGGATTCTGTTGGAAGGTGTGAAGGATCACATAGTGTCCAACCTTCATGGGAAATCTTCTCCATTCTTGATGTGGAAATCTTTGATAAACTTGTTCCAAAGTAGAAGCGACCAGAGGAAGTTGGCGCTTAAAGATAAACTCAGGAAAATAAAAATGGAGAAAGGCAACAGTATACCCAAGTACCTCACGAAGTTTTTCCAGTGCAGGGATGAACTGGGAAGTGTGGGGGTTACTGTAGATGAAGAGGACTTGGTGAGATTGGATCTCCTTGGACTTCCGAAGAGTTGGCATAGCTACGAGGACTCTGTCAATGGTCGGGAGACACTGCCAGGATGGGAGCGACTTTGGTCGGATCTTGTGCAGGAGGAGATAAGGCGGGGTACCAGGGATGGATCCTCATCGAAGAATGAAAATGAAGAAAATTGCGCTTTGGCTGCCAAAGCAAGGAAAGGGAAGGGAAAGAAAAATCCTTCTCAATCCGGTGTGAAAGGCAAGAAGTAGGACTTGTCCAAGGTGAAGTGCTTTCACTATCACCAACACGGACATTACGCCACTATTTGTCCACAGAAGAAGAAAAATAAGCAGGTTTCTGGATCTGCAGCTGGAGAGGCCTTAGCCTCGTAGTTTGAGCTGGATTTTTCGCTGATCACATGCTTGGTTTCAAGTGTGATGGGATCAGTGTGGTTTCTTGATAGTGGTGTGTCTTTCCATATGATTGGAGACAAAGATTTGTTTAGTGATCTGGATGAGAAGGATCTTGGAGTGCACATTGAGATGGGCGATGATGGTAGATACAATGCGACTGGTATCGGGATCATTTCCTTTGAGAGGGAGTCTGGAAAACCTTTCATCTTGAAGTATTTCATGCATGTTCCAGGATTGAAGAAGAATCTGATCTCTGTGGCGATGTTGGAAGACAAGGGATATGATGTTGTTTTTAGCGAGGGAAAGGCTTTCCTGTGCAGTAAAACAACTGGTGAAACCCAGAGGATAGGGTTTCAAGTTAAGAACCTTTATCAATTGCAGGTAGATGGTTGCGTAGCAATGGTAGGAAAAGTAGAAGGAAAGGTGAGCCGGGATGAGGGCGAATTGTGGCACAGGAGATTGGGCCATCTTCACCATGGCACTTTGAAAATTTTGCAGCAGATTTCTACCGGGCTTCCCAAGGGTACACTTGAGCAGTCAGATCAGTGAAAGGGATGCACTTTGGGAAAATTTTTGAAAGGCACCTTTCATGAGAAGGATAGTCGTGCCACGATGATCCTTGAGAGAATTCACACAGATGTGTGTGGACCTTTCTCAATAGCTTCGACAGCAAAGCATAGGTATTATGTGATATTTGTTGATGAATTTTCTTGTAAGTGTTGGATCTTCTTCATGCAGAAGAAGATCGAGAAATACTCAAAGTTCTGTGAATTCAAGGCTCTGGTTGAGAAAGAGTCGAGGAGGTGAAGGCTCTAAGGAGAGATAATGGTGGTGAATTCATCTCTGGCGAATTCAAAGACTTTTGCAGCGCAGAAGGAATTAGAAGAGAGCTCATAGTGCCTCATAACCCACAGTAGAATGGGGTCACAGAGAGAAAGAACAAAACGATCATGGGTGCTGCATGGGCGATGTTGCATGATCAGGGCCTTCCCATACACTTATGGGTTGAGGCATGCAACATTGCGGTTTATGTGCAAAACCGTTGTCCTCATAGAGTACTTAGCATGAGTACACCCAAAGAGGCATTTTCTAGTAAGAAGCCTGATATTTCTCATTTGAAGATTTTTGGCTCACCTGTTTACATTCATGTAACGAAGGATGCTAGGAAGAAGCTGGAGCCGACCGCAGAGGTTGGGATATTTTTGGGGTACATAGAAACACCCCACAATTATCGTGTGTATTTTCTAGACAGTCGGAAGACTGTTGTGCGATGGAATATCAAATTTCATGAGGAGAAAGCCATGACTTTTTCGCTTGAGAGGGAGCTACACTTGCATGCAGATGAGGAGCTACTAGTTCCTAAAGATGAGCCTCAGGATGTGGATCAGCCACAAGAGGAGGTTCATGGAGTGGAAGAAACCACTCATGCAATGCCAAACATCAAAGGGTAGAAGCACACTCCATAAGCTGAGTGACTGAATCTTGATGCAGTGCAGAATGTAGGAGTCCCTACATCACAGCGCAAACATAGATAGTCACTTGACCGATTTACTAGATACATGGCTCTAATGAGAAAGTGTATTGTGGCAGAACCATCTTCTTTTGAGGAAGCTATGTAGGATCCTGCATGGGTAGATGCCATGGTGGAAGAGTATGATTTGATTGTCAGAAACAGTGCATGGGAGATTGTCCCAAGGACGGAAGGGAAATCATTGGTAGGTTCAAGATGGATCTACAAAGTGAAGCAAGTCGCTGACGGGAGCATCGAGAAGTACAAGGCAAGATTTTTTGCCTGGGGCTTCTCACAGATCGAGGGGATCGATTATGAAGAAACATTTGCACCTATCGCAAGGTATTCTTCCATACAGACCATCCTTGCTCTCTCAGCACAGATGGGTTGGCACATTCATCAGATGGATGTGAAGACTGCATTCCTCAACGGAGTCATTGAGGAGGAGGTTTAAATAGAGCAACCTGAAGGTTTCGAAATATTCAGCAGCGAGTCTCATGTGTGCAGGCTCAAAAGAGTGTTGTATGGGTTGAAACAAGCACCTCGTGCTTGGTACACACGGATAGACAATTATTTCACCGGACTTGGATTCTCCAAGAGTGAGGCAGATCTGAACCTATACCAGATTGTGGTGGAGGGTAAGTTTTTGATCATTGTACTTTATGTAGATGATTTGATTCTGACAGGTGATGAACTGTTGATACACTCATGCAAGGCTGATCTTGCAAAGGAGTTTGAGATGAAGGACTTGGGCCTCCTTCTGGCTATTTCCGGGATTGGAAATTTGCAATGGAAGGATGGATTTTTTAAGGCCCAAGGCATATGCTCGGGGATACTGATGTTCAACATGCAAGGCCTAAGCCTATCGACACTCCTCTTCCCGGGTGGTTGGAGGAAAGAGGATGTTACATCTACAGAGGTAGTGGATGCCATCAAGACGACAATTGGTTGGTTCACTCAAGTATCTAGTCAAGACATCTGGGACATATGCTATGCTATTAAATCAAATTTTCACAAGCTATGATTAAGCCTACCAAGCTCTTTTTGGAAGGTGGGTATTGCAGGATGGGCATATCTCGTGCGCACATCGGGATATGGATTGTGGTACAAACAGTCGGATGAGTTGAAGCTGCATGGCTTCACGAATGAAGATTGGGCAAGGAGCCCAACGGACAGAAAGAGCACATATGGAGGGATATTCAGTATCAGATCTATAGCAGTTTCTTGGTACAGTAGGAAACAAAGATCCGTGGCACTCAGTTCAACGGAGGTCGAGTACATGGCAGCAAGTTTTGCTGCATGCGAGGCTATATGGATGAGGAAGATCCTGGTCAGGTTGTTCGGTTCTCACTTAGAGCCTACTGTGATTTATTGTGATAATCAGAGTTGCATTAAACTGTCGGTTAATCCAGTATTTCATGATAGATCTAATCATATAGATATCTCGTATCATCATATCAGATTGTGTGCAGCGAAAGATCATGTTGCTTCAGTACATTCCTACGGAAGATCGGGATGCAGATATTCTGAAGAAGGTGCTCACCAGGAGAAAATTTGAATACCATAGAGACAAGATCGGGGTGAAGGATAATCCCTTTATTGTTGAGAGGGAGTGCTGAGAATCAACAAGATGATGAGCCTAGTGAAAAAGAGTTGCCTTCACTAAGTGGGCCCGCTGGCTATTTTTGGTGCAAAGTCTATTTTTAGACTATGTCTATTTTTAGACTATGTCTATTTTTAGACATGTTAATCATATTCTATGAGTTGCAGGATGCTATTTGTGGATGGTTGGTCAAGTTGGAAAAAATAGATGGACTTCTATTTTTAGACATATTGGGCGGAATCTATTTTTAGATTGCTAGTCTAAAAATAGATATGTCGAATATTATTAGCTCTCAATAATATTTGGACTCTAAACATTATCTTATTCTCTTGGAGCACTTCATTTAAGTGCACAGAAATGGCACAGGGAGCACAGAAGGGAAACATGCGGCCCTGAGGGTTTACTGGAGCCAATGCATGAGGACTTCGCCAACTCATGTGACAGAGTTTGGTGGAGTTATAGAAGTAGTTGGTGGAGTTGTGTTCAGTTTAACTCAGTTAGACTCAGTTGAGCTAGTTGTATCTAGTCTAACTGATTGATACACTAGTGAGAGTGGTGTGAATTAATTAATTATTAATTCACTAAATAATAACTCATTAATCAACTGAAGAATACATCAGTTAACTACAGTGCATGGATAGTTCAATGGAGACTAGTGGAGAGGTAGGTGAAAGAGCAAGTGTGACTATCAGTTGTGACTATAGTGATGCATTGATTGCATCCAACACTCAGTGGAGATGCCAATGAGGATTGCGCAATGCAAGCCAGGTGGATTCGATTTCATTCAGAGCCATTCTTCAGCAGAGATTGCGCAGTAGAGGCAAGCTAGCAGGTGGCAAATATTGGTGCATGGATTTGCTAGATCGGGCCTGATTAGTGTGTAGCGATTGTATTGTACTGAGAGATTGACATGTTCAGATTTGTACGAGGATTTTTACATGATCTCTATGACATATATTATATACAGATATTTTTGGTTTTTAGCTTCAGGCTTTCCCATTAAATCATTGTGTTAAAGTGTGTGAATTTTTTATGGTTTCATGTGTGCATTGCAATTGATTTAATTTCCGCATGTGATGATCAATGGTGGAATAGATTATGTATTGTGCATGAAGTTAAAATAGTGTGTGATTAGAAGAATATTGGATATATAACACATAAGTTATATAATTTCTACATAAAGTTATCTGAAAATTTTCAAAATAAAATTAAATATTTTAACCAATTCCAATCAAATTTTTAAGGAAAACATATGATACTTTTAACACATAACCTTAATCTTATAAAAAAACAAAATAATACAATCACAAAAGAACACTGAGTTTCAAAAAACTAACCCTATTTGAGGTTTTCGCCACTTCTACCTAATTTGATAACCAACATGGGAGGGAATCCCACATTGTTCTTCCAATAAAAAAACATCCAATACCATCATAAATTCTGTTACTAATAATTTTAGAGGTTATTACATTAAGAAGCATGAATTTTTAAGGAATATTCTTCCAAATCCAACGAAAATCTTATCATTCATACGGACACAATATTAAATTTAAAATAATTACTCGACAAACGTTTCAAGGGTCCATACAAAACTTCCCAGTTATTGCAGGATCAAACGTAAGCATAAACTCAGTAACGAAGTTGTCGAGTTACATAAAAGATATAAGTTATGACATAACAAAATGTGACGTATTTGTCCAGTTACACAAGAGATATATGATAATACATAATCAATGAATAGCTGCATACTAAAGATTCACTGAAAAGGAAAAAATGAGATAGATTTAATTATCTAAGTCTTCACCACCTTCCTTGTATCTAAATATCTGTGGTACGAAGAGTGAGTTATCCATCACCTCCCTTTATTTTTAGCATTGGTGGCCTTAGGTTCCCATCTGGGTGCAGAGGGAACAATTCAAGCAATTCTCCCCTCTTTTCATATTCTGGTGAAATTTCTATTCCCTGCTCATTAAATAAAATGTTACTTAAATTAGAATTTGAACAACGTATTTGAGAACTTTGAAAACTAGAATATGAACAACGTATTTGAAAATTTTGAAAATTGGTTGCTGAATGGGGAAAATTCATGTGCATATATGTTTAAATCAATAATAAAAGCGAAGGAATTTGGATGTAAATGTAATATCTAAAAATTGAAGAGGAAAAGTATGTAACAAAAGAAAATATGTGCTTTAGCTTTTAACACTGAAGGCTCATTGTAATTCTTGAATAGGTTGGATATATAATAAAGAAGAACTAGCCTAGCCAATTATTTGACTTGGCTTTTCATTTTAATTGTAGTTTTCTCAATATTTTTGTAATCTAATAGATATGAACAAAGTTAATTGTTAACTGTTTAACTTTTTGCATATCCATCAAAATTTCGAGAACATTTCGAAACATGAAATGAGCTATGCTCAAATCCCTTTGAAAACTACTTGGATCACTTTCTTATGCATTTAAAAAATTATTTCCCTATTAATATTCAAATTATAGAAATTGAGAATCGATAATCTACTTACTTGAGATAAAAATGTAGCTATATTCATCGAAGTCTCGCAAATAATGTTGCAGGTTGGGGTTGAACATAGACAACGCCACAAATAAGAATTTTTTAGGAAAATATTTAAAATTATTGAAAAACATAAACAAGCAATGTAGAGTTTACCAGGGGTTGAAGGGGTGCAGGGTGGCCCCAAAGAGAGCTCTGTGATTTCCTTCTCATATTGAGAGGACTCCTGCATGGAAATTTTTCGTTCTTTCTGTCTCAAAGCACTATTTTGTTCCACATCTCTGTAGGGTTTGAGTAAACTCACAATATCTATGACCTCATCTGGAGTAGGGTTTGAGTAAACTCACAATATGAATTACATAGAATATGGCAGGGTTATCTAGATGTGTAAAGACCAAGTTTGAGCAAAAGAATTTATTTGGTTCAACATCACATGCCTTTGGGGGTGCCTTTCCAATTAATTTTCCCTTAGGATGTGATAAGACATTTGTGGTAAAACATAATAAAAGCATGCAAAAATATTTTCAATAGTGTATAACAAGAACCTAGAGCAACATTACCCATGATTTTTCTTTTCCAAAACATGGAAAATTGTATATCATAGTTTTTAAATAAATATTTTTCTTATTATTAATATGTTTCTATACATTGGTAATGAATCATTAATATTTTACAATTTTTTCTAATTTTTTAGAAGATTAACAAATAATTTTCAGTACTTTATAAACTACTGAAAAATTCTCCAATATTTTAGAAAATTTTATAATTTAGTGAAAGATTCGCCAAAAAATTATATATGTATATTATATTAATGAATAAATAGCCTATTCATTTTTCTATATACCATGGGGATTCACCCATTTATTATAAATATAAATTTGGGGGGTTTCTTAAAATTTTCCTTGGTTTGAATGGTAGATTGAACCACAGGTCTAGGTTGATGAGTAGTGACTTGGGGGATTGCTTGTGACATAGTTGATGTCATCGTTTGAGGGGCTATAGCAATAGGGACTTGGGAATCTCTAGGGATGGGTGTACTTGGGAATCTCTAGGGATGGGCGTGCTTGGTTGTTGAATAAAAGTTTGCACAGCAGATTGGACAGGAGTTCTAGGCATACTCGGACCAGCTTGTTGAATAATAGGTACAGATACTTGAGGTGTAATTTGAAGTGTAGGTTGGGTAAGTTTTTGGACTTGATTATAACCAAATTGACCAACTGGCTGACCAGTTTTATTATAAGGTACTTGCACAATAGGTTGCAAATTATTTTGGTTCAATGATGGGTTCCACACAGTGTTAACTCCGGGATAAGGAGCTCCCATTAAAGGTTGCGGTGTGTAAGGTTGACCATAACCAGGTTGAGGTATTGGAACATAAGTTTGATCATTTTTCAGATAATTTCCAGTAAAAGGTTGAACTCCTTGAAAGGATTGTTTCTCTTGATAAAATTGTTGCCCCAAAGGAGGTTGTTGTCCTTGAATAGGTTGTGGACCTGGCATAGGGTACTGCCCTTTAAGAGGTTGTGGCCCTGGCATAGGGTACTGCCCTTGATGCGGTTGTGGCCCTGGTATAGGGTATTTCCCTTGAAGAGGTTTTCCTTGAGGAGTATATTTCCCCCCAGTCTATAAATTGCTTCCTTGAGGGTCAGGTAAAGGAATATTTCTAGACATCATATGGACTTGTTCCATTGTCACATTTTTGGTGTCAGATTCATTGAGACCAATTGATTGTGTAAGTTTTTCAGAAGAGGGAGATGCTCCTGAGAAAGTACCAGAGAGCGACTAGTGTCCAGTGGAAACTGATGGACCACCATACAAAAAATTTGTTGGCGATGAAAAAAACATGCATGACTCACCAGACATGTTTTCTTAAGGCATGTAACTACCTCTGCGTATGGATTAAAAAGGAATACAGGGTGGTGAATAATTGAGACCAGAATTATGTAGAAAGTTGGCTAACTGAGAATACCAAGGGTCCAGTTTAAAAGGGTTGTAATGGTAAATCGATTCACTATGCCTTAGATATAAAGATTCTTGACGTAAAGGAAGTATAATCTCTTCTTCCATGTCATTAATCTCTTCGATGCTAATCAGGCTAGGAGGAAGGTTCTCAATGATGTGAAACTTCACTTGAGGTGAACGAGGATGACTAGGGGTTCAGGCTATGAACTCTGAATTTGACTCAGATGAAGTAGATTCAGGTTCAGGTTTAGATATATCGGGTTCAGTAAGTTGACTATCTGAGAATTCACTGGTTGCAGACTCAACTGTGATTAATTCCGAAATTCCTGGTTGTTCTTTTGTCTGAGGTTGATTTACTTCGTAATCGAGATGTATAATTACTGATGTTTATTCGTGTTCAGTATGTTGGTGTCCCATGTTTTCATAGTTTGGAAAATCAAAAGACAAGGCAACATCAGAACCAATCTTTAGAGTTACAGGATCTAGTCCTTCTGTTCTCAGAGAGGGATCTCTCAAATGTTTGTATGCAAAGGTTTATCTTGTGTTCTTAGAGTATTGGTTTTAGACTAGTTATTAAGTGCAGGTGTTTGTTTGTTTGATTGGTTGGGTGACATAGCAGAACATGAAAGGTCTAAGAAAGATATGTAGAGAGGAGAGACGTCGGATTCATTGGGTAATGGAGTCAAAAAGAGGTCATGACACACTCATCAATGGATATGGGATATCAAAGGGAAAATCTAACTTGGCTGCAGGATCCTTTGGTTTTGGAATGAGATGGACATCAATGATTTGGAAAGAGAAATTGAATTCTCAACAAAGGGAACTTGAAAACATAACTTGAACAATAAAGAGATATTTGATAGACAGGGCTAACCATAAATTCTACAAACATTCTTTAAGCAAATAATGACCTCAAGACAACTTTCAAAATGAAATCTAAGATTCAGGGAACACCCTATTTCCTCAAAGATTTTATTTCAAATGACTTAGAAAACATAAAATATTTCACTGATTATTTTAGTCATAGAAGAGGGAACACCTAACACATCTATGATCACAACTATAAAATACCTTTAAGACAATTGTTTAAGCAAGGACAAAGGGCATGATCAGAACATACCTCCTTGGCTTACTATAAACAAAGATACTTCAAAGGGAGACTTCAATAACAACCTTTAAGTGGCAGTAGACAATCCGGGAGAACCATAAATCATGCTGAAACCAAATTATTTGAACTATTATAGAAATAAACAAGCATGAGGACTAAAGAGAGATATTAAAGACTCTAAAACACCTCAGCAGAAGAAAACATGAAATAGTGAAGGATGAACAGGTCTAAGGTGCTTCCAGGAGTCATTTCTTAGCCTAAAACTTTCAACCTACTGTAGTAAGAAATTATGGAACAAAATGAAAACAAGGGAAAACATTAAACAGTTCAAAATACTTCACCAACAACCAAGCTCATGGATCCAATGATAGATAATTCTCAAGAACAATCATGCAACAACATCATCAAGGCTTCCAAGACTTCAATTTGTTATTCAACTTCAACAGACTATGTATTATTTCAGAGAATTTCATTGTTACAACTAGTGCTCAACCAACCAACCAACCAACAATTTCGCATCTTCTACAGAAGTATTTATAGAAGAATGAGGAGGTGATATCGAATAAAAGATCTCCCAAGATAATTAATACAGTCTTAATGGCTTCTCGGCCTTTGAGGGGCTCGATGAAGAAGCTTACATATGTGTCCTCTGTATTAAATGTTTTACAATTAAGATTAAAGCTTAGTGGGGGCTTTCGTTGACCTTTGAGGCTCTGTGTCGTGTTGGAGTAACTTTACAGATATTTAGTCATTAAAGTTCCTTGGCAAAATTAACTCTCTAGCTGCGCTGAGGCAAATATCTGATTTTGACCAATAACTCCGGCCTCTGTTTGAATGCTTGTGGCTATAGGTGGCTTTGTGGTAGCTGAGAGGAATCAATTTGCCTCAGATGTGGCGGTGGAAGCCTTTTCGTCTGATAGATCTTTTGATGTACCTTTAATTCTATTTTAATTTGGAGGATTAAGCTTTTGATAATCAATTTTAGCTGTAATCTCCCAATACTGTCTTCAATCTTCCGTTTTGGTATATTCTGTATTTGACACTGATACTCTTTTAATTTATTTAACTCTGTGTCTTGTTGATGTGCAGGCCGCGCAGGGCTCATATGGCATAAATGCCTCATGAAACATTGATGAGACGTGGAGTTTGAGCCCTGCGAATGGTTTTCTTTTATGAATCGAAAGCATGAGAATCATCATTCCCAGCCTTCAGCTTTTCCTTCATTATAATGGACAAAACCATTAATCACCTATAAAACACGAAAATAATTAAAAAATCATGCGTTATTTGGGGTAAACTTCTTTGAAGGGTGTGGGGATGAGCGTGGCCGTTGGATGGCATCATCCAGCGGTCAAGATTAGTTAAGAGAAGGTTAAGAAGGAGAGCAGAGGGAAGAATAAGTCGGAACCGTTGATCACACAATGATTAACGGTGGTGAACAAATCTGTAATCGGCGATCGGAGGGAGGGAAAAGTAAAGTAATTAGACGCACCCGATGGAAAAAACCCCGATGTGATTAGATGAAACAATTGATCTGTAGATCAGATCGACGGTGGGAGATGCGTTGGAAGATCACAATCGGCGGGGAGAGAGTAAGGGTGCAATAGAAATCGTCGATGTGATTGGAGCGATCGAGGAAAGGCTGATGCGATTGCGCGATCAGGCCATCGCAATCGGAGGTGACAATCCAATGCACCAAATGAAAATCATGATTCGATGTTGCGCGGGCCATTTGATTGGCCCAAAATCAACGGCGGAGATTTTTTTTTTATCATACATGGTGGAAAACCTTAATACTTCATGAAAACCCAAATTTTCAATATAAAACAAAGTTTTTCTTTTTAGTAGAATATATATATATATATATATATATGTAATGATATGGATAGGCACCCGACTGCGGGGACTTTGGTCTCTGCGAAATATAATATGCTCGGGGCACATATATAAAGGGTCAATCGCATCGGATTTTTCGGGCCTAGTCTTTCAATCTAACCATTTGAAACTTGCGATGCGATTAGCACTTCCAGACTCTTAACACTTAGTCCCGATTGAAATTTATATGGAATGAAAAGTGAAGGGGGTGAAGTTTTAATAAAGGGACTCAATCGCATTGGAGAAATGATGCGGGTCTATTTCAATCAACCCATTTTTACATTTAAAAAACCTAACTCCGGCGCATTTAGACCAAAACTTTGGGTAAGTGGGTTTTTTGATATACAAAAGAAATAATGGATCGGAGATGGATTTTCACAATGTTTTAGCACCCGATTGCGGGCCCGCGGGTTTTATTGAGAAATAATATGATCGGGGTTTATGAAACAGAGGGCTAATCGCATCAGAAAACTTGTGAGGCAAAAAGACTTGCGCGTTGCGTATTGTTCCGATGCGATAAGTGCTTGGATGGCTCGCACTTAGTTCAAGCACCAAGGCGTATGGAGGGGAAGTGGTTTAGGACTTAGCCTAAGGGGGCCTAAGTCTTTATACAAAAATATGTATTTTTCATAAAATTTTATGGTTTTCAAGGGTTTTGAGGGTTTCGATAAGGCAAAGAAAGAGTCTTAATCCTTATCAAAGGGGTTTTTGATGGAGGGGAAAAGGGAAAAATATGAAAATGAAGGATTTTTATGGGGAATTAAGGGGTAAAAATGAGGTTAGTTTTGGAAGTAGAAGGAGGGGGAAAATGGCCTTTGGATCAATATTTCCTCAATGAAATCAGCAGATTTTCAGAGTTTTTAAGATGGAAACAGCAGTGAATATTTGGATAGAGGCATGAGGCCTTCTAGAGTCTTCAAGAGATAACATTTTTTAGCAATAAAACTTGTTTCTAGAAGGCTCCAAAAATGATTTATTCAGCATTTGATATAACAAATTTTATAGCTGGCTAACACAGTATATTTGGTTCTTTATTGTTGACCTCTTTTAGATTTAAGCTTTTCTAATTGAATTGGTGTATACTCAGGGGGTTTCCCCTAAATTATATGAGAGTGTCTCGGTAATTCAGCCACGGTTAATGTTTAACAAATGAAATCAAAAAATATTTCAACAAAATATACCTAAGGTCGCTAAGAAAACAAACGATTTGAACACACGCTTACAAAATCTAAGAGACAAACCACACAAAAATAATATGTTTCCACTCTAAAAACACTAGTTGGTGATGAAATCCAACGTCGTACAAGTTCAATGTGGAAAACTTGGCGGTTGGAATAGTTACCCCAACAACCTACTTAATGAAACAGTCTGGTGCAATTCCCTCCACTTTTTCCATCTCGAAGTGAAGAGTACCCTACGGAAAGTCCAAGTGAGTCTAGTCAACGTCTGCTCCAAGTACAATGGGACCTTCCCTCCACCATCACCTTGAGAAAAATCCTAAAGATTATGGTCACAAAGTCACCAACAGAAACAAATTCACCTGGGGGAACAGTTTACAATCTGATATACACGCAAGGGAAGAGTATCAAGATAAATCCCCTTGAAGGCTCCTCGACATGGTAAATCTGAGGTTTGCTGACAAGTGACCCCAGGCTCCTTGACAATGGTTAATCTAAGGTTTACCGTTTGTATTACGTGCACATCTTTTATCTTAGGGTCCAACATGATCTCGTGCTTGACTCTTTTAAGAAGAGCTTCCTAGAGCACAAATGCAACAATTGGATTTTCCTACCACAAGATTCTACCTGTTTGTTTAAACTGTTTTGGAATGTTTATTACAACATATTCCAAAACACTAGCCTAAGATATGTTGGTGGAATGATCCCAAGAAAATTTAAAATATCTGGATTGATTTTATTAAGGCGTTGTATTAATTTGGTTGTTACTTAAGACAAAGGGTATGAAGTTGAAACTTTAATGATGTTTGTGACCCGAATCAAAATACTCTAAATGTATCTATATGAGAAGTGAAGCTCATCTTTTCAATGAATCTTATTTAAAGGAAAGTTGAGAGATTTTATCAATTTCCAAAACACAAACTATTTCATTCATAAACAAAATTATTTTTAAAAAGAAGATGATTTCATGAAGAACTCAATTTGCAAGAATGATCAATTTCGCTTTTGAAATAAAAATTCTTGAGCCAATCAAATCAAGAACTACAAATTAACAAATAATAAATTCCCCAAAAGAAAACAATCACTAAAAAAACTCTAAAAGCATAAATTTCAAAATCAAAACAAAAATCTAATTCCGAATTCTATCTATAATGTTTGAGGATGATTTCTCCTATTTTGTGATTAGATTACGAAAATTTATACTTATCTCAATAGAAATGAAAAAATCCAAAAGTACTTTGGTGTTAAATGAGGCTTCAATAAGCTAGAAGCTCTTCCAGGTTTGCAAATGAAAAGTGAACAAGTTTTCATAAAAGTAAGTTTTGCAATGATCATAATGGCTTAAAAAATAAAAAAATCATAATATCAGTAAGCTGAGGCAAATGAAAGTATATTTTGAATAGAGAAGCAATAAACTAGGGCAAACACTCACATATAAAGTGCAAACAGGATGATAAATCACACAAAACCCAAAATTTCTAAAAAGAAATTCTCTCACAAGATTTGACAACTAAGATGGATCAGGGAAAACAAAAAGAATTAGGTTATCTGGCTCTAAAAAAGAGAAATTTATTTTTTTCAAAAAATTTGAGGGGGTGCACAGCTTATAGTGGAATACAGAGTGCATGCGCACTAAATTGAACTAAAAGTTGTGCAGGTTGCCGCACTGTTTTCTGCCAAAAACTATGTAGTCAAGGAAAAACTTGGAAAAAATAAATAATAAGATTTATTTTTCAGGGATTCTTAAAATTTATCTACCCAACCAAACTCAAAGAATTCAAAATCAAAAAACTTAAAATTCAAATGGAATACAAGAAAATAAAACTAAGCTCTAGATCCCCGATATGGTTGCCATTTTATTACCTGGATTAATCCCTCTTGCGGACAAGAGAAATCTCCCTAGTACTCAACGAGTAACTAGAAACAAAAATCCATTTGAAAACATTTTCCTCTAGATTAATTGCATTCCAATATTATAATAGTAAAGTAGAGAGGACATGCCCCTACCTTGAAATCCAAATGTTTGATGTAGCCTTCTATCTCGTCGCTCCAAAGTGGTTTCTCAAATGAGTAGAACCTGCAATCAAAGACAAGACAAAGGATCAAAGAATCTGAAACATATAATAATCAGAAAATGAAAATCCAACTTAATGATCAAGGAGTCTAAGTATTGACATTATTCCAATAAGCATAGAAAAAAATCAATGAGAAAAAGAGATCCATATGTGTTATCTTTAATAAAAAGAGTAATCTTACAACTCAATGCCTTGATGTTGTACAGATTTCTCCTGGGGTCCTGAACAATCATTTCTCCTCCATTCAGATAAGCCTTCCTTTTTGAATACCAGCATGGAGTTATATACACAAGGGTGTGATCATTCTCATGCCAATAACAACTCACTAGTGTCAAAAGTATGCACTCTTATGAACTCTCTTTAGCATAGAAACAGTATAAGTCAGCTTCTATCATTCACAATCTATGTGTTTCTACCTTTCAACCTAAAACTTGAGCTCATTTTATAGGTAAATGGAGGTCGTTTCAATTCCATGAAGAAGGGGATGGATTCCTCTCATGAAGTGATTTGAGCTCCATGGACCAAGGGATAAGCTCCATGAGTGGAGGGATAAAGCTCGAACTGATCGCAACTCTAGAAGCTTCTAGTTGGAAGAATATTCAACCAACTAGGCTTCTAGAATTTACTTTTTTCTTTTAGTTTCTTTTCATGGGGGTGCGCAGGTAATATTGGAAAAAAGTGTGGGATTTTCTGCAGTTTATGGACAAAACAGAAGTGCATGCGCAGGGAAAGGCTAGGAAAACCGTGCAGGTAGACCTTTAAGGGTTTTACAGAGATTTTCTCCAATTCCAAGAATTGATTGAGGAACATTAGTATTTTTTACTTCTAAGGGAACATGATATGGGTGGTGATAGACCCATATGATCAGAAAAATGTCATGGTGAAAAAATGACGTGTAACACAGAGCAACTCTATTTCATCAACCAGAGAAGGTCTCAAAGCCCTCGGTCATATCAGTAAGGTATGCAAGGTGCACCTTAATCCTATTATCACAACAATCAGAATGCACCTATGCAACCTTTGTACACCCCCACTCCTCCATCTTGGAATACACCTCCTACTTGGCCTTACAACCCTCCATATTATCCTCAGCCAGTGAACCAACCATTTCAGCAGTATGTTCCTCAACCACCTCAGTGGAACAACCCATCACAAGGGTGAGACCTCAACATAATCAAACACATGCTCTAATGCCTCCACCCAAACCTCAACCTCATCTTACTAATTATGCTCCACCCAAGCTACCTCATATTCCTACACATCCCAATTCGAACCTGAACTACAGACAGGCACAGCAGGTTTATAGTTGAGAGACATTTTATCTAGCTTATGTTATGGAGATACAAAACATTAATCTCAAGTCGGGAAGATTAATCTCAGACAACCATCCTCCATCTCCACTTGTAGAGGTTGAGGATGAAAAGGAATAAATTAACACTCAGATCCAACAACCTCCTTTTCCTGAGAACTTTATCCACGCTAACCAACACACTCCAGAGGAGACCGAACTTCTGGGAGAACTAAAAAATATGTGTGTAAAAATACCCCTTCTCCAGGCCAATAAGGATGTCCCTATTTACAATAGGCTCATCAAGGAAAAGTTCTTGAAGAAACTTGAGAGAAAGAAGAAAGATAACCCCACCATCAATGTAGTAGGATAGTTGTCTGACTTAATGTTGGGAAGGGTGATCTTCCCAAAGTACCTGGACCCTAGTAGTCCAATTGTATATGTGCACATAGATGGTGTCATAGTCCCCAATACTCTGATTGATCTTGGGGATGTCATCAATGTAATGACCAGGGAAACTATGCTTAAACTCAACCTCCAAAGGACTTTGAGGAAAACCACAACATTTCGCCAACTTGCAGATCGGTCTATAGTAGCTCCGAAAGAAATTTTTGAGGATGTTATGGTTTCAATTAACTCTTGGGGGTATCCTACATATTTCCTGGTTCTCTAGCCAAAAACCAAGTTTAATGGGAATCCTCTCATTTTAGGGATACATTGGTTAGTCACTGTCGATGCTTATATCAGTTGTCAGGCCGGAAACATGACTATTAAGAATGGGCCCTTGTCCAAATAGCTGGTGTTATATCCTCCAGCCCAGCCTTCCATTGACCATGACCTACTTATATGGTTGGAGGATGAAGAAGAAGATGTTGAAGTATAAAGCACTACACCCTACCCCATTTGTACCATAGATATTGTTCTTAGAGGGGGCAACTTTATGAAGATGAATTCATCAACCAAATCATTCACAACCAGCCCCCCACTGACATTCCACCTTAAAACCTAGTCAAAGAATCTGAAAGCCACCCTTGGTTGGAACTGAACTCAGTTGATTCAACCTCTAAAACAACCAAGGTTGTGGAATTTAGCCCATCCAAAATTTGAAAATTAACTCAAACCTCTTAGATAGAGAAGAATAGCAGCTATGTCAGCTTTTGAAAGAAAACCTAGATGAATTTTCTTGGGAATACAAGGACATGAAAGGGGTTCATCCCTCAGTGTGCACACATCAATATTTACATCAAATAAGGATGCAAACCTGTGCGCCAACCGGAAAGAAGGATGAACCCAGCTCTAAAAGACATAGTCAAGGAAGAACTGAAGAAATTTTTTGATGCGGGTTTCATTTATCCTAAATCAAACAGTGAGTGGGTATCTCCTCTTGTCTCAATCCCGAAGAAGAATGGAAAATGGTGAATCTGTGTTGATTATCTGGAACTCAACAAAGCCACCAAGAAGGACCATTTCCCCTTGCCCTTTATAGATCAAGTTCTGGATGGCCTTGCAGGAAATAAGTTATTTTCTTTCTTAGATGGGTTCAGTGGGTTTAACCAGATCCAAATTAGCCCTGAAGACCAGGAAAATATTACTTTCTCATGTCGTTAGGGTACCTTCACCTACATATTCCTACCCTTTGGGTTGTGCAATGCCCCAGCTACCTTCCAAAGAGTTGTCTTGAGAATTTTCTCTGAGCTACTCCATGACTCGGTTGAAATCTACATGGACGATTTCACACCCTATGGGGATGAATTCCAAGAAGCTCTCTCCAATTTGGGAAAAGTGTTGAGAAGGTGCATTTAGATTCATCTCTCCTTGAGCCTAGAAAAGTGTGAATTCTTGAAAAGAGAAGGAGTGGTATTGGGCCACTCAAACTCCCAAGCAGGAATACAGGTGGACCCAAAAAAAATCACCATCATCAAAAGGGTACCTTCTCCTAAAAAGCAAGAGATGTTAGGAGTTTCTTAGGTTTAGTTGGCTACCATAGAAGGTTTATCAAATATTTCATCAAGTTGGCTTCACCACTATTTGGTTTTTTTGGCCAAAGATTATGAGTTTACCTGGTCCAGTTTCTGTCAAGAAGATTTTGAGCTCATTAAGGGAAAGTTAAATAATGCCCCCATTCTTTGAGCTCCAAATTGGGCTCTGCCTTTCCACATCCACACAAATGCATCAGGAAAAGTTGTGGGGGTAGCCTTGGGGAAGTTAGAAGATAAATTACCTTACGCAATCTACTTCATTAGTAAGAACTTGTCCAAGGCTGAACTCAATTATATTGTCACAGAGAAGGAAATGTTAGTCATTGTCCATGCTTTAAACAAATTTCGACATTATATCACTGGTTATCATACCTTTTTACACACTAACCATGTAGCCATCAAATATTTAATGGACAAACCTGATGTTAATGCTAGAATAATTATATGGTTGTTATTATTACAACAGTTTGACCTAACCATTGTTGATAAACCTAGAAAGGAGAATGTTGTTGCATATTTTTTATCCAGGTTAACTCTAACTGTAGATGAAGAAGGAATGGTGGATAACCAGCTCCCGAATGAACACCTCTTTTCTATCTCAACACTCTCTCCATGGTTTTCTGACATATATAACTGCTTGGTTGCTGAAAATTTCCCTCTAAACCTCTCATCCAAGGAGAAGAGCAAGATCATCAGAAAAAGTGCCCCTTTCACCTAGATTGGAGGAAATCTCTTCAAGTTGGGCCTTGAACAAATTATCAGGAGATGTGTGAGGGAGGAATATTTTTTGACATCCTCTCTACATTTCATGATATCCCTTGTGCAAGCCACTTTTCTGCAAAAAGGACAACCTTTAAATATTTGTGGGTAGGTTACTATTGTCCTACCCTTCACCAAGATGCGAGAAGATACACTAGCAGGTGTGACCAGTGCCAAAGGATGGGGAAACATGAGATGAGATTCCTTTGCAACCTCATGTGGCTCTAGAGCCATTTGAAAAGTAGGCCATGGACTTCATTGGACCCATTGATCCACCGTCTAGGCAGAAAATATATATCATAGTCTGCACTAACTACCTGAAAAGGTGGGCTGAAAAAAAGCTTGTAAAGGTAGCAACTAATGATAAGGTAGCAGAATTTCTGAGAGAGAATGTGTTCTACAAATTTGGATACCCCAGAGTGTTATTCACTGATCAGGGGGGGGAATTCACATATCATCTCATTAATAATATTCTAAGGAGGCACAAAATCAATCATAAGACTTCCACTGCCTACCACCCTCAAGAAAATATCCAAGTGGAAGTGACCAAAAGAGCCTTGGATAAATCCTCACCGAGGTTGTGAGCAACAGCAGAAAATATTGGGCAGACAGATTGCTAGAAGCTACTTGGGCCTACAACACTACTTGGAAAACAACAATAGGGTTCACTCCTTATGACTGGGCCTATGGGAAAAAAGATTTGCTTTTAATTGAGTTTGAGTTCAACACCTTAAGGATGGTAGTTGAGTTAGACCTGGATATAAAATAGACCTAACAAGAAAGGTTGTTTCAATTAAATTGGTTAGATGAGTTCAGGATGCAATCACTCTGTAATATTCCTAAATTAGCGTGCAGCTAATTGGAATATTAATTTTTCTTTTGAAATTTAGTTAGATGAATAAATGAGTAGGGAGGCCCATAAATCTCTTAAGTAGGCATAAAATCCCTCTTAATATGAAAATGGATCATATTTATAGCTGGATAAAGCACCTTCATGTGTGAACAGGGGCTAATACATGTGGACAAGGTCAAGTTTGATATGGAGGGAGTGGATCATCAATAGAGACAGTGTAGTGTGAGTGGGAGGAAGATTCCATGATGGTGGAAACCCTAATGAGTGGGACCAAAGGTAATAAGGCTCACATTTTTTTATAGGTAGGGAAAGGCAGCCATAGGGAGGTGTGTTATTAATTATTGATTTTATGGTCTGCATGACTATTTTTCATTTTTCAGTTGTTTAGTTGGGATTGTTGTGTTGTTTAGCACTAGGTGTTCCCGAGCGGGAATCCCATCTCCTTCCTTGAGAGGTCTCTTGGAGGAACATTGCACTTCATTTCCACAATCATGCTTAAGGCCAAGCTTCAATATTTAGCTACAACGCATTTTTTGCAGAGTATTGTGTTGTGTTGTAGGGTGTTGTAGTGGAGAGTTGAGAAACCCACTTCCGAAGCTAGTTTTTCATAGGGGGAAGGATTCCTCCTCTTGGGAGATCAGCCAGGAGGATTCCTGAGCATAATTCACATCTTGTCACCAGGCCAACATAGTCCCCATCATCTACAGTGCAGTTTCCCTCTTTGACTACATTATTTTAGTGAGCATTTATAGTGGAGGTTTCAGTGCTTGATTTAGAGGATGAGATCTTCAGTGTTAGGATCATCCTTTCACTTGAAGAACCTATTGGAGGAGATCTATCCATTATATATATCATCTACATCCATCTTCATCCATTTAGTCACTAGCAGCTGTTATTCATCCCTATGGCTGCATTTCAACATTTTGGTATTTTTGTATATTTCAGGAAACCCTTCTCGGGTTGTCTTGAAAATGTGTTTGGGAGCATAGATCTCTGTTCCCGACATTATTTGAGCCCAATTACTTCAGATCTATGTATTGCAATTTTCTAGCAGCAGTTATATCTAATAAAATTGTGTTGTCATAGCCTTGGGTATTTGTTGTATAGTAGGGTTCTTTATATTTCATGTACATGTTTTCTTGAGGCTAGTTTTCCAAGCTTGAGTGACTATTTCCTCAAGGACTTGAATACATTTTGCTGTTATGATCTTAATGTGATGGATATATGATCTTCTTACATTACATGTGTTGATTTTTCACTGCTATTTCCATTATTGTTTTCATGTATTGTTGCTTTCCCATTTGGGAATATTACAGTGGTATCATAGAATAATCTTGTCTCAGCCTATGAGTTTCAGCCAATATGCTATAAGAAGAAGAAGAGAAGAAGAAGAGATATAAAAATATGGAAGGAATGAGCTTTGTCTCATCACTTTTTATATCTATGAAGAACCTCTCCAAGGAGGTTAAGCAAATGAAAGAGGGGAGATACAATGAGATCTCTAGAGGGCTTCATGAAGAGGAAAGCCCATGTACTTCTTATCAATAGAAGAAATAACCAGTGTTGCATAGATTTCCAAAGCAATACACTATGCTCTTTCCTTTTGAGGAAGAAGACATGAGGCATGGAGATAAAGGACGCTTGGAACATGAAATTCTAAGTGAATACTTGGCATAATATAAGCCTCAACCTAGAGATTTCAAGGAGAACCTAACTCTCCCACAATTCATTCAGCTCAAGGAAGAAAGAAGACCTTGTAGTAATAGATTCATGTTGCCTACATTTGATGGGTCATCCACATGTATAGCAAGAGCTTGGGGAATGAAGTTAGATGCATTTTTCCTGCTACATCCAGTAGTGGAGAGAGAAGCTATTGAGATTGCATCATTGCACCTTGAGGGTGAATCAAACATTTGGTGGTTCAACCATTTGAGTCATGCAGGAAGGACTGCATATGCATATTTTACTCAAAGTTTGATCAAGGAGTTTGACAAGAAGAAAGCAAAGGAGAAGAGACCTTCACCACCACTTGCTGCAGGAGCACTTGCTTCAGGAGAAAGAACCCTTGTATCTTTGCAAAGTGGTCTTGATCTCCTGACTTGTAGAGCCCCATGCACTATTCTAGAGATGAATGAGGAGGAGGAGACTTATACCAGCACTGATGTAGCCATAGAGGAGCAGCCATCATCATCAATAGTTGGGGAAGTCATCACAACGAATGAAGGAACCCTTGTAGCAGTACAAGATGTTCCCAATATTTACCAAGGTATGCATATGTTTCCACTTTCTGTTATTTCAGCACATCTTATGGAGGGTTGTGGGAGTATGCAATTGCATGACCGGGGGTCAAAGCACATTGCTGATTTGGAGCAGCAGACTATCACTGCGCTGAGTAGCCTTGAGTTGTTCAAGGAGGGGATAAGCAGTCATCCTGGGTATTCATTGTTTAGATGCACACAACTCTTGGGGTTGGAGTTTGGATTTCTAGAGGATAGGATGAGCATTGTCCTAAACCATCCAATGCAGAACTATATTTTCAACATTGAGAATGGGCATGAGACAACAAATACACCATTATGGAGATCAGCAACGCTGTCATTGAGCAACAGTGATGGGTTGGGGGCCCAACTATTATTGGAGAATTTTGATGACCAATTTTCTTGTGTGATATTGGATGGGCAGATGATTGATGAGAAGCATCTTATCTTTCATTGTTGTGATTGATCTTTCTTGATGAGAATTTCACAGCTCAATGAGAAGACTTTTCCTTTAGCATACTTGGATCCCTATGGATTCAACATGGTCATTGATGGGTGGTATCCACTTGGGGATCTCCAAGAGGTTGCATTTCAACATCCCATGAAATGCGAAGATAGAAATCTGATTTGGGAGGATGGTATTCTCCATTGAAGGAGTACCAAGATGGAGCATGGTAGGAAACACCCACATTTAGATGAATGGGTGTGGATGGTGAGCAAGAGGTTGGTGAGTCACCTACATATCTATGACATGGGGTAGTAGGAGGCATGGCTGCATTGGCTACTATTGAAATATTTTGGCCATCATGTGACATATCCTTTTTCTAAGGGTATGTTGGTGGATGTAACTTGGGATGGCACTTGCATCATATGGCAGCAAGGAGTTTGGGTGCATTGTGTTGGTATGACATTCTTCATGTCAATCATCATATTTTCACCTCATGGTTTGTATGATGGAGGTGTGAGGGGGCAGCAAGAGCTATTTTTGATTTGGCTACTCTTTGGAGAGTATGGGAATAATTTCTCCCATACTTGGCATGATATTTCAGGAGAAAGGGATGGCACAATCAAAGTGCAAGAAGGCTACCCTTCAGCATTGGAGGATTAGGAGGTACTTCCACATAGGAAGGAGACTCACACACATAGCAGCATGATGGTGGATAACTTTGGCATATGGCATGTCAAAGAATGGATTCATGGGGTGGAAAGATCCTTATCACTAAGGCCAACAATGTTGTCACTTGGGATTATGTTTCTATTGATGGAGTGTTCCAAGGGGAGTATGCATTCCTTCATTTTGCAAACCTCATATGGGAGGTTTAACCTATGGACTTCACTTTCAACCTACTCACAATTCATGGTAAGAAATGTATTTCTATAATTATTGATCATTCCATAAATTATTTGCATTATCTCACCATCTATGTATAGTGCATTGTTCCACAAGGGGGAAAGGTTACTTTTGGATTTCATGGTCATTCTAGAACTAACATTTATGATGGAGGTAGCCCTTATTTTCATGACTTTGGGCAAGTATGGTTTTATTTTAATTGTGCTCAACTGATATATAATTTCATTTATAACCTCATAGTAGATTAGCAAACATGCATAGCTAGCAACTTGTTGGTGGACAACTTTCCACATGATTTTCTAAAACAGAAGTTGGTAAAATTGTGTTGTATCCTCTAGATAAACCATTGGTATCACCCAAACTTGCACATAACCTTCAGCATTTTTCTATTTTGGATACCATATGGTGATGATGCACCATTCACTTTGTATGGGATGGTTTGGGCTAGTATGATTCATGACTCTAGAGAGAGGATCTTTGAAGATCCAGTCTTCTTCTTGCCTTTTGAGGGCAACATTATACCAACCCAAAATCAGCAACTACTCTACACTTGTCATAAGTGGAGAAAGAGACAGTGTAGGGTAGGCCATTTTGTCCACCATGTTCAATTATGCAGCCCACCTACATTGCAGGAGCCAAAGGTGGAGGAGATTTTTCATGAGTTACCATTTTGGAGGGTGGCTCATTTTGTATGGATGATAGCTTGGGGATGGGAGGTTCACATGGGAATGATAGTTCACATGGGAATGATAGTTCCCACATATTTCAGATTACATGCCTCAAGAAGGCCTCTTGAAAAAACATTGTTGCCTCCATGGGTGTTTTACTACTACATGATGATAGCTATTTGAGATGGTTACCAAAAGCTAAATTACTTACTTGGGAGGGGCAAATTGGAGATTTATTGATAAGAAAACATCTTGTTCCTTGGAGGAGTTTATCATATGAGTATGCTACAGGAGGAGGAGAGGAGGCTCTTCAGTTCTATCCTTGAAATTTCTTGAGGACAAGCAACATTTGGGAGGGGAGGACTGTAATAATCCTAAATTAGCATGCAGCTAATTGGAATATTAATTTTGCTTTTGACATTTAGTTAGATGAATAAATGGGTAAGGAGGCCCATAAATCTCTTAAGTAGGCATAAAATCCCTCTTAATATTTAAAGGGATCATATTTATAGCTGGATAAAGCACCCTCATGTGTGAACAGGTGCTAATACATGTGGACAAGGTCAAGTTTGACCAAGTCAACAACACTGGTATGGAGGGAGTGGATCATCAATAGAGATAGCGCAGTGTGAGTGGGAGGAATATTCCATGATGGTGGAAACACTAATGAGTGGGACCCAAGGTAAGAAGGCTCACATTTTTTTATAAGGAGGTCAAGGCAGATGTTGTGGTGGATTAGTCACACGGGTGTATGAAATCGCACCAGTTTAAATAGTGTGGTCTACTCTTTAAACTATTGGTAACAGGAAAAAAGTGGTGGAGCTCAAAAGCACACAATTTAGTGAAAAAAGTATGTGAATGTATGCTCAAAGTAAACTAAAACTAAAACACAAATATACAGAAGCTATCAAAGAGATTCAAAACAATAATAATACCAACAACGACTCAAAGGCCTCTTCTTATTAAATGTTTGAAATGGAGAAGAAATTTTATCCTCCTTCCAAAGGGCACCTAGGTAATGGCTTTAGGTCCCGACGCTAGGTAATGGCTCTAGGTCCCGACGCAAGGACGTTTCCTTCCAAGCTCTGCCTCTGATGCAGTCGCCCTCTCTCTCTACCATGGTGGACTAAGATTTTTGGGTGGCCAACGATCGAGTCCTCTTTAGCTCTAGCTTCAGGTCACACACTTTTGGTGTTTCTTGGGCAACCTTGGCCAGCATAACAATGTGATCACCATTTCTTCATCTCTTGGTGGCTTTATGTAGGGGAGTTTCAAATACTCCTTCCCTCCCTTAGTACATGATGGATGGTGCCCAAGGGAGAGGTATGATTCCATTGTGTGCTCAAATATTCCTTTGTGTGCTCACATAGTTTCTAAGGAGGCATTGGTGGTTGTCCTTAGGCGGCTTCATATAAGGAGTAACTATCCTTTGCTTGGTGTGGTCCCGAAAAGTGACATTTTTCCATTTCCAAGAATGTGCACTTATCAGGCAAAAAGGCATGCAGAATTCACTCTTATCGAAGGATTAAGTGCGCATTTTAGCATTTAAGAGTAGTTCAAATCTGATTTTCTCAAAACCTTAGATATTTTAAATACCTTCTTGATTCCATAATGTGTTCCTTCCATGTAAATCCTTAGGCTTGACATTAATTAATGTCATCTTTTGTTGTACAATTTTCCAGTGTTAACAGTTTCCCCCTAATGTGTGAGGTCTAGGAAGAACTGTATAGCCGAAATACATGTCTAGTCAACTTAGTGTTCCTAAATTGATGTCATAAATTGTCAACCAGGGCTAGTAAACTGTTGAAGTGAAGTGCACTATATGTGCCTAGGTATCTTCTTCCTACTTCGTTGTGTTTAGTGTTTTTCTAGTGTTTTTGGTTTTGTGTTTTTATGCTAAGAGGAAAGAACTAAGTTGTTGGCAAAGAGAAGTTATTGGTCACACTAAAACAGAACAAAAGTATACTCTAAAATATGTATGGCGCCTAAGAACAGAAATGCTAATTCACATATTGCAAAACTTGAAAAGAAAAATAACTCATAACATGAACTCAGTCCAATTCATTTCATTAGAGGTATGTTGGAACAACTTGAGAAAAGGATAAGTTTGATGCAATGAGGTTCTCTTAAGTAAACAACAACTTACAATATCACAGAGAAAATCTCATCCATTGATCCGGATTTATGCAGGAACGCAACAGAATAAACATATAACCATAAATACAGAGATGTAGCGGAAATAACACTTCATTTCATTAATATTAAATAACTGAAATTTGCTAACAGACAGAATGGGAATAAAACTAGCTAGGGCGCTGGTAGCTATCTCTGAGAAGAGATGTGGCGGCTACAGGCCTCTGAACTGAGTTAAAATGAGGCTCGAGGGCCTATTTATTATTTAAAAACAATGGGAAATCCTAAACAGCCAAAACCCTAACCCTAGGAGATGAAGCGCCAAAACTATGGGCCCCGTTTGGGTAAATTGGTGTTTCAACTTCCTAGGGGCGTAACTTTGGCATACGATCTCCGTTTGACGCATACCATACCTCGTTAGAAAGATCTATCCGAGGACTACAAATTTGGAACGAGCAACATCGGTCCATGGACCCATGTTGCTCTCCGTTTTCCCAAAAAACGTCGTTTAGGGCCTCAAAACGGCTCCGGAAGTTTAGGACCCGAAAAACTGCTAAAAATAGTAAACTGTGCCGAAACTGAAAAAATGAAATAGACAATGGTGGAGCCCCAAGTGGAATAGGCGGGTGACCACCAATATCCACCTGGATCATTCCTCCCCCCTTAGGAAGCAATGGTCCCCATTGCGTTAAGTTCCTCCATGAGATGAGGAAATTTCCGCTGAACTTGGTCCCTGGTGAACCACTTTCCTTGGTGCAGGAGTTGGCCAGCTTTGACAACCCGATATAGTTGGATCTTCTGCTGGCGAGTGTTCTTGATTTGCATGTCCATGATACAATCTGTGGTGGCCTGTTCCATGCAGTTTGGATTTAACTCTGTTGGTGTGAGTTGTTCTGCAATTTCCGAGGTGTCCAGTAGAGGTGGGAAGTAAGGACGAAGGCGATCCACATTGAAGACTGGGTGCAGACCAAGGAATGGTGGAATACTGAGCTCAAAGGCATTTTTCCCTACAGTCTTGGTGATGGTGTACGATCCGTATCAGAGTGGGCGAAGCTTGCAGTGGGGTCCAGTGAGGCACTCCTTCTGCAAATGTAGCCATACTTTGTCGCACACCTAGAAGTTTTGTGGCACCCGGTGTTGATCATGGCATTTCTTGTACTTGGCATTGGCTCTGTCCAATATATCATGAACCTATTGGCGGATGTGTTGAATGCGCTCGATGAAGATACTTGCTTTGTCAACTTCAGACTGGACATGAGTTGAATTGGCCTGAGCAGCTGCAAATGGCATGGCTACGTCAATGGGACATAGTGGCTGGAATCCCAAGCCCACCTGAAAGGGGCTATGGTTGATTGAACTGTGGAGAGCCCGATTATAACTATGTTGTACATAGAGGAGGCTCTCGTCCCATGTGCGTGGATGCTTTGAATTGTACATGCATAGAATGTGTACAATCATTCTGTTGACGACCTCTGTCTGGCCATCTGTTTGGGGATGGAAAGTTGTGGCCTTGGTGAGCTTGGTATCCAACATCGACCAGAGGTTGGACCAAAATGTGTTGAGGAACCTGCTATCCCGATCTGATATGATAGACTGTGGGATCCCAAAGTGCACCCACACTCGTTCAAAGAAGAGTTTAGCAGTGGCTTCTGCTGTGATATTCTTCTTGCAGGCTGACATAATGGCCATCTTCGAGAATCTGTCGACGACCACAAAAAAACAGCCATTTCCCTGCTTAGTAGAAGGCAGGCCCGACATGTAATCCATGGAAATGGATTCCCAAGGTCAACTAGGGGTAGGTAGAGGAGTATATAGGCCTTGCTTCTTGATGGTTAGTTTGGCAATGGCACAAGCAGTGCAGGATCTGATGTGCTTCTCGACATCCTTTCGAAGGTTCGGCCAATAGAAATACTTCTGTAGGATTGCTACTATTTTCTCTACCCCGAAATGCCCAGCGACTCGACTGTAGTGTGCTTCCCATATCATCTTGGCACGCTCGCTTGAAGGAACACAAAGGTGTCCCATGTGACATAAAAGTGCCTCTTGGAGGTGAAAATTTGGAACTTGCGTACCCCCCAAGAGTGCCTTGTAAGTTTGGCCGAATTCTGGGTCACTCTCATAGAGAAGTGGCCAATCAGAAGTCTCGTGCCCACAGGAGTTGAGCACAGTGGTGAGTGCCACAATCGGTGGTCGACTGAGGCAGTCTGCAACATGATTGGTGCTACCCTTCTTGTACTTGATGTTCAAATGAAACTGTTGCAGATATGTGGACCACTTCTGATGGCAATCATTCTGTAACTTCCCTTGTGTCTGTATGAACTACAGGGGCCTGTGGTCTGTGTGGATGATTGTTTCCTTCCCCAAAATGTAATGCTTCCATTTTCGGAAAGCTCGCACAATGGAGTACATTTCTTTGTCATATGTGGGGTACTTGCGAACTGTGTCAGACAATGTCTCACTGTGAAATGCCACTGGATGTCCCTGTTGAGTAAGAACTGCCCCAATAGCATAGTCAGAGGCATCTGTCTCGATCTCAAATGGCTGTTGCAAGTCTAGTAAAGTGAGCACTGGGGCAGAACAGAGGCGGTTTTTCAGTTCTGTGAACGCCTTCTGTTGAGGTTCCGACCAAAAAAAATTTGCTCTCGCTCCTCCCTTGGTGACTTGAATCAAGGGCCAAGTGATATGAGAGAATCCCAACACGAACCTCCGATAGAAATTAGCAAGACCCAGAAAGCTGCGAAGCTCTGTTATAGTGGTTGGGGCTGGCCAATCCCGAATGACTTGGATCTTGGCTGGATCCACATGCACCCCCCTTTCATCAATAATGTATCCCAGATATTGAACCTAGGTCATGCCAAAAGTGCACTTCTCCAAATTGGCACACAACTTGTGTTGCCACAGTGTTTGGAGGACTTGTCGGATGTGGTGAAGGTGCTCTTCCCAAGTCTGGCCGAAGATCAGAATGTCATCCAAGTACACCACTACAAATGAGTTGGTGAATGGCCGCAATATGTCATCCATCATCCTCATGAAGGTGGCAGGAGCATTCGTCAACCCAAAAGGCATGACCAGCCATTCGAAAAGGCCTTCCTTGGCTTTGAAGGCAGTCTTCCACACATCAGAGGGTTCAATTGGTATCTGGTGATACCCAGGCTTCAGGTCGATCTTGCTGAAATATTTTTCACCTTTGAGTTTGTCCAGAAGGTCATCAATCCGTGGGATTGGGTACCTATTCCAGACAGTGATCTTGTTTAGCGCCCGATAGTCAATATAGAGTCTCCACGTCCCATCCTTCTTCTGTACCAACACGATCGGGCTCCCACAGGGCGATGAAATTGGTCTGATGTGACCTTTCTGCAACAGCTCCTGAATCTGCCTCTTGATTTCATCATTCTCCAGAACAGAGCGCCGATAGATCGGTCCATTAGGTAGCGGTGCACCGGGGGTCAGATCAATCGGGTGCTTGACCTGACAGTGCAGAGGAACCCCTGTGGGTGAGGTGAATATGTCCCCGTACTCCTCCAAAACCTTATCCATTTGTTGTTGTCGTGCAGAGGAGCCCGTGGCCACAATCTTCTTCTTTCCCTGGGGGCGGATCATCAGGAAAACGAATTTCCTGGTTTGGGAAATGAGCTTACTGCATTGTTTTGCAGTAACCAAAGAGATAGCGGTAGGAGGTGGTACCTCTGGTATCCTGTACAACTTATTTCCCAAAGTGACAATAACAGCACGAGGTCAAGACTCATACACAGCATGACGCTTCCACAAGTATGGTTGTCCTAATAATACATCAGAAACATCAATAGGAGCAACATCACATAATACCTCATCCGTGAAGGGCTTGATGTTGTAGGGACGACGACACTGTTGGCTGACGCGGAGATCTCGTCCTTGGTGAAGCCACTCGATGGTGTATGGATGTGGGTGAGCTGTGGCCTGCAGTTCTCCAACCGCTCTACCCCCGTGTCTACCGGCGTAGGCTCCTTGGCTCCCATTGTCGACAATGAACTGTACCAGGGAGCCCTTTACCCACATCTGGGAGTGGAAGAGACGTTCCTCCTCCTCTGGATCTTCCGGTTCCTCCTTTTGGTAATTTGTAGTGGCAACAGTGGCATTGGGCTCCGCATCAATAAACTGTTTCCCTTTTTCATTCTCCTTTTCAGGTTCTGATTTGGAGTTAGAGCATCCATCTGACTCAGAAGCCCTCATCTCGGCCACTAGTGACTGCTTGGCCCGACACTCACTTGTGTTGTGAGTGGAGCTCTTATGGAACTCACACCACTTTCCTGTGTCCTTCTTTGGCTTTGCAGTGTTGTTCTTTTATTGTGGCTTCAATGAGTTGTATTTAGCCACCATGCCTTGGCTTTGTCCTTTGTTCTGCAGTTTGGAAGCACCTTTCCCTTGCTTTTGATTCGCAGATCCAAAGTCTCGCTTCTTCTGCTTGAATTTCTGCTCAATCTTGGCAGCATACCGGTATGCCGTACCAAGCGAGGAGATGTCGAGGAACTCCATTTCCTCCCGAATGTATCCGTGCAGACAAAATGCGATACTTTAGCACCGCATGTTTCTCTAAATCTTTGATACCAAACTTTATGTGTGGTATGGAAACGTATTCGTCACCATGCACATCTTGATCTCTTTGTTGTCGCAGCATGGTCCATTGTATGTAATTGTCCTCATAGCTCCCCACAGGATAGTATTGTTCCTTGATGGAATCTCGGAAATAATTCCAAGTGGTTACAGTCAAGAACAAAGAGGGTTCTATCTCGTCCTTTTTCTCACAGTGGGTTTCCCACCAGTCCTTGACATGGGGGACAACTTTGAGGAGTGCAAAAATAATCTTCTCCCTATCAGAGAACTCATGAAACGAGAAATATCCTTCTAATAGATTCAACCACCTATCTATGACATCTGCATCTATTTGACCCTCAAATATGGGAATGTCAAAATTTACTTGTACCTTAAAATGAGTCACGCCTCCCGCAGTGGCCGTTGGATGCGCATGCGCCGCCGTGGGTAGCCATCGGGCTTATCCGAGCAAGTTATCCATCAACGCGTTCCTTTTTTTCTCTTCGAGGGCCTCTCGAGCAATATTTTCTTGTGCTGACTTCGCTCCCTCATCCTTCTTTTCGTCCCCCATGGGCATCCGTTGAGGGTTGCGAGGGTCGATCTTGCAAAGGTTCCACCGCATCGAGCCCTAGCTCCTTATACCCCGACCTCGTTGGGGACATGCAAAGAAAGATCGAGAAAAGGGCATCGCTTTCCGATACCACCGATCCCATTTGCGTAAACGCAAATGTATCAAAAAACATATAACCATAAATACGTAGATGTAGCAAGTAAAATAACACTTCATTTTAATAATATTAAAGAACTGAAATTCGTTTACGTAAAGAAATGGGAATAAAACTAGCTAGGGCACTGGTAGCTATCTCTGAGAAGAGATGTGGTGGCTACAGGCCTCTGAAATAAGTTAAAATGAGGCTCGAGGGCCTATTTATTATTTAGAAACAATGGGAAATCCTAAACAGCCAAAACCCTAACCCTAGGAGATGAAGCGCCAAAACTATGGGCCCCGTTTGGGTAAATTGGTGTTTCAACTTCCTAGGGGCGTAACTTTGGCATACGATCTCCATTTTACGCGTACCATACCTCGTTAGAAAGATCTATCTGAGGACTACAAATTTGGAACAAGAAAAATCAATCCATGGACCCATGTTGCTCTCCGTTTTCCCAAAAAACGTCGTTTAGGGCCTCAAAACGACTCCGGAAGTTTAGGACCCGAAAAACTGCTAAAAATAGTAAATTGTGCCGAAACTAAAAAACTGAAATAGAAAATGGTGGAGCCCCAAGTGGAATAGGCAAGTGACCACCAATATCCACCTGGATCATCCATGGTTAGAAATTTGTTGGAACATTTTGAGAAAATATTATCTACAACATAATAAGGAACCCTGTGCTAAATTAAATTATGACACTAAAATTAACCCAGTCTGCAACTCAAAATGTTACTATTAGGCCTCATTCAAGGGTTAGAGATCTCTTGGAATAGCTTTGGAAAAAGGTTGTTTGTAAAATTATGAGAAATTCCAGAACAGTCAAGACCTCAAAATGATATCACTAATTCTTGTCCATATGATAATAATGTGTTAGAAGAGACTAAGAACAAGAGCAGTTTGTAAATAATGAAGGCCTTTAAGTCTAATTTAACAGAACTAGAATACAACTAGCTAATAAAACTTGAAATGCAATGAACATAAGTAACTAATACGAAATTAGCCTTTGAAATACTATAGCTCTATCTCATTCAATGTTAGTGATATTTTGGAAAAATTCATGAGAACAAGATTGACTGCACTATTTGATGTAAGTAAGCATAAAACATGAAGTTCAGAAAACTGCCTAAATTAAAAACGAAATAGAGCTAAAGTCACTTATATAGAAAATATGCACAAAGCCTTTCGGACAATAGGGGCCCTCTACCATTGGATTGGCACACGAATCTCCTCAAGATTGCTTTAGATCATGCATTAAAGTTGTATTTCTTTCATTAAAGGAAAACACTTCAAAAACAGAGTATTACAGTCTTGGACAACTTAACAACAAAACATCCACTAGCTAACTGTCTCTCGGTTTACCGAGTTATTCTTATAAACAAAATGCATAACTGTCATTGAGAATAAATAGGGATAAGTGTCTTTTTCAATTAAAATCAAATTAGAACTCCTGTTGAGGCCTCGTACTTTGCTGAAGACATCTGTAGAGTCCTTGTCCTGGTAGAAGTCTACTTCTTAGTTTTGGTTTCCTCCACGTGCATAACCACCTGTAGATTTTTGCTCAGACTTCGTAGAGGGAAAGGAATGATGTAGGTGAGTTCTGGAATTCAACCATATGTTTTTTTCCTTTAAGTGACACCTATAACCTGTGTGAACATAAGGATAGTTGCGGAATATGCGACTAGCTACAAAATGGTTGCATTCTGTAGCTAAGTCTAGTCAAAAATCACTACGACAAAAAAACCATAAAAGTATAGCAAGTCAGTCATTGTATGCATTCTTAAAGTGACTTTAATGAATCCTATTGATATTTTAAGCCTATAACTGATAAAGGACAAAGGAAATTAAGTGAAATTTGGTGAAAGGAAAGGACATCTTTGGGGCTCAACATACCCCCACTACAAAGCTTTTGCATGTCCTCATGCAATCAATCCATGTATTCTGAAACTTCTGCTAGGACATCTAACTTCCTTTTTCTGCTTTTCTTGGTGTTCAATGGCATCCTAGGCTTCCTTATGACCAATTTGAACCTCGGGTTTATAAGTGCCCTGCTCAAATTTTTATTTTTCTTCTTCAGCTTCTCACTATCCTTGTACAATTTTTCCATTTGCAGAGCGAGAGTTGTGTTCATGTTACTTTTCAGCTTGACTTGTTCTCTTAAAATTTCATTTTCATTTTTTATGTGCCTATTAAGTACTTCCAGTTCATATTAATCTCTTCTCAGCACTTCAATGGAAGACTCTTGTGGGCTAGGAGTTCTTCCTCTATTTTCTGAGGCTCTCTTTTCCAATGACTCAACATAATTACAGATTTGTTGTTGTGTTGGGTCTACCTCCAGAGTTCCTCTATCAAGATCCTCTTCGTACTGGTACTCAGGAGATCTATCAGTTGGTGTTTCTTCATCCTCAATTTTTATGATTCCCATTTGCTTAACCCTTGTTTTCTTCAATATGCCTCTAAGCCTATGGCTTCTTCTTAGTTTAGATGGTCCCTCACCTCTCTCCTTGGCATAATTTCTTATTATATTCTCCTTTTTAAGTTGTTTCTTAATTTCAGTCAAATTTTCAAAGATAATCTCCTCACTGTCCTCTTGTATGGATTTACCAGTTTTAATTTCAATAGATTTGGAAATTTTCCCTCTCCTGCTTCTTCTTGCAAGTTTGCCTTCAGGTGGAGTTTCTTTAGGTTCTTCAAAGTGACTCCTCAAGAGGAACTCATCCCAATTGTCTCCCACCTTTTTCAAATGATGCTTAATTAGGATTTTAACTAGGCCATGGTGATACAAGGTGGTTTCTAAAAATTGAACCCCTTTTCGACATTAGTAGCCATCCTCTTTAGGCTATGAAGTAAGAAAAAGGGTAAATTGATTTCTTCATCTAAGAAATGCATCATAAGTCGAATATGATAGACATATAGGGTGCCAAACCTTCCCTCACAAGTTATAAACTTTTGCAGAATTAACAACATATTTCGCCACTTATTCTTTAAGGCTGAACTAGGAATGTCTTTCTTGAAAACTGAGATATCCATACCTGGTGTTTTGAGAATTTTCCTCCATGCTTCATTGTGAAATTCCTTGTTTTTGAACCATCGTTCACCTTGTCTTGGTAATTCTGCTGCTTCTGCAATGAAGGATTTTGTGATAGTGAAATTGACATCACCTATTTCAACTTCTGACCCGTTGAAGGACCGGGCAAATGTCTTGGTAACCTCCTTATGGAATCCATTGAAATTTTCCAAAAACTGTAGCCACCCAAACTGCTATAACATTTCTCTAATCTGTGGGTAACCCTCTAAGTATTTGGTTCCGACTGGTTCGGATCTTACAATGAGTCCCCTGGATTTTTCTCAATCTTCAATTTACTACTCTGTAAATTTTCTCCTATTCAAGGTAAAAATGTCTGTAGAAGGTTGTTTTCACCCCAAAGATGACTTCTCTGTTTTGTAGACAGGAATTGGCTACAGAAAAATGACATGAAGTGGTTATGGAATGAGTGAAATACGGTGAGGGTAAATTACACAAAAAATGAGTTTGAGGGCTGTCATGGAGTGAAAGACCGCGGAAAAATCTCGTGAGAATTTCAAAATCATCACTGAATACTTCGGGTTAGTGACGTGACCTAATAGGTCACTTCAAGTACTAACCGTTAATTTTTAATAAATGATGATTTGATATGGCGAAATGGAAGGGATTTGTCCATGAATTTTATGATAGGCTTGATAGGCTTGATCAATATGAATAATTAAAATAACTTTATGAAATACATATATAACTTAACCATACTATAACTTTCATAATCTGTTATCATAATAATTTCACAAGTTACCTTAGCCCTTCTTTTGATTTTTGTGGTTTTTAATATGCTTTGTCTTCCTTTGAAAATCATTGATCTTTCATTCTTCATAATCCCTTTGATTTTTCTTGTTGACATAGGTGTGCAGGATCAATTTGTTGCTGAACAAGTGTGCTGGATAATTGCCTGCAGGATATCTGGCTGTAGGATGTCCGGCTATAGAATGTCTGCTTGCAGAATGTCTGGCTACAGAATGTCTGGCTGCAGAATATACCTGTAAAATCTTTGAAACATGGAATGAAATGATTTGAAACATGGATGGAATGTAGTATGAAATGAAATAAAATGGATCATGAAATATGGTGGAATGAAGCATCATTGAAGTGAAATATGATGGAATGAAATGGATCATAAATGTGAAGTGGAATGAAATATGAAAAGTGGCCTGCAATTTATGATTTGTAATACTCAATTGCAGAAAGAGATCAAATTTGAAATAAAAATGAGATGGTCCATGAAATGGAGTGAATGAAGTATGGATGAATGGAGTGAATGAAATATGAATGAAGTGAGATATGATGGAGGGAAATGGATCATAAGTGGAAATTGATATGGAAAGTGGGACTGCACTTATGATTTTATGATAGTTGCTTGCAGGAAAAGAATAATTTTGAAAAGGTAAAGTGTCAGAAAGATTCTGATTTTCACTTTATCTTTTCTGTATAAACATACTAATCAATGATTAGTTTTCATGTTTATATATATATATATATATATTTCATCATCTGATTTCAGAAAATACAATTAATTTGATGAAGAAGAAGGATTCTTCTTCATTAACTTCACATCATTGTTCTCTTGGAATCTCTTGACAAATTATTCTCTTGAAAGTGGCTTATGATATAGTTTCAATATATGACCATTTACAAGAAGAGTGACCTCATATTCATCTATTGTCCTGATTTTTATTGCTCCATTGTCAAAAAATTTCATAATTTCATATGGCCCAAGCCAATGTGTTTCGAATTTACCTTGAAAATATTTGAACTTTGAATCAAACAAGAGGGCCCAGTCACCTTCTTTGAATTTCTTTTCCTTAATGTACTTATCATGCCATCTAGTCCTTTGTTGTTGGACTATATTTTTTCTCTGGACTGCATCCTGTCTGATCTCATCCAATTCATTAATCTGCTCCAATCTATGCTTTTGTGCTTCTATTAGATCAAGTCCTAGCTGGACTGCCATTTTAAAAGTTTGAATCTGAAACTCTATGGGAAACAAGACTTGTTTTCCATAAACAATTTCATAAGGAGTATGACCTGTTGTGATTCTCCATGTAGTTCTATAGGCCCACAAGGCTTCAGAAAGCCTGTCTGCCCAATCTCTTCTATGTAAATGAACAGTCTTTGTTAGGATCCCTTCAATGACCTTATTAGTAGATTCCACTTGACCATTTGTTTGTGGATGATAGGGAGTAGATTTTCTGTGTCTGATTTTGTACCTCTCCATCATTTGTTCCACTAGCTTTGATGTGAATTGAGCTCCTTGATCTTTAAAAATATCCCTTGGGACACCAAAACGAGTAAAAATATCCTCAAAAATAAAATTAACTACAGATGCTTCAGTAGCAGAAAATAATGGCTTGGCCTCTACCCATTTGGTAACATAATCAGTGCAAACTAATATATATTTATTTTTTCTTGATGGAGGACTAATAGGTCCTACAAAATCTAAAGCCCATTTTTCAAAAGGTTCAATATGTACCTGAGGCTGCAATGGCATCTCACCTGAAGGAGAAGGTTTCCCTACCCTTTGGCAACTGTCACACCTTTTGACATACTCTTTAGCATGTTTAAAAAGGGATGGCCAATAGTATCCTAAATGAAGGACCTTATAAGCTATCATTTTATCAGCAAAGTGTCCGCCACAAGGTTCATCATGACATGCCTTGAGGATCTCAGGCATCTCATCTTCCCGAACACATCTCCTAATGATAAAATCTGGACCTGTTTTGTATAACTCATTAGCAACCCATGAATATTTTTCACTGTCATAAATTATCTTTCTTTTGTCTCTTGCATTCATTATTGAAGGAAATTTCCCTGAAACTAAATAATTAGCAATGTCGGCAAACCAAGGAGTTTGAGTAGAAATTGCAAAAAGATATTCATCAGGGAATTGATCTTCAACTGGAGTATTGTCTTTAATGTTTTGGAGTCTAGATAGGAAATTAGCTATTGTATTTTGTTTCCCAGGCCTATCTAGAATGGTAATGTTGAATTCCTGTAAAAGCAATAACCATCTTATGACTCTGCCATTAGTAATTGATTTGTTCATTAGATATTTAATTGCAGAGTGATCTGTGTGAACAAAAGTTTCATAGCCTGTTATATAATGTCTGAATTTATTTATGGCATGAACAATAGCTAAGAACTCTTTTTCAGTTACAGTATAATTCAACTCTGAAGGAGTCAAATTTTTACTTCTATAGTAGATGGCATATGGAATCAGGTCTTTTTGTCCCAATACTGCTCCTAAAGTTGTATCTGAGGCATCTGTTGAAATATGAAAAGTAATTTCTAGTTAGGTCCCCTTAAAATAGGTGCTTCAGAAATTTTTGTTTTCAGGGTCTTGAAGGCTAACTGGCAATCAGGATTCCATTTGAATTCATAGTCCTTGGTAAGTAATTTTAAAAGTGGAGATGCTATCTTGGTGAAATTTTCTATAAACCTTCGATAATATCCTGTAAATCCTAGAAAACTCCTAACATCTTTTTGACAACTTGGAATAGATAAGTTAGAGATGACTTCAATTTTTGACTCATCAACTCTAATCCCATCCCCTGAAATGTGATGCCCAAAAACAATTCCTTCAATAAACATCATAAAACACTTCTCATGACTTAGTGAAAGATTTTCTTCTTTACATCTCTTTAAAACTTTTTCCAAGTTTGCTAAGGCTTCTTCAAATGTATTTCCATAGACTGTGAAATCATCCATATATACCTCTACACAATCATGTATTAGATCTGAAAAGATTCCTAGTACTGCCCTTTGAAATGTTGCAGGTGCATTGCATAGTCCAAATGGCAATACTCGGTAAGCATACGTACCCCAAGGACAGGTAAATGTGGTTTTGTCATGATCTTCCAGTGCTACTTGGATTTGATTATAACCACTAAACCCATCTAAAAATGAGAAGTACTTTTTTCCAGCTAATGTATCTAACACCTGATCTATGAAAGGTAAGGGAAAATGATCTTTAAGAGTAGCTTTGTTTAATTCCCGGTAGTCAATACATACCCTCCATTTACCATTTTTCTTTGGCACAATTACCAAAGGATAAACCCACTGACTATCTGAAATGGGATAGATAAAGTTGACATTTAACAATTTCTGCAATTCTTCTTTAACAATCTCCCTAAGATTTGGATTCATCCGTCTTTGAGGTTGTCTGATTGGTTTACAATTTTCCTCTATGTAAATGTGATGAGTGCAAGTCTTGGGGCTTATCCCTTTCATATCAGTGTACTCCCATGCATATGTAGAAGAATGTCTCTGTAAGATCTTGACTAGCTCTTCTTGTTGAGATTTTTCTAGGTTCTTGTTTATGTTTAAAGTTTTTCCTGGAAATATCTCACTTGTAGAGCTGCCAAATTTATCCATAGAATGAAGAGACATCTGTCTTGATGATAAAAACTAAATGTTGGATTCTTCTTGAAATTGTTCATGTTTTCATTCCGAAGAGGATTCAAAGTTTTCTAGAGTATTCAGAATTTGACTATCTTCACTAATTTCTGAAATTGTGAAGAGAGGTTGTAAGTCTTCTTCATCCTCTATCCATTGAGTATCATCTAAATCTGTAATTGTCCTTGCTGGAGGATACAAAGTAAATTTCTTAGTTGAACTACCATCAGAGATATACATATCACCGGATCTACAACTAATGAAAGCATCAGCTGTAGCTAACCAAGGTCTTCCTAATATAATAGGGTGTCCTCCTAGATTATTCTTAGGAGTTAGGATCATAAAATCCATAGGATACTCCCAAGAATCTAGGGACACTGGAATGTCTTCTATTACCCCATCAGGTTTAATCACAGATCTATCTGCTAATTGTAATAATGTGGGTGTAAAAAGAAGATTAGGAAGTTTTAGTTTATCCATGATTTGTCTACTCATGATATTAATTGCTGCTCCTAAATCAATAAGTGTGTTTTGGATCTCAGTTCCATTGATGTGTATTTTAACAACTGGATTTCCTGGGTCTAGATACTTTGGAATGGCAATCTTACCCATCATGATATCTGCTATTTTTCCTGCCAGTTGAATTTTCTTTGTCTCTTTGATTCTTTTTCCTATTTTTTTCATGCTCAACTCCTTTATTGTTTTTGCTAGAATTGGAATTTCCTTGATAGCTTGTAATAATGAGATCTTAATACAAACATTTCTCAGCTCATCTAGGAAATCATAATTAGGCACCATAATTTGTTTTTCTACACCCCTATCAATTTGTGATCTTTCTGGAAAGAGAGGTGTAGAGGTAGATGTTGATGGCTGCTCTAATATAGGAGTTGAAGTTATTGGTTCTTTTTTTTTCTTTTTTTCAATATTTGGGTCTTGAAAAGGTATGCTCTCTTCAAGAATTTTATTTACCGGTAGAGAATCTTTCTTAGAGTTGTTTTGTTCTTGTATGATTACATAAGGTTTCTTCTTTTCAAGTATTCTTCCAGACCTATTTTGAACATCATTAAGATCTAAAAGAGTAATCAAATAGGTTGGAAACTGTTGGCCTTCTATCATGTATGTTTTCTGAGGATTTTTATTGTTGGGGTTTGGTATGGGTTGGGCAGGTAACTGATTTTTTTTCTGAGGAAATGGTAATGGAAGTGGTGGATTTTGACGTTGTGGATTTTGAGGATTTTTTTGAGGAGGGAAATGTGGATATGGTGGATAGGATGGTGGATATTGATAGTACTGAGAGTATCTTCCATAGGGATTTTGTGCTCCTTGTGTCCAATTTTGAGATTGATTTTGAAATTTGGGCCAAGGTTGCTGCGACGAATTACAATTTGGTAGGGGTTGATTATACAGCTGATCATGGAATCCTTGTGTTTGAGGTCCTTGCCAAGGCCTTATAGAGACAAAATTGAGAGATTTTGTGGAATTTGTAGGGGTTTCTTCTTGAAAGACAACTTTAAGACCAGGAAGTGAAGGAAAACACTTGGTCTCATATTTTTCTGAAAAAATTACACAAGTCTCTACTACTTTTGCATCCAAAGGGCACTCTCTCAAGGCATGCTTCTTTCTACATTTGGGACAAAAGATTGCTAAGGCATCAGATTCAGCTTTTTTCTTGTTTTGTAACTTAAGGGTGTCCATTTTCTCACTAAGACTCCCTAAAATGTCAGATTTGAATTCATCAAGCATATGTCTTATTTCTGCCCTACTTACTGTCCCAGAAGCAGACTTACTTACCCTTGCAAGAGCAGGGTCTCTTGGTCCTTTTACAGTTTTATATTTCCCTCTTGAAAGGTTGATACATAATTCAGCTATTTCAGGTAATGTGAGCTGAGATATATCCCCTTTTCCCATCATATTAAGGATATCTAACCATTCATCCCTAATTGTCTTCAACAAGAGAGCTTTCAAAGTATCTTGGTCTAAGTTTTCCATTTTTGCTCTCTTGATGTTATATTCAAACCTCTCCAACATATCTTCTAGATTTTCATCCTCTTTTTGTAGCATTTTAAACACTTCCTCCTTATGGTTGACTCGCATACAGTAATCCAAATACCTCTCTAGAAATGCATGTTTCATGTCTTCCCATGTCCTAATAGAACTGTTGATCAAACTCATAAACCATTTTAATGCTGCTCTTTTCAATGTTGAAGGGAATAGTTTAAGTTTTTGGGCATCTTGTAAGTAATCATAGGTTCTACATAGGACTTCAAATTCAAATAGGAATGTTTTAGGATCTTCACTTTTGAGTCCATAAAAGTTTGGAAGGACAGAGGGTGAAATTTTTTTCATAGTTGCATTGGTTTCTTCATTTACTATGGGAAACCCAAAAGAGCTTCCCATTTCCCTTCTACCTCTTCCTCTGCCTCCTTCTTCACCTCTACCTCCTTCTCCTCTACCTCTACCTCTACCTCTACCCCCTCCAAATAGTGTATTTTCTCCATTAAAGACTCCTCCTCATCCTTCTTCTGCCATGGTTAATTCTCCGATGGAAGTGGAAAATTTTATGTCTTTAGCAGGGATTCTTGAATCTTCTTCTAGGATAGGTTCAGTGGATGGAGTGGAAAGTATTTCTGATGGAGTATCTGATCTTAAGTCTTCTGGAATTCTATGATCAGTAAATCATGGGATGTGGATTTGAGTTGGAGGTGTGTTTCCTCTTGGTCTTGGTGGAACAAGTGGTGTTCTAGGAATCAAGCTTCTGTTTCTTATGAATCTACCCCTTGAGTCTCTTTCTCTACGCATATCATTGTTTTTGGGAGGTAAGAAACAAGGCTACCTAGTTACACTTCCCTGGCAACAGTGCCAAAATGTCTAGTCAACTTAGTGTTCCTAAATTGATGTCATAAATTGTCAACCAGGGCTAGTAAACTGTTGAAGTGAAGTGCGCTATATGTGCCTAGGTATCTTCTTCCTACTTCGTTGTGTTTAGTGTTTTTCTAGTGTTTTTGGTTTTGTGTTTTTATGCTAAGAGGAAAGAACTAAGTTGTTGGCAAAGAGAATTTATTGGTCACACTAAAAAAGAACAAAAGTCTACTCTAAACTATGTATGGCGCCTAAGAACAGAAATGCTAATTCACAGATTGCAAAACTTGACAAGAAAAATAACTCATAACATGAACTCAGTCCAATTCATTTCATTAGAGGTATGTTGGAACAACTTGAGAAAAGGATAAGTTTGATGCAATGAGGTTCTCTTAAGTAAACAACAACTTACAATATCATAGAGAACATCTCATCCATGGTTAGAAATTTGTTGGAACATTTTGAGAAACGATTATCTACAACATAATAAGGAACCCTGTGCTAAATTAACATATGACACTAAAATTAACCCATTCTGCAACTCAAAATGTTACTATTAGGCCTCATTCATGGGTTAGAGATCTCTTGGAATAGCTTTGGAAAAAGGTTGTTTGTAAAATTATGAGAAATTTCAGAACAGTCAAGACCTCAAAATGATATCACTAATTCTTGTCCATATGATAATAATGTGTTAGAAGAGACTAAGAACAAGAGCAGTTTGTAAATAATGAAGGCCTTTAAGTCTAATTTAACAGAACTAGGATACAACAAGCTAATAAAACTTGAAATGCAATGAACATAACTGAACTAATACGCAATTAGCCTTCAAAATACTACAGCTCTATCTCATTCAATGTTAGTGATATTTTGGAACAATTCATGAGAACAAGATTGACTGCACTATTCGATGTAAGTAAGCATAAAAAATGAAGTTCAGAAAAATTCCTAAATTAAAAACGAAACAGAGCTAAAGTCACTTATCTAGAAAATATGCACAAAGCCTTTCGGACAGTAGGGGCCCTCTACCATTGGATTGGCACATGAATATCCTCAATATTGCTTCAGATCATGCATTAAAGTTGTATTTCTTTCATTAAAGGAAAACGCTTCAAAAACAGAGTATTACAGTCTTGGACAACTTAACAACAAAACATCCACTAGCTAACTGTATCTCGGTTTACCGAGTTATTCTTATAAACAAAATACATAACTGTCATTGAGAAGAAATAGGGATAAGTGTCTTTTTCAATTAAAATCAAATTAGAACTCCTATTGAGGCCTCGTACTTTGCTGAAGACATATGTAGAGTCCTTGTCTTGTATTTCTTTCATTAAAGGAAAACGCTTCAAAAACAGAGTATTACAGTCTTGGACAACTTAACAACAAAACATCCACTAGCTAACTGTATCTCGGTTTACCGAGTTATTCTTATAAACAAAATACATAACTTTCATTGAGAAGAAATAGGGACAAGTGTCTTTTTCAATTAAAATCAATTAGAACTCCTGTTGAGGCCTCGTACTTTGCTGAAGACATATGTAGAGTCCTTGTCCTGGTAGAAGTCTACTTCTTAGTTTTGCTTTCCTCCACGTGCATAACCACCTGTAGATTTTTGCTCAAACTTCGTAGAGGGAAAGGAATGATGTAGGTGAGTTCTAGAATTCAACCATATGTGTTTTTCCTTTGACACCTGTAACCTGTGTGAACATAAGGATAGCTGCGGAATATGCGACTAGCTACAGAATGGTTGTATTCTGTAGCTAAGTCTAGTCAAAAATCACTACGACAACAAAACCATAAAAGTATAGCAAGTCAATCATTATATGCATTCTTAAAGTGACTTTAATCAATCCTATTGATCTTTTAAGCCTATAACTGATAAAGGACAAAGGAAATTAAGTGAAATTTGGTGAAAGGAAAGGACATCTTTGGGGCTCAACAATACATATAGTTTCTTTTATGTATCATGCACAGAGAGAGAGAGAGAGGCTTGTGTGAATCTTGGAATTGACAACACCTTGCACCGTTTCCGAGAGGACCATGGCCTAGGGGACCCCTGCAAGAAAATAAAATATACAACATATATACAAAATTGCAACGAGGCAGGCATGTCCCATGCTCGTGATGTTATGGCTAGTTAAACAAAATTGACAGATACATGTGTTGTTTGTGTCACTATTATGGTAGTGATGCTGGCGGTTGTTGATGATGATTATTGATGCCCTCAGGGGAATTTTTTCTTTGACGATAGGTGGAATGTGGTACCCATATGTGTAAACTTGTTATGGCATCTATTTTCACAATGTACGCATATGTATTGGTTGGGACCTTCCCGTGTAAGCATTGTTGACAGATGCTTATGGAGGCACGGGTCTTCGACAGATCTGATCAAAGTGCAATGGTTATAAGGTACGATACCATCGTGACATGAAATCTTTTGCTGTAGTCAAATTTCAGGAGGATCGATGACATCTGTGGATAATGATGTCTCCCACAGTGCCACCCAAGGATACCCCTTTTCATGGGGAGGGTTGATCCAAGGTACTGCTTCCTTTTTGGAAAAGAGTTGTCGAGGTCGACAAAAAGGAAGTCTTAACCGGACCATGGGTCACTGACCTGAGGGGTCGAGGACCTAGATGTGATGGGTTTAACGTAGGCATGTTGGTGAGAGGTGACTAAAAACAAATGATGGGGATTCAGTGGCCTGAGGTCGAAGTATACTTTAGCAGCTTGGCAGTAGTCATAGTTATTTCTGAAGGGAAAATCCCTAGAGTCAGTAGGACTTCCAGGGCGGGTGTGAACCGGCTATGAATGTCGTGATGGTGCGTGCATAGGGGTGAAATACTTCGACCTAAGGGAATGAGGGACTGCTACCATGGGGGAAAAGGTGAAATATGAGGGTGAAGAGGAAAAGGGCATCGTTGGATGTCTTTGTACACTTACCAAAAGAATAAATAATGAGGTTTGGTTTGTACAAAACACAGAGATGAGTACCCCAAAACATGAAAGGGTTCACTCACTAAAGGTGTGAGGATAGTGTTTTGCTGGGGGTGGGGGTCCCATTAGTTGGTCTCATGTGCGGGGTTGATGAAGAAGATAAAGAAATGTTGTAGATGGGATTATGATTATGGAGGTATGGTGGGCCAAATGCGATGCGCGGAGGTGCGCTTTCAATCTTCTTGTACAACCTGGTCGTTTGGGAGGGGGTTTGAGTTTGAATGGTAAACTTGACCTTATGCATGATGAATTTACGGGCACGAGGTGCTTCCCAAACTGAATTGGTATGGCCATGGCGTCACTTATGCTATAATATGTGGTCTACTTTGGGTGACGAGTGCCATGGAGGGGAGGCTCTACTGACCAACGCGGACATTTATCATGTGTAGGGTGAGGTGATGATAAACGCGGTCAGCTATGAGGACCCTAGGGTTTATTTCTGATGGAGAAATAATGTCAGGATATGCATAGTTTTCTGGGACTCTATCGTGCTGGGGGTAGAATGATACTTACTCCGAGATTTTTAGTGGATGGTGTTGTAAGTAGGCTATGGGTTCTTCTTGCAAGAAAAACTACCTCAAGTGAAAGCATCTTATTTTCATCAAATATTATTGAAATACAGGAGCTTTAAAAAAGAAGATGGGAGAGGGCATATTGTCGGCACTAAAAAAATTAATTTTCTTGGAAAGCGAATGTGTGGCATTGCTTTCGTTCGTCATGGCATACTGATGATGGTGCAACTTACGATTTGCGGAATGGATCTTCTGATCTCTAGCTATGGACCTCCAAAGTTCTGGAAAAGGGTGATATATATGGGATTATGGCCCTAATCATATTCATTTGTACTTGTTGAGTTTTAGGAGATTAGAGGTGCTTTACAGAACCATTCTTGTTGTTGCAGTCAGCTGGTGTACCAGGGATTAGCAATATTATGTCGAGGTAACTTTCATGACGTCATGCATTGTAATTTCTTCAATTTGATGGTGCCGGGGGCCGTACAAATTAGGTTTGTGTGGCCTCTGAGAAAAATTTTCCCTAGATTTCGCGGGTGATCTAGGAAAAAGAGTGCCTTGCTTGCATTCAATTCTGAGGGACAGGTACGCGAGGGCGAGATGTTCCCTATTTTTGCACACAAGGGCGCACTTGTGGAGAAGACAGGTGCGCCCTCGTGCCCCTGTCTGAGGGACAGGTGCACAAAGGCCATAGTGACAGAAAATCTTGGTTTCTGGTCTGTTTTTGATTTTTCTCTATGCTGATGGATGCCTGTGTTGCTTGGTAGGTTAGTGTGGAGAGAGCGGGATTGGACCAAGATACGAACCACACTAGCTGCTGATGCTGGGGCGCGTTGTCAGTTGGCAACATGGGGCATTCTGAAGTTTGTTGAGAAATATTTCCTTTGGTCTCAGGATTGACTACTACGATACATTATACAACATTGGCGCTAGAGGCGCAATATGTTCGTACTGCGGGGGACGAATCTGGTGATCCGTCCTGAGACGGATTTTTACTTTGTGACCGGGTTAATACCTCAGGGTGAGGCTCTGAGGTACCCACTCTTTGCTGGGAGAGTGAACCTAGACAAATTCCAGAGGCGACATTGCGATGTTGTGCCTCTTGCTAAGGGGTGCATCAACATTACATCAATGATAGATGTGGCAAATTGGTGTGATTTCGCAGTTATTGTGCAACTAGAGGGGTCATTTGCTCCACATTGGGCATTTGGCCCGCAGGTTAGATTTTTATGCTGACTGAGGGGCGAGCACTTTTTCGATCTCACCAGCTTTTGTTTTGATGGGATGGTGTCACAATTGAACAAGGTCCAACATGGATCTAAGTCATTTTCGTATGCTAGCATCCCATGCAGCATTATGTATGACAGGGTGTTGCTACTGTGTCCGGTGGTGGTAGTGCCCATTAGGTGGCCACGGGAGCCATGGATGAGGAGGTGCACTCCAGTGATGTCACGGGGCGGTGGTGGCATGGTGGGGTGTTACTGAAACGCCACAACAGAGGCTTGGTTTGAGGCCAACCCACAGATGTCCTTGCCATACCCATATGCGGGGATGTACTTCCAGGGTGACCGAAACATGGGTCTCCCTTTTGGTTATGTTTGGGGACCTGCAATTATGTGTTATATTTTTTCTACATTTGTTCGATTATTCATGTTCTTATGTGTTTTTTTCTTGACACTGACATTATTTTGGTTACTCGTACAGATGTTGGCGAGGTAGGTCGCCCACTGGCCCAACTGGTGGGTCATGACCCTCCGCTATGACCTCGATGTGGTCAAGGAGGAGGTGATGTAGGTGGAGTGGGTGGTGGTGTTGGTGGACCTAATGGAGATGGTGTTGGCCCTTCTAGTGAGGGCAGCAGCTCGGCTACAGCAGAGGTTACAGCTGAGGTGCACATTGCAGTACTTACGGCTCAGGTGACCACTCTTGAGGACTTCTGAAGTCGAGTGGATTGCTTGACCTAGGGTATTCCTACTCAAGGTTTTATGGATGACTTCCACGAGGTTTTTTTAGAGATAGTTATGGCCCACGAGAGGGATTATCGGCCCACTCTACGTCGTGTAGTGATCGCAGTGGTGACAACAGCACCGGTGGTGGCACTAGGAGCAGTGGTGGGTCCAGGTGCTCCTCTTGAGGGGGCACCGTCTTAGAGTAGCTTTGTACATAGGGAAAGCACCCATTATGAGGATGATTCCCTTATTTTTATGAATTTTGTATCTTCAGGCTAGCTAGTGGGCTAGCGATACTATTTTTTATACTCAGATACACATATTTTTTTTATATATATATGAGATATCTTTTTGCGGCTCTACATGGTGTGCTATTTTTTTCGGTTATATATTTTGTGTTATGCTGATGGATATCTATGTTTTTGTTTTTTATGTATGATGGTTTATTCGAGATACATTCCACTCTAGGATATTGTTAGCTATGCGATCAATAGTTTGGTTTTTATTCCTTGATACATGTGAAAATGTAATGTAATCAAATTGTCTACTTAATATTTTGGCACATAAATATTTTATAAACAGGTGTGTGTCTCTGGTCTCAAATGTTCGGTTTAGCTGTGATACTACTAACTGGGAATCGAGGTAGATATGCATGCCTCGATGGAGGGATTCACACATAATTCCAATGATGGTGTCATATTCTGCCTGATTGTTTGTTGTTGATCCAATGCACACGCCGTTTGAACACAGCGGTGATCGATAGGGGTGGTAGATTACCCAGGCGGCTGTAGCTAAGTCTTGATACCATCACGATGCTCCATCAACAAATCCAAAATATGGTTCATTTTGGTGATCCATGTTGGCACTTTGAGCTTTTTTTTATGTAAGTCTTCGGGTCAAAAATATTTTGGTGATTGGGTTTTGTGTACTTTCACTCTAGGGGAAGGGACTTTGGGGCCCTTATGGGTAGAAATTCTTGAGGTAAAGGCCATTGATGGGGTTAGTGAGGCTAGTCCCGTCCGGTTCCGTCAAGATGTATGCCCCCTGTCGAAGGCATTGTTTGATGATGTAAGATCCTTTCCACAGGGTTTCAAACTTTCCTGGCCCTAAGGCCTCTTTTGCAACATCGTAGCAAAGGACTAATTCTCCCTCGGTAAATGAGCTAGGGTTGATGTGGCTATCAAATGATGCTTTCACCCTTTTCTTAAGGGCCTCATTGTGTTGCAGCGATTGTCGTCGACTTTCGTCAACTAGCTCTAGTTGTACTAGGCATTGTTCTAGAGGCTGGGTGTCATCAAGGAGTTCGATGGAGGCATGTAGGTTTGGGAATCACGGCTTCACTCCCATATACCAAGTGGAAGGGAGTAAAACCAATGGATGTCTTAATAGCCGTGTGGTATGCCCATAAGGCGGAGAAGAGCATGTGGTGCTAGATGGTTTTGTGGTTACTCACCATGCATTGTAACATAGTTTTGAGTACCTTGTTAATGGCTTCTACCTGTCCATTGGACTGGGGGTAGTATGGTGAAGTGAATTAATGGGTGAATCTGAGATGATGAGATAGCTCCTCGAAGACTTCATTTTCAAAGTGTTTCCCGTGGTCAGAGACTAACTCTTTAGGGACGCCAAATCGGGCAATCACGTGGTTGAACAAAAATCGAGCGGCGGTTTTTGTTGTGTTGTCGCATGTGGGCATGACCTCGGCCCACTTGGTGAAATATTTGACAGCCACGATGATGTATTTATGGTTTCCCGATGAGGAGAGGTTGCAAGTCATGGAGTCGATCCCCCACTTGCAAAAGGGGTCGGCTACTATGACGAGATGTAGAGGAGCGGGGGGTGCTCTTTCTTTATGAGCAAAGTGCTGGCATCGTTCGCATATTTTAATGGCTGTGATGCAGTCGCGGAATAGGGAGGGCCAAAAATATCCTGCTTGTAGGATTTTATAGGCGGTAGCCATTCCTGAGAGATGGCTGCCGCAAGCACCTCCATGGCAATCATTAAGGGCATTTTCCGCTTATTTATGAGTAATAAATCGTAGTAAAATGGTGTCGATGCCTCACCGGTATAAGACATCTCCCAGAAGGAGATATAGGGGGGCTTTCCAGCGTATGCGCCAATGATCATCTTGTGTGAGATGAGGTCTGAACTTTTGGGTTCGCAAGAATAGGAGGACGTCTCCGTACCAAGGGTCGTCATTTGCTACAAAGAAGAGGTGTTCGTCTGGCAACGAATCATCTACGAGTGATCCCTTGGAATGTCTTTGGAGTTCCGTAATGAACTCTGCTAAGGCAAGTGCCTTTTTGCTCTTGGGTGAGCGAAACTGTAAATCATATTCTTGGAGAATGACTATCCAACGGGCGTACTTGTGGTTCATTAAGCGGCGCGTGAGCAGGGATTTAATGGGGTTAATATCGGTGAAAACCGTAGTGGTTTTTAAGATGATGTAGTGGCGAAGTTTTTGGACTGCGTAGATTAATGCTAGGGCAGTCTTTTCTTCAGGTTCAATGTTGGTCCTGACAAGGTTTTGTTGATGTAATATGTTACGTGCTCCTTTCTATCTAGCCCTTCTTGAACCAATACTCCAGCCAATGTGGATTTGGATGCTCATAGATATAGGATATAATCCTTGTCATGGTCTAGGGGACTAATGAGTGGTGTTGAGGATAATGTTTCCTTCAGCGCATCAAATGCTCTTTGGGTGTGGTAATCACATTTAAATGGGTTGTCTTGGTGAAGGAGGCGCAAGAACCCTTGAGCACATGTGGCATAGTCTGGGACGAAGCATCTCAGAAAATTGGCTTTTCCCTATAGACTTTGGAGTTGTCTAAGGGTTTGAGGTGGAGGTACCCCTTTGATGGCTTGGACCTTGAGGGGGTCCACGCGAATTCTTTTTTGGGACACTATAAAACCTAAGAGTCTTCTTGCACTGACACAGAATACACACTAGAGGGGGTTCAAGCATAATGTAATATTCCAAACCTGGAATAGCTAGCAAGGCATGACTAGAAAATGCATTTTCTAGTAATGGCTGCTACAGGAATTGAAACCAAGACCTAGATCCCTTAGAAAAATGTGTCTAAGTGATAAATCCAAGAGGATGCTCCAAATAAATCCTTCTAAGTGGGTTAAACAGATCTCCCACACTTAGATGTCCTCAAAAAGTGCCCGATGAAAGGGGCTGCAACAAGGTATGCACAAGAGTTGAAATGACAGTGTTATTTCTCAAACATGAAAATATGAAAATTTGAATAGCCAACAACTATTGTTATAGCAGTAGAAAGAGTACAATGTCTTGAGGAAACAATCACTCAAGAAGGGCAATACAAGCCTTACCAATACATGTACAAGATATGAAAGAAGACTACTACATATATGAAACCCTTGGCTATGACAGCGCAGTCTATTATGGAGTATTGCTACAAAATAATGTCAATACATGGATATGACAAGATATAGCTCTAATACAATAGTGGAGCAAAGCTCTAACCCTTGGAAACAATAATACATCAATCATCTGAAGGATTGGCTGAAATATACAAAATGGAAAAAATGTCGGAGTTGCTGGGTAGCAGATGCAACTCAGAAAATGGAACTGAATAGAGAAGGCTGAAGATGATAAAAAAATCTAAATTATACCTCCTCCAATCTATCTCCTAAGTGGAAGGCTGATCCTTACACTTGAGATCTCACCCTCCAATCAACACTGCAATCCCTCACTGCAAGTGCACTCTGAAATAACGTAGTCTAAGAGGGTAATTGTGTTGTAGGTGGAATAGAATGATTTTTCCAAGTGCCAAGATCTGAAATAAGTTATGATATCTTCTAAACTAAACCTCCAAAGGAAAGGAATACTCTCCCTATGAAAAAAAAGTGATGGAAGAGGTTTTGTGACTCCTCACTGCAACACCCTGCAACACAACATTATGTTGTTGCAGTAATAACGTTGTCCAGGAGGAGGATGCTTGGCCTCAAGCCTAGATGTGAGGAAAATATATACAAATCCTTCGAGATTCTTCTCAAGAAAGGAGAAGGATTCCTAAGCAGGAGATCCTTGTGCTAAGTAGCACAGCAACTCAGCTGAACAGCTGGAGAATGCCAATAGTCTAAACAGACAAGAAATCTATAATCATATGTATGAGTAATAATGGCTGCCTTGCCCTCCTTTTAAACACATGAGAGGTCCCTCTCCATGGGTCCCACTATTTTAGGGTTTCCTCCTTCAAGAAATATTCCCTCCTCTATCTCTGCACTGTCCCATATATGCTTTCCACCTCATGCCTCTGCGCTATTTGACTTGGTCAAACTTGACCTAGCCTCTTTGCAAAATGTCTCCTTTCACACATGAGGGTGTGAAATCTAGTTCCAAGGCTGATCCCCTTCCATACTAGATGTATTTTATCCATTTTTTTATTATGAATTGGCCTTCTCACCCAATTATTCAACTCCTAAGTGAAATTAGAAAAAGTTAATATTCCAATGTATTGAAGGAAAAATTTGGAATATTACAGTCCTCCCCTCCCAAATGTTGCTTGTCCTCAAGCAACTGCAAGGATATAACTGGAAAGTCTCCACCCAATGCATGGAGTCTAAAAAGTGATGAGGAACACCTTCCCCATGTGGATCCTCCATCCCCAAGAAATCATCCAAACAGAATGAGTCACCTCCCAAAATGGCAACTCCTAAAAGTCTCCTTCCACCTCAAGCTCTGGAAAAGAAGGTGGGCTGAAAATATGATCATGGTAAGCTTCATAGCCTACCCAAAGCTGTCCTTCTCTCCACTTATGATAATTTCAAAGTATGTGCTGATCCTGGGCTGCAAAATTATTGCCCTCAAGTGGAAAAACGAAGAACAATCCTCCAAGGATTCCTCCTCCAACATTGAAGAACAAGCTGGCCCAAAAAAATCCATCCATGATGAATAGGACATGTTCATCATAGAGTATCCCAATGAGAAGTTTGCTACAAGTTTTACATGATGATGCATGATACAAACAATACCTCAAGAGGACACAACGTAGTTTCATCCACTGCAATCTCAGAAACTAACATGGCAAGCAATATACAAGATTCATCACATCTACTAATGAATAGTAAATGGCTGAATGTATCAACAATACATGATCAAGAACTTGCCCATGGTTATAAAATGGATGACTATCAAGTCCATGGTCCACCTCAAAAGAGAACACATATGTAGCTGTGGTGGCCATATCTCCTCCCATACTCCCATTAGAACATGTAGTGCAGAAAATGTGGGAATTTTCTCCCCTCAAGGACACATCCAACTCATGTGTCAATCTCCAAATCATGCTCTCAAAAATGATAGAACCAATATCAGTAAATGAAGACATGATCAGTACAATAATGAAGGAAATATTGATGGCTTCATGTGGTGCTTGAAGATACCAACAGTCTCCTAAGTGTGTACAGCACAGTTTAACAAGTTGGTGCGTCAGAAAAGTACAAGGCAAAATGTTTCTTTTTACATGGTTAATCATTCATGTCTTCATATGGTACATTTTTTAGTGCAATAGCTGAACATACATGTGATGATAAAACATTTTCCCAAGGCCACATAAAATATGGTTGCCTCCATCATGTAGATTGGCCCAACAATGATCATGGAGCAATGTGACAAGCTTTCCCTCTTGTGAAGCAATGCACTGCATAGTAATGGTAAGAGTATGAAAATCAATGAATGTATAAACAAACTTCTTACCATATGCCAAAATTAATATGGTACATGGATCCATGAGTGAGTCCTCCAGAGTTTTTTGGCATGCTATGTAGAGGAGTGGTCCATGTGCTGCAAAAAGATCCTCTTCCTCATGCTTGGAAACCCAAGTCAAGAAGAATATGTCATAGTGATAGATGCCTCTAACCACTACTCTGTCATCATCATCTCCTCCTTGTTCACCAATTTCATCTGATGTGAAGTGATCCTAGGGAAACTCCATCCATAAGTCTCTGCTCCCAAGTGACAGCACTGTGAGCTCATGCAAATAAGCTTCTGTCAATACAAAGCTATGTTCTTTGACATGCTCCCTGTCAAAGATATCTCCCATAATGATACAATGCATGAGAAGTCCCTCCCAAGGTGGAAGTACCTCTCCATCATCTAAATCCAAGGAGAAAATTCCATCTCCTCCTTCTGCAACATCATGCAAAGTGTGAGAGAATATCTGCTCTTGCTCTCCCAAGAACAAGCAAAGAAACAAAAGATTTTGCTGCATCCCCATACCTCCATCATACAGATCATGTGATGAGAACATAATGAATGATATGAAGATCATACCAACACCATGCATCCATACTCTTTGCTACTCAAAGATGTAATTATCCTGCCATCTCTCCTCCATCCTCCTACTCTTAGGAAGATTGTATGCCAAGTGATGGCCAAACTCTTTCAAGAGTAACTAGCACAGCCAAGCCTCCTGCTGCCCAGTATCATAAATTTGCAAGTAGCCTCCTAGCTCCTTGCTCATCAACCACATCCACTCAATCACTTGTGGATGCTTTCTCCTTCTCTTCATCTTGGTACTCCTCCCGTGAGGGCTACCATCCTCCCAAACCAAATCCCTGTCTTTGCACTTCATGGGATTTTAAAATGCAATCTTCTCAAGGATCAATGAGACCCTATAAGGACCCAAATAGGTGGTAGGAAAAAACCTCCCATCATAATTTTTATGGCTTAAGGAATGTCCAACACAAGCATGAGAGATTTTATCCATCCGAAGATGTCCTCCATATTCTATCTACTCCTGTGAGAAAGGAAGAAAATATTTGCACTCCATGGTGTGTTGAAGTGCACCTCTAATGAGATCTCTCCTTGAGACCTCCCTCTCAACAATATTCTTCCAAAACCAATGAGGTCTTGGATCTGCTGAAAGTAGAAGTTCCTCTTTGTGCTGAGAGGAGCTCATTGAGACAATGTCATCTTGAAAGGAGAAAGGGTTTCTCACTCCAAGATGTCTACTATCTTCCTTCAAGTCTTCAAACCCCAACCTCAAGTGTGATGTACAATCCAAAAATGACTCATGAGAATGATGGTTTGCTTCCTCCTTGAATTTTTCCATGTTCCATAGTGCAGTGCAACCAAGTTTCTCTATAGTAGCAATGGCATTTGACCCTTGTTCATGTAAAGGTAAATCTCCACAATTATCAAAAGAATTTGCTGCAACAATAGATTGTGGAAATATTTTCATACCTTGATGATTCTTGGGAGCTTCTTGTAGGGATGCAAGAGTTCCTTCCTCCAAAGTGTTGGCTGCCCCAACTGTTGATGCATGTATCTGCTCCTCCATGAGTGTGACTGCGTTATCACAAGGCTCCTCAAATGGTGGTGTTAGCTTCTCTTCCTTTTTTCTTTCTCCATCAAAGGTTTTGATCAACCTTTGAGTGAGCTCCACAAAATTTTTCACCCTTGCATGGCTCAAGTGGCTGAACCACCAAACATAGGCTTCACCCTCCAAGTGTAGTGCTAAGATTTCAACAGCTTCTGTCCCTGCTACAGGATGTAGTAGGAAAAATGCCTCCAACTTTCTCACCCAATTTCTTGTTGTAGATAACCCATAAAAAGTAGACAACATAAATCTATTGCCTTTGATTTCTCTTCTGCTGCAGGGTCTCTTCTCTTCCTTCAACTGGATGAAATGAGGGAAATCTAGAGTCTCCTTGAAGGCTCTAGGTTGAGATCTTTACTCAACAAGGTAATCACTTAGAATCTGATAATCCAAGTTTCTTCCATGCTCAATGTCTTTTTCTTGATGAGAATAGGAAGTGCATGGTCCTTCCTCTTCTATTTCATCAATCTTCTTGACCTCCTTGGAGAGTTTTTCTCTGGATCTGAACATTGATGAGAGAAATCTTATCTTCTTCAACATTCTGATCTTCTTGGGCTTAGACTCACAGGCTAGGCCAAGAAAGTTTCTCTAATACCACTATAATATTCCAAACCTGGAACATCTAGCAAGGCATGACTGGAAAACGCATTTTCCAGTAATGGCTGCTACAATAATTGAAACCAAGACCTAGATCCCTTAGAAAAATGTGTCTAAGTGCTAAACCCAAGAAGAGGCTCCAAATAAATCCTTCTAAGTAGGTTAAACAGATCTCCCACACTTAGATGTCCTCAAAAAGTGTTGATGAAGGGGGCTGCAACAATGTATGCACAAGAGCTGGAATGATAGCGTTATTTCTCAACCATGAAAATATGAAGATCTGAATAGCCAACAAATTTTGTTATAGTAGTAGAAAGAGTACAATGTCTTGAGGAAACAATCACTCAAGTAGGGCAATGCAAGCCTCAACAATATATGTACAAGATATGAAAGAATACTACTACATATATGAAACCCTTGGCTATGACAGCGCAATCTATTATGGAATACTGCTACAAAATAATGTCAATACATGGATATGACAAGATATAGCTCAAATACAATAGGGAAGCAAAGCTGTAACCCTTGGAAACAATAATACATCAATCCTCTAAAGGATTGGCTGAAATATACAAAATGGAAAAAATGTCGGAGTTGTTGGGTAGCAGTTGCAACTCAGAAAATGGAACTGAATAGAGAAGGCTAAAGATGATAAAAAATCTGAAGTATACCTCCTCCAATGGATCTCCTAAGTGGAAGGCTGATCCTTACACTTGAGATCTCACCCTCCAATCAACACTGCAATCCCTCACTGCAAGTGCACTCTGAAATAACGTAGTCTAAGAGGGTAACTATGTTGTAGGTGGAATAGAATGATTTGGCCAATTGCCAAGATCTGAAATAAGCTCTGATAGCTTCCAAACTAATCCTCCAAAGGAAAGGAAGACTCTCCCTCTGAAAAAAAAAGTGATGGAAGAGGTGTTGTGACTCCTCACTGCAACACAACATTATGTTGTTGTAGCAATAACGTTGTCCTGGAGGAGGATGTTTGGCCTCAAGCCTAGATGTGAGGCAAATCTGTACAACTCCTTCAAGAGGCTTCTCAAGAAAGGAGAAGGATTCCTAAGTAGGAGATCCTTGTTCTAAGCAGCACAGCAACTCATCTGAACAGCTGGAGAATTCCAATATTCTAAACGGACAAGAAATATATAATCATATGCATGAGTAACAATGGTTGCCTTGCCCTCCTTTTAAACACATGAGAGCTCCCTCTCCATGGTTCCCACTCTTTTAGGGTTTCTTCCTTCAAGGAATATTCCCTCCTCTATCTCTGCGCTTTCCCATAGATGCTTTCCACCTCATGCCTTTGCGCTGTTTGACTTGGTCAAACATGACCTAGCCTCTTTGCAAAAATGTCTCCTTTCACACATGAGGGTATGAAATATAGTTCCAAGGCTGATCCCCTTCCATACTAGAGGGATTTTATCCATGTTTTTATTATGAATGGGCCTTCTCACCCAATTATTCAACTCCTAAGTGAAATTAGAAAAATTTAATATTCCAATTTATTGAAGGAAAAATTTGGAATATTACACATAAGTTGTATTGATAGCATCTTTGGAATACCAATCGCAGATCCTCAAGGTGGTCTGAGTGCTTCTTAGAGAAGACTGTCAAATCGTCTAAGTAGGCGAGGATAAGGTGTGCCAGGTCATGAAATATATAATTCATGGCCCTTTTAAAGGTGGCTCCAGCATTTTTTAAGCCAAATGGCATCACCTTGTATGCGAACGTGCCCCAAGGGGTGGAGAACGTGGTTTTGTACCGGTCCATGTGGTGGATATTGATTTGATTGTATCCGGAGAATCCATCCATAAAGGATAGGGCCTCGTGTCTAGCACATGCATCGATGACTTGATTGATTAATGGTGTGGGGCAATTGTCTTTGGGACAAGCTTTGTTTAAATCCTGGAAGTCAATGCAGACGCGTATTGTGCCCTATTTTTTCATGACGGGAATAGGGTTGGAAACCCAAGACGTATAGGCGATGGGGTAGATAAACCCGACTTTGTGAAGCTTGTCGATTTCTTGCTTTATTGCTTCTGCATTATATGGGTGCAGTTGACATTATTTCTAGCGTATTGGAGGTACATCATGCCAAGTGTCAATATGGTGCTCTACTATAGTAGGACTAAGCCCAGGTATTTCTGAGTAGTCCCATGCAAATATATCTCTATACTCTTGTAACAGTTTGGTGTAAGAGACTATTTCTTCTGGAGAACATGTTGCCCCCAGTGAGATTTCTTCGACCTTTATCGGATTTTGAGATATATTCACCTTAATGGTAGGAAAAATATTTGACATATTCCCTTCCTTGAATGCATCGGCTGTTGGGATGGGGTTTTTGAACCAATCGACCTTTCCTCATGGCAGGAAGTCTTTTGACTCTATCGCATAGATCTCTGGTTTAGTTGTCTTTCTAGGACTGAATGTTTTCTTGGGGAGAAAAATTGAATGGTGATGCATTGCATCCCATGGGTAATTTGGCTCCGCCATGGCTTCTAGGATATCCTCATCCGAATGCAACAAAGCCCCGAAGGAGGATTTTTCCTATGTAGGTTTATACTGAATTGGGGTAATCCTGGTGGAGCTAGTTGAGAGACACAAAAAATATTCCATCGTGGATGTGGTGGAACCAAACGCGATCGATAGAGTGCAGTTAGATTGGGTTTTCATTGTCGTAGGGACGGCTACTCCTGTAGCTATAGCTGACTCGACACCTAAGTTAGATGAGAAGATAGCTCGATTCATGGTTCCAATACATGATGAAATGAATCATATATGGTGTGTCGTATCGTCGGCGTTTGGTGGGGGATGAATCTCCCTAATTGGTCGTCCTCCTGATGGCCATGACGGGATGGATCTATTTGTCACATCCTCTTGATTTTTGGCGTTGTTCATGGATTTCGAGTCTGTGCCATCTTCATGGGAGAGGCAGACTATGGTTGATCGCATACAGGTTAAAGATGTGAGGAATCGTGGTATATAGTGACAACGACGTACAGGGTGGTTGTCACCACATATATGACATGAATATGGGGCGTCCATTTTTGCCGTGACATACTATATCGACTGGGTACCATCATTGGAACATTTCCAAAGTAGAGAATTCGATGATGAAATGATCAATTTCACCACATAGTACACACCTTTCGGCTAGGGGGATGGTGTGGCGGGGAGTCTTTCTGGTGATTGTCGCTCTTCCTGTAGGTATAGGATGATACGAGGTTTGTCATTAACCGACTGGGTGTAGGGATCCTCTTGATAGGATCGCTCGACCGCATGTAAGGCGTCCCTGTATCATGGTATCTATGGACAATGGTGGGTATAGTGCCCATAGGTGCCACAGAGAGAGCATGCATGATTGGTATGCAGTGGTTTGCCATTACCTTTTGAGGTAGGTTCCTTTTTACGAGAACATGGCATCGAGACGTCTGCTTCGGAGCCAAGGATTGGTTTTAACTCATCTAGCTCTAGACATATGTGGGTAGGATGGCCTATAACATCAAATATGGTGTAGACTGGTGATTCTCTTTGAATGGAGGGGGTCACCATATTATTTCCTCTGTTTGCGGTTTTCTTGGTCATGATAACCGGTTTCGCAATGGGAACTTCCTTTGCAGGGGCGGTCTCGACCGTTTCTTGGGTTGGTTGGGGCTCCTCGGGGCTGAGGGGCTTTAACCCTGTGGAAATAATGCTGGTGGCTCCTATTCCGAAAGGCGGAACCAGGTACCAAACTGGGAATGCCAATGATATGTTGGGTAACAATAGTGTTTCCAAAACCTATTGGGAGACGAAGCCAGCTAGAGGGTAGAGGAAAGGGGTTTGGGAGGCGGCGTAGGCTAGAGAGGCTATCGTCGCCGATGCTTTAGTGCCATTACTGCTCGATTCTGTGTCCTGACTAACCTTGGTGCTTGATGTGGACATCATGCACACCGGGGCCCCTATGGCATCGGGTGACACCTTAGGGATCACGGGAGGATCTCCTAGGAATGACCCTAGGACGAACGATAGTTTGAATTGGCCAAGCCTATATAATTGGTACCGTGAAAGACCATTTGTGGTTGTATCTACATAGGGTAGAATTACATCCGTGTTGGTTAGGGGATACTTCTCGTTGTGCGTTAGTTGATCGAAAGTAATGATGCGATCCTCATAGGGGGACATCATAATGCGGAATACAGAAGAGGCTATGGTGTACATATAACTCCGCCCAAGGAGTATATTGTAATCCAAGTGAGCGTCCAAGACTTCAATGTCTATGTGGACCGTCTTTCCAGCTAAACAGACCAGGACATTTTGGTAGAGGACGACGGGTGTCGAGGAACGACCATCGTAGGCTTGAAGCGTTATGACCAAGGGTTTTAGTTCAGGAGAACCCAACTTCTGCCAAACATTTTTTGACATAGATGTCAATGCACCCTCATCTATGACACATCGGTGAATAGTGATATTCTGGACTGATACTGGTATCTGGAATGCGACCATAGAAGGAAGCCTAGGAGTGGCTTTGTTTAAGTCAAAAGCCATCATGTGTGTATCAGCAGGGTTGATAGCGCCTAATGTGGAAATTAGGGCTTTCCATTGTTTTGGGCACAACTACAGTACTTCCAATGTCGACATAGCAGCGGGTGATTGAGCTAAATCATCCATGATGCTATAATTATGGGCGGCTTTGGAGTAGTTACCCGCTCGCCTATTAGGTCCATTTGCAATCTTTGGTAATGGTTCTATAGGCATCTTTGAAATGGTCAAAGGTGCAGTCGACACACTAGTACTAGCCCCTAACGTAGTGGAGTTTGGTGGGGTGTTGCAACTGCAATTCCGTGTTTGTAAAAACATTTCTTCTCGAGTCATGTAGATTTCATAGTTGTTTTTCCCGGAATTGTCTGGGTTTTGTTGCTGAGTGTTGACCGTCCCTTGGTGGGGGAAAGGTTCTTGCATAACAGCGGGTTGCTAGGAAGATCCTCCCTGTCCTCGGTTACTCTAAATATTTTTTTAGCTCATAGAGATTGGGACAGTGGTGAGTATAGTGCCTGTACTCACCACATATTGAACAAGAATGGTTTGTTCATATAGGTGGCCTTGTGCCTTGCCATTGGGCATTGCTTGGCTCCTGGTTTTGATTCTGGTTGGAGTTACCTCCAGCCTGGGATCGCGGTGGGAACTTTTGGTTGTTGCCCCCCTGTCTAGGGTTCCCTTTGGGCTTGCTTTTTGATTTTTTCTTAACCATGTTAGGAGGGTAGTTCTCCTGGTTATACTGGTGTGGTTGATTCTAGGATGGCTACACAAAGTTCACCTGTGCATTGGTTTGAGTAGGTGTGTCGTGTGCTTGGGACTGAGCATAACGATGTCCCTTGTTTTCACCTAGCCGTTGGGGAGGAACTCTTCCGTCAGTGTTTCTTCCTATGTATTGGGTCCTCTCAGCTGGAGGATAGGGTCCTCCTTGGTGATACGCTTGTGCCCTACTAGTCAAATCTTGCTGAGGCATATGATGACTTTGAAATCCATGTTGAGACATGTTCTAGGTAGAATTATGTGCGTAACCGAGATTTTGACTACTGATGCCTAGGTACCTTTGGGTCATTGACCCAATTATTCCGTCTGCATAATTCGACCGCCTCGCAATTCTTGATAAGTTTGCAGGCACGGGGCATTAGGCAGGATATTGTAAATGTATCCTGACTGTGTATAAATCAGTTCAAGCTTCTGGGATTTACTTGTAACGTCATCTTCGGATGTGGGGTATTGTTGTGCCACATCCTTTGAAATCTCTGCCATCAGAGTTTCAAGAATAAATCTAAGAGGACCCGATCGTCGAGTTTAGCTTTTCATAAACTATGATGCCACCTCCACTCATGAAGATGGTCAGAGATATGAATGGAGAGGGTTTGTCTAAAATCAGTCAGCAACTCCATTCCCAAATCATGGTGAACGGGTATCTGAAAATAAGTGAGGAATGCAGTAGCGAGGGCGCTAAAGGTTCCATATGAAGCAGGAGGTTGCTCCATGTACCATTTCGCGGCTACTCCCATAAGAGTGCATTGAAATAACCTCAATCGAATAGTGTTTTCGATGATACTATTCGATGAGCACCACCGGTGAAAGTTCATTATATGATTACCTGGGTCTTCCGCTTGCTTGCCTTTGAACTTTGGTATATCCAAAGGGAGCTTCGTGAGCATGGGAGGCAATGAAGGATTGTGTGCGATGGGGTCATTTGTGATATTGGTTAAATCGGGTAGATTCAATGCAGCTAAGAAGGGTGACTAGGAGGTTGATGCCATGGCAACATGTGAAGACACGAAGTTCTGGTTCGAATGAGGGTTATTATGTGACGTACCCTGATGTGTGTTTAGCTGGCTTCCCGAATGGGATGCGCTCCTCTTCCCCCTAGGGGTCGAGGGGGGAGTGGTGTGCGGTGTGGTGTTGGGAGACCGACTAGGGTTCCCAACTATGGTTGCTCCAATAAAGGATGAACCAATGACAGTGGCAACGTTCCATATTTGACGCCTAAATGGCGAAAGACCTAGAACCCCTCCCTGTAATGGGGGGAGTTCCAAAAGACGCACGGATCGACGAGGTTTCATTGGGACCATTTGGGTGTCAACCAGGTTAGGTTTTGGAAAACTTTGAGGTGATAGAGTCTAGGTCAAAGAAAAATTATGGCCACATACATAAAACAAAGCGAAAATAAAATGATTTTCCCTTTAAATTAATCTATGTGATCTGTTATCACAAAATCAAGCCTGATGGGTTACTCATCAAGTAAACCTTGTGCTGTTTCATACCAATATTTTAGTTGAGGCTTAGCCTCCGCAACCTGAGAGGGCTCTCTCAAGGGTTTATGATTTTTAATAAAAAAATATATGGCTAACTCTAAGGTAAAACAAATAAATGATATAACTAGTTTCAAAACACATTAGCAAACATTCATTGGTCCATGGAGTCAAGATAACTTCAGCAAAAGCACCACAGTCTATCTATCACGGAAGTCAAGACATTTGGAGTTCAAGTAAAGGAGTAAAAAATTTAAAACAGTGATACACACAGTTAGTTTGTATATGAAGGAATTTAGAGAATTATGAATGAATTCTAAGTATCATATACAAACACCACTAAAAATAGAAGTATTGGAGAATTCCATTAGAATAATAACACACAAGAACTCCTCATGAATTTTGAGTTGTCAAAATAGAACTTCAGTATTAAGCTGAAAAAACCAGTGACATACAATAACATAGTCTTTGCTAATAAAAATGTCCAACCTTTTTTTTTAATTCGACCTCATGCTCTTTATAGAGCATTTACAAAATAGGATTCTCTATCCTCCACTAGATACATCGAATTCATAGTGTTTGACACATTTCCTAATCATGAAACATGATATTTATTGCAAATTGACAGCTATAAACCTAATGAAAAGTCCTATTTCTAATAGGACTAAAACTCTTTAATTACTCTCCTAACAACCTTATCTAATATTTATTACATATTTTTCCACATGCAATCCCATGAAATCGAATTTGGATGCTGATATTTAACTTGATGTAACCATGCCATTGATGATAATGTTCTCCTAGAATCTAGGAAACATGTTTTCCTGTTTTTTAGGCCCTTTGATTCCTTTAACTGTTTTGAGAACTTTGGCCATTAATATATCATTTCTACATGTCTCTTGTTGCCAAATATTACACCATATGTCTTCAATCCTCCAATTGTGCAGAATCTAGACTTCGAATAATGAAAAAAGGTAAGAATAAACCTGCGCTACGAAAGCAGCACAGTTTCGTAGCGCTTTTCGTAGTGCAGTGTTTAGCTCCTATCCCAATCATCTTTTGATCTATTTTGTTTATGGAATCCTTCATTTTCCATTAGCACACTCTCACAAGTAATTTCAACACAAAATTCACCAAAATTCCCTCAAATTTTGTTGTTAAAGAAGGATGAAAAGACTACTACATTTACAAACTATTCTTGTTTCTTTCCTGAAAATTAGGTCTTGGAACAGAGCCTATATCTCCTCATCCATGATGTATTTTGAGAAACTAAAGAATATTTTTTAATCCATTCCATATTGAATAAAAACCTCTCTTGGTTTTTTGAAATACCGCTCCTGCTGTCCAGAAACTATCTTTGAAGAACACGTGTAAAATAGGAAAATTATGTTTTCTGAAAATAGGGCTTCAAAGAAAGCCTTGTATCTCCCAACTGATAACACTTGTGAAGAAACTAAGAGATTTTTTTGTAGTTTGGTATGTTGGGAAGAAAAACCTCTTTCATTTTTCCTAAATTCGTTTTCCGTTGCTCAAAAACCTACTTGGAAATTGACTACTCAAACCCGAAAACATAGTTTTTTGCTTCATAGTGAAAAAGTTTCTTCAGCAGTTTCGTAGTGTATTTTATTAAATTTGCACTAGTTGTGCTACGAAATTGCTGTGTAGGCAGTTTTGTCAAAAATTTCTCCAAAATTTGTAATAAATAGATGCCCAGACTCCAAAACATTAATATTTTCTCAAAACCATCAGCAATATAACCTTAAAAACATATCCTTCATCAAATTTGACCTTCATTCTTCATCTGAGTTTATCTATGAATTTGTCACTTTGTTTTATTGCTTTTTTTTTTAAAATTTATCTAGGGACCTTTTCAACTGTATCTCCAAATCTTCCACCTAGCAATCTCATAGTTTGCTAATATCAAATTTTCCTCCAGGCTTTGATACTTGTCCCCACTGAAGTGTAATGCAAACTCAGGTTCATATCTCAGAAAATGCCCCCCTCTATGGATCTTTTTCTCCTCAGCCATGTTTCTTTCAGAAAAAACCCTGTTAGTTTCTTTTGAAATCTGCAAAACAGCCTCGCTTGCAAACAGCGTCTCTTGATTATAGCCTTGCTTGATTTAAGATAGCAGCCTCACTTGATTATAGTGAAAGTTGTCTATGTATATAGAAACCAACGACTAATTGTCACTACTTCAGAGCTCATGCAGTTGATTTGGAGATAAATGAACCGAGGATGGCTCAATTAGGAAAAGAGGTTGAATTTAAGATATTCCTTCATAACCAAATGATGCTTTCTTGAATTCCTATCATGATTATGATGAGTGTAGGACAAGTGGGTACAATGGATTTAATGACTAACTGACTCACCACACTCCTATCTTATCATTCCCAAACGAATCTGACAGTTTGTTGGCTCACTTGACATGATAGCTAAGAAACTGTGCTTCCGTAGTGCACATAGTGTAATTTTCGCACTTTGCACTACGAAAGTAGTAGCGCTTTCGTAACGCAAAACTCAATTTTTGAACTGACCGCACTATGAAACTGTGGTTTTGAGGCTAATTGCAAGAATTTCATCTGAAACTTAATGACATGATATTTAAGTGAATGATAATACTTTTTAATCATAGGATGAGACCTAAAGACTTTATTTGAACTTGAAAACTAATCTTTAGGACTTCTAATTCTATGACCTACCCTTTACCAAGACTTAAAATGACCTTTAGACCTACTTGAAAACATGGCCAAAAATAGTGTAAACACAATGATGTTTTGAGAATTTTTGAGTGATAACAGTGGCTCCACTTGGGATAGTGTGCCCCTATGGTACACTAAGAACCAGTAGTTCTAGTGCCATCCATCTTCTTGGAAATAAAAACTCTGAAATTTTTCCAAATATTCTTCAAACTCTTATGGCCTTCACCTCGAGCTCAAGCTTGATGATCACTGTACAAGAACTAACTTTGTACCTACTAAAAAGATGCTCAATCAATATTTGAGCTTATTCACACACTCCTACCTACCATATCAGCTACAATATCCATTTGTAACTCAAGGAACATGAAACTTCCAATGAAGCCAGTCATTGATATGATCTGACACTTAAATCTCTTGACTGTGCTTGAACGAAAAATAAACATGATACTAAAATAACTGAGGCAACATGAAATGTATCTGATCTTCAAGATGAAAATATAACTGGGAATCTGCACAATAAATATTTTCCATATAGTCAGCTATAGGGGCAAAGAAGACATGATTAGTTTGATAATTCTCATAAAAATCTGCAGCTTTGGACAACTCATCCATGTTTTGATCAACCACACAAGACTTTAGTTTTGTACTCTCAAAATGCTATTCAAACTTATTTTCTAAAACGGTGTATTCTTCCTCAAACTCAAAAGATAAAGGAAGCAACACCTTCTCTTTGTGTTTTCCATAGAAATATTTTGAAAAGAATGATCATGATCATGAAGACTATATGATTTTTGACCTTGTAAACCTTCAATTTCTTTCTCAATGTTCCTAGTAACTTCATCCACAAACTGAATCTTATCTTCTGACTTGCACTCAAATGATTTCAGATTAAAAGACAAGGATAAAGAAAAATTTTCACCCACTTCTTGATTAATATAATCATCATTTGATGCAGGCTTTTGCAAGAAATGACATGAAGACTCAATTTTTTCCTGTACGTGAGGATTGTAGCAAGCATTTTCCAATATTTGCTCTTGTTGTTTGAAATGATTCTCATACTCTTGATGATCAAAGGATTGACAAATCTGCTGCAAATTTTCCTCAAACTGAGAGGATGTAACATGATTTTCATAAATAAGCTCTTGCTAGGTTTCATTTTCATCCAAAAAAGATGTTATCCTTTCTTATTGGTGTTCTTCTTGGTGATGAAAGGTATTGCCATGAAGGGCCTCTAAAATTTCTTCATCCATTAACTCATCATCTTCATAACAATTCTCCAAATATTCAGTAAAAATCACAAAGTGTTTACAGCAATCTTTAACCAGCAACAAAGATGGATGACAGTCTTTATACATCTCAAAAAATGAAACATGGAAATCAGCAAGAGAATATAATGAACCATTTGGCAAGCTTTCATACCAAAACCATGCTTTTCCTTCTAAATTGGCCATAAAAATATTCATGAGACAATCCTCAGGGAACTTAACCTTAAGACTGTGTACATGCATGTGGAATCTAATCAAATGAAGAGCATCATTGTCTTTCTTCTCATCTTTAAATATTGGAAGATCATCTAACCATTCAACCTTTGGCATAGGATTTGGAAAACTAGAGATATGAGACCGATTCATAGGGGCATACCTGGCATTTATTCTTGCAATGGAACTCATCTTGAAACTTCATCAAGCTATTGATCTTTAAGCAGTGGAGTCACCTTCCAATTTTATTATTTGATGTATGGAGTCGCCAAGGTAGATGCAACCTCAAAAAATTTCCTGAGCTCCTGCTACCTTCAGAAGATCAGCTTCAAAATTTCGGGAATGAGTAATCTTCAAGCTCCCAGCAGACACACCAAAATTTTATCACAAAATTAGGCCTAATGGGTTGCTCATCAAGTAAACCTTGTGTAACTGTTTCAGACCAATATTTTGGCTGAGGCTTAGCCTCCTCAACCTAAGAGGGCTCTCTCAAGGGTTTATGATTTTTAATAAACAAATAGATGGCTAACTCTAAGGTAAAACAAATAAATGATATAACTAGTTTCAAAACACATTAGCAAATATTCATTGGGCCATGGAGTCAATATAAATTCAGAAAAAACGTCACAGTCTATCTAGCATGGAAGTCAAGGCATTTGGAGTTCAAGTAAAGGAGTAAAACATTTAAAACAGTGATACACATAGTCAGTTTGTATATGAAGGAAGTTAGAGAATTATGAATGAATTATAAGTATCATATACAAACACCACTACAAATAGAAGTATTGGAGAATTCCATTAGAATAATAACACACATGAACTCCTCATGAATCTTGAGTTGTCAAAATAGAACTTCTGTATTAAGCTGAAAAAACCAGTGACATACAATAACACAGTCTTTGCTAATAAAAATGTCCAACCTTTTTTTAATTCGACCTTATGCTCTTTATAGACCATTTACAAAATAGGATTCTCTATCCTCCACTAGATACATTGAATTCATACTATTTGACACCTTTCCTAATCATAAAACATGATATTTATTACAAATTGACAGCTATAAACCTAATGAAAAGTCCTATTTCTAATAGGACTAAAACTCTTTAGTTACTCTCCTAAAAACCTTATCTAATATTTATTACATATTTTTCCACCTACAATCCCATGAAGTCGAATTTTGATGTTGATATTTAACTTGATGTAACCATGTTGTTGATGATAATGTTCTCCTAGAATCTAGGAAACATGTTTTCCTGTTTTTTAGGCCCTTTGATTTCTTTATCTGTTTTGAGCACTTTCACCATTAATAGATCATGTCAACATGTCTCTTGTTGCAAAATATTACACCATATGTCTTCAATACTCCAACTGTGCAGAATCTAGACTTTGAATAATGCAAAAAGGTAAGAATAAACCTGTGCTATGCAAGCAGCACAGTTTCGTAGCGCTTTTCATAGTGTAGTGTTTAGCTCCTATTCCAATCAGATTTTGATCTGTTTTCTTCAGGGAAGCCTTCATTTTCCATTGAAACACTCTCACAAGTAATTTCAAGACAAAATTCACCAAAATTCCCTCAAATTTTGTTGTGAAAGAAGGATGAAAAGACTGTTACATTTGAAAATTATTCTTGTTTCTTTATTGAAAAAATTAGGTCTTGGGACAGAGCCTATATCTCCTCATCAATGATGTATTTTTAGAATCTGAAGAAGGATTTTGTATTCCATTCCATCTTGAATAAAAACCTCTCTTGGTTTTTTGAAATACCCCTCCTACTGTCCAGAAACTATCTTTGAAGAACATGTGTAAAACAAGAAAACTCTGTTTTCTGAAAATAGGGCTTCAAAGAAAGCCTTGTATCTCCCAACTGATAACACTTGTGAAGAAACTAAGAGATTTTTTTGTAGTTAGGTATGTTAGGAAGAAAAACCTCTTTCATTTTTCCTAAATTTGTTTTCCGTTGCTCAAAAACCTACTTGGAAATTGACTACTCAAACCCGAAAACATAGTTTTTTGCTTCATAGTGAAAAAGCTGCTTCAGCAGTTTCGTAGTGTATTTTATTAAATTTGCACTAGCTGTGCTACGAAATTGCTGTGTAGGCAGTTTTGTCGAAAATTTCTCCAAAATTTGTAATAAATAGATGCCCAGACTCCAAAACATTAATATTTTCTCAAAACCATCAGCAATATAACCTTAAAAACATATCCTTCATCAAATTTGACCTTCATTCTTCATCTGAGTTTATCTATGAATTTTTCACTTTGTTTTATTGCTTTTTTTTTTTAATTTATCTGGGGACCTTTTCAACTGTATCTCCAAATATTCCACCTAGAAATCTCATAGTTTTCTAATATAGACTTTTCCTCCAGGCTTTGATACTTGTCCCACTGAAGTGTAATGCAAACTCAAGTTCATATCTCAAACAATGCCCCCCTCTATGGATATTTTTCTCCTCAGCCATGTTTCTTTCAGAAAACACCCTGTTAGTTTCTTTCGAAATCTGCAAAACAGCCTTGCTTGTAAACAGCCTCTCTTGATTACAGCCTTGCTTGATTTAACATAGCAGCCTCGCTTGATTATAGTGAAAGTTTTCTATGTATATACCAACCAACGATTAATTGTCACTGATTCAGAGCTCATGCAGTTGCTTTGGAGATAAATGAACCGAGGATGGATCAATTAGGAAAAGAATTTGAATTTAATATATTCCTTCATAACCAAATGATGCTTTCTTGAATTCCTAACATGATTATGATGAGTGTAGGACAAGTGGGTACAATGGATTTGATGACTAACTAACTCACCACACTCTTATCTTATCATTCCCAAAAGAATCTGACAGTTTTTTGGCTCACTTGACATGAAAGCTAAGAAACTGCACTTTCGTAGCGCACATAGTGTAATTTTCACACTTTGTGCTACGAAAGTAGCAGCACTTTTGTAGCGCAAAACTCAATTTTTGAACTGACCGCACTACAAAACTGCGGTTTTGTGGCTAATTGCAAGAATGTCATCTGAAACTTAATGACATGATCTTTAAGTGAATGATAAGACTTTTTAATCATGGGATGAGACCTAAAGACTTTATTTGAACTTGAAATCTAACCTTTGGGACTTATAAATCTATGACCTACCCTTTACCAAGACTTAAAATGACCTTTAGACCTACTTGAAATCATGGCCAAAAATAGTGTAAACACAATGATGTTTTGAGAATTTTTGTGTGATAACATGATAAATCAAGCAAAAATATGGTTTTTGTTTTTTTTGTTCATAATACTCAAAATCCTATAAGACCTATGCATCCACACACACTCAAAATTAACTGGGCCTTGAGAATATTTCTTGCGAGTGCTGGCACAACATCCCGTAAGAGTTGGCGATGCCCCCAGTCAGCCGAAGAGAATCCACCAACGTAAGGGTAGAGGGTCTGGCACTTGCCTACACCATCACCTATAGGGTAAAGGATGCCCTATTTTTTGGCCACTAAGAACCACCGTCCCATGTGAGCGTTTGAGTCTTGGGCTTCTTGGTAGTCAACTAACAATACTGAGTATCAGCGAGGTCAGGTAGCCCCAACTAATACCGAACGCACTGTGCCTAAGCTTAACCCCCTTTGAATCAGGTCTCTGTTGCGCTCAATTTTTCTTTTCCATGGGCTAATAGGTGGATTTTGAAGCTCCCTAAATACACAACTTCTATGTTTCAGTATGAAGTGTGATCAAGGCGGATTATTGGATGCCTACCCCCTTGATCCTAACTTAGTGTATAAATTCTCTTGTGGCCCCTGTGGGGTTAATTTAGTGAGTTTGTTTTAAGTTAGTTTTAGATGGCTTTGTTTGCTTAGTGGGTGAGTGTGTGAGAGCATAAGGTGAACAAGCTCATATTTTGAACATTTAGATATCGGTGATCCTTTACAAAAAACCCCTAGTTAAACTACGTTATCTTTTTCCTGGCTCAAAATGGAAAACATGTGCGGATAATGGGTAGCTTTCAAACCTTCCTAGTTAATATATGTGACCAATTAAAGGGAGATGTCGAATCGCAAAAATAGAGCATTCATATGCTTTCCTAGGATCACCGAAGGGTGCAAAGGCACCAGAGATTACTTTCTCTTATCGGTGATTCAATCCTAGTCCCGCAATTTCCTAAATGCAAAAATTGAATTAAGCTAAACAATTTCTACACTAGCTTATGCATGTGTGGTCTTGGGCCACTTACTTGGACTAGTTTATCTAAGTGTGAATACCAATTTTTTGCAAAACATAAATTTTTCGGAATGCAATGGTTAATTTTCCCCCTACTTAGACTATGTGATGATTTTTGCAAAAAAACAACTTAGAGAGAAACTAACTCTATGCCTACAGAAAGCAGCAAAAAGTGAGTTCTCAAAAGTTGTGGGGTATCAACACAAGTGCTGGCAGATACATTAGGGGCTACCCAGCACACTACAAGTAGGAAAATGCAAAATATAGGGAAAAAAATCTCATTCTGCCATTTACGTGCAAAAATCCTTGACAAGTGTGCTCTCCTGCATGTAGGTCAAAGCTGAACGCACGCCCTGCGCGTCTATGAGGAAATACTACGTGCAAAAATCCGGCAAGTAAAAAATAATAGGATCTGCCTTCTTCAGCCTGTCAGTCCAGTGAATCTAGGGACTATAAGATGGGTTAGAGGACTGTCAACTCCACTCCAGCATAGACAAAGGGTCTCTTGCAAAAGATGGCACAACCACATAAACTTGGAACACGTCACCGGAGTCGCCAATCTTGTTGTGGTGGATTAGTCGCACAGGTGTACGAAATCGCACCAGTTTAAAGAGTGTAGTCTACTCTTTAAACTATTGGTAACAGGCAAAAAGTGGTGGATCTCAAAAGCACAATTCAGTGAAAAAATTATGTGAATGTATGCTCAAAGTAAACTAAAACTAAAACACAAATATACAGAAGCTATCAAAGAGAGTCAAAACGATAATAATACCAATGACATCTCAAAGGCCTCTTCTTATTAAACGTTTGAAATGGAGAAGAAATTTTACCCACTTTCTAAAGGGCACCTAGGAAATGGCTCTAGGTCCCGATGCAAGGATGTTGCCTTCCAAGCTCTGCCTTTGATGCAGTCTCCCTCTCTCTCTATCGTGATGGACTAGGATTTTTGGGTGGCCAACGATTGAGTCCTCTTTAGCTCCAGCTTCGGGTCATACACTGCTGGTGTTTCTTGGGAAACTTTGGCTAGCATAACAATGTGATCACCATTTCTTCATCTCTTGGTGGCTTTATATAGGGGATTTTCAAATCCTCCTTCCCTCCCTTGGTACATGATGGATGGTCACCCAAGGGAGAAGTATGATTCCATTGTGTGCTCAAATATTCCTTTGTGTGCTCACATAGTGTCTAAGGAGGCACTGGTGGCTGTCCTTAGGCGGCTTCATATAAGGAGTAACTATCCTTTGCTTGGTGTGGTCCTGGAAAGCGACATTTTTCCATTTCCAAGAATGCGCGCTTGTCAGGAAAAAAGGTACGCAGAAGGTGCTCTCCTCGAAGGATTAAGCGTGCCTTTTAGCATTTAAGACTAGTTCAACTCTGATTTTCTCAAAACCTTAGAGATTTTAAATACTTTCTTGATTCCATAATGTGTTCCTGCCCTGTAAATCCTTAGGCTTGACATTAATTAATGTCATCTTATGTTGTACAATTTTATAGTGTTAACAGCAACCATAGGGAGGCATGTTATTGATTATTGATTTTATGGTCTGCATGACTAATTTGCATTATTGAGTTGTTTAGTTGGGATTGTTGTGTTGTTTAGCACTTGGTGTTCCAGAGCGGGAATCCCATCTCCTTCCTTGAGAGGTATCTTGGAGGAATATTACAGTTCATCTCCACACTCAAGCTTAATTCCAAGCTTCAGTCTTCAACTACAGAGCAGTTTCTGCAAAGTATTGTGTTGTGTTGTAGGGTGTTGCAGTGGAGGGTTGAGAAACCCACTTCCAAAGCTAGTTTTTCATAGGAGGAAGGATTCCTCCTCTTGAGAGATCAGCCAGGAGGATCCCTGAGAATATTTCACATCTTGGCACTAGGCCAACATATTCCCTATCATCTACAACACAGTTTCCCTCTTTGACTGCGTTATTTCAGTGAGCATTTGCAGTGGAGGTTTCAGTGCTTGATTTGGAGGGTGAGATCTTCAGTGTTAGGATCAGCCTTTCACTTGAAGAACCTATTGGAGGAGATATATTCATTATATATATCATCTATAGTGATATTCATCCATTTATTCAATAGCAGCTTCTATTCATCCCTAGGGCTACATTCTGGCATTTTGGTATTTTTGTATATTTCAGGAAACCCTTCCTGGGTTGTCTTGAAAATGTGTTTGGGAGCATAGATTTTTGTTCCCAGCCTTATTTGAGCCCTATAACTTTAGATCTATGTATTGACATTTTCCAGCAGCAGTTATATCCATAGTTAACTGAAACCGGTGACCGGATCGATGGAGCTAATGAATCGGGTTTCGAACCGGAACCGGTCTAACTGGTAGTGGTCAGATCTTAATGAACCGGTTTTAAAAAAAAAATTACATTAAATAATTATTTTTTAATAAAAAAAAAAAACTATTTTTAAGATTTTCAACCATGATTCCAAGCCAATAGAGAAAAAATATGCAAATTTTGCTCATTTATATACCATGCAAAGGTGAATATATCAAAATGGCACCAAGTGCAATACATATCATTGAAATATACATAAGCAAACTTGTTGAAGTAATGTATCAAGTTTCTCTTATATTATTCACTGTGTTTTATTGTTGAGTTAATATTATAATATACTATCTTTCCCTGCTCAGATATGTTGTCAATTCATTGTATCAGCCTTAAAGACAATTCTGGGTTCAGTGTATATATATATCAGACCAGCATTTTGAAGATCTTGTATTCTTCATTATCTATGTTTGCTTGGCAATAAATTTCTAGAAAAACTTCTACAACACTTAAAGGTACTGAATTGGTTTATGAAACCCACTATTAGTAATATTTGTAACAAGTTGAGAGAGCATTACAACTTCAGCAGTCTGCTCACAATGTGTTTGACGAAATTTATCACTGAAAAGATTCATTAAAACCCAGAAAACTCAGTGGCCATTTTAGTGCATTTCCAAGCGGGAATTTTCTAGTGGTCAATTTATTATTGCCAGTCACATTTTCATTAGGTTGTATGTTGTTGTCCCTTATGTGGAGTCAGACCATTTGCATCAGTCTTGATGCCATGATCAAATTGCTTGTATTTTGTGTGAAAGGTTTTGTATTTATGCTGCTGCTATGTGTGAGCAGAGACAGAGGTTCTGACAGTTCCTAGATGAGTGTGAAATAAGGTTGCTGCTGATTGTTTTGAGAACATAAATTATCATCAAGTACACTTGATGAGTTGCATGCTGCCAGGGTTTTTATGCTAGCCAGCCTTGTATTTATCAATCATCATGTGTATTGTTGCTGTTGTAATGTGTTGAGTATGAGCTATTAGAAAATTTTGTTGCTAGTATAATAGAGGAATTTGCAGCTCATGGAGGAGACACTGAGGAATTTGCAGCTCATGGAGGAGCACCTAACCGGCTGGTTAAGTACGAAACCGGCCGGCTTATGCATAAACTGGTTGGTTTTGGACTTAACCGACTAGTTAGGTCCAGTTAACCATCCAAAACAGGTAAGAAGAGGCTATTGACCAGGTTGAAAGGCCGGTTCCAACCGGCAGCCCTCCTGACCGGCCGGTTTGACCAGTTACCGGTTCAAACCGGCCGGTTTTGATAACTATGGGTATATCTAATGAAATTGCATTGTCATAGCCTTGGGTATTTTTTGTGTAGCAGGGTTCTTTATATTTCATGTACATGTTTTCTTGAGGCTAGTTTTTCCAAGCTTGAGTGACTATTTCCTCAAGGACTTGAATACATTTTGCTGCTATGATCTTAATGTGATGGTTATATGATCTTCTTACATTAAATGTGTTTATTTTTCACTGTTATTTCCATTATTATATTCATGTATTGCTGCTTAACCATTTGGGAATATTACAAACTCCTTCACACATAAGTGATTCAGCTGCAAAGGAAGGTCTAGCATGACAAGCACATTAAGGAGAATACCTTTCAAGAAGGAGATTGGGTGTTGTTGTATGACTCAAGGTTCAATGATTTCAAAGGAAAATTGATGACAAGATGGTTGGGCTCTTACAAGATGGAAAAATGCTATGATAATGGTGCAGTTAAAATCAGGACCATAGATGAGGAAGGGATTCCCCTGCTTGTCAATGGTTATAGTCTCAAAGGTTATAAAAATCCCATGTATAGGGCTGAATTTATAAATTCCATAAACATGGACGTGTATGTCATTGTAGACTCCATAGTTTCCAGTGCCTCCCCCTCCTAGAAGAAAAAACTACTAACAATAATAATGAATTAATAAAATAATATAAAAAAATAAAGAGGCATGGGTGAAAACCTCTATGAGGCATCCAAGGCCAACTCCGAGGTTGAAAACCTCCATGAGGCAAAACTGGAGAAAAAGAAAAAGAAAGAAATAAAAGAACAAAGAATTAAAGATCCTTGGGTGAAAACCTCATGGAGGTGCCCAAGTCAAGCTTGTGGGTTGAAAACCTCTATGGAGGCAACCCACCTACCTTCAAAAAAAACAGAGAGAGAAGAAAAGAGAAAAGAAACAAACAGAAAAGAGAAAGATGATACCTATGCACTCACTTGTTTTTTGTTTTGCAGGTTATTGATCAAAGATCACTTTTAGATCCAGAGGAGCAGTTTTTCCCCATGTCTCCCTCTCCTCTACTTACACACTCCATGGACCACTCCAGCATGCACCCATTCATTCATTTCACCTCACAAGTAGGTAGAAAATTCCATTTATTTACCTGGCTGTAATTGCTACAGGAAATTCTAACAGCTGCTGGATTCATGTAGCACTACAGGAAACCCTATAAATGTTACAGGAAACTTATTTACGAGAAAATAAGCTCTCTCAAAGGATTTTAAGCTTCAAAAAGAGCATGAGAATTTATTTTTTTCTATACCTACCACTCCTAACCCTCACTTCACTCCATACACAAGGATTCACTCTCTAAACCCTATGTTGCACCACTAGTAGCTAGATCATTTATAACTTGGCATGAGACCTCTCCCCTTACTTATCCATCACTCCAATCATTCCATAGCTCCATCCCTAACCTCCATAAACCATTTCACTTCATCTCTAAGAAATCTGGAGCCCCAAGAAGCAGAGAGAAGGTTGCTACATGAAGTTGGAAAGTTTCCTGTAGAAATTCTATGTACAGAACAACAAGGTCAAAATATGAAGATAAGTTGATGAAGATGGCTTCAAAGTACCACCAGCATACTCCAAGAGAGTGAACACAATAGCCAAGGTACCTGAGGACTTGTTGAAGCCCCGAAAATTGGGTCTACAACAAAGGGGATACCCACCCAGTCCGGACCTTGGTTGGAAGCTCCTTTTCCGTTTGGTATAGTGGGTCCGACTGGGGATAATGGGACCAGTTTCCCAATATGTGTGTGTGTGTTGAGAATTGATATTTCTTTTCTAAAAGTTCCTAAGTGAAATGCTTTTATTCTAATTCTAATCTATAACATGCAATTGTATTCTAATTAAACAGAAACATCTAATTCTAAACGAACCCGGGATGTAATCTTTCTGTTATGTGATCTAAAATGATTTCATATAACAATTGGTAATAAAGATCATTCAACTGTTATAAGAAAAAAATTCAATAAAGATAAACCACTTCGTATAAAAAGTTAGACGAAACAGTTGTGAAAAACATATCACATAATAAGCTACTCCTATATTAAGCATAAATAAATAGCTATCACCATACAAAAGTGCCAAATGATAACTTAAGTATTCAAGCATTAATATATAAACAAATGAACATAAATATCACTTTAACACAAAAGCAGAAACAGTTAAGAGATAAAAGTACCATTTATAACTAGTTCTACTCATGAGCTTCAAGCAATAATGACTTATCTCTTCTTAATCCAACATCCACTAAGAGTACAAAAGTGCAACATCAATAGTAGATATTAAACGCAGATATCAATAAATCTTGTTCCATTCATTCATCAAAACCTCCTCAGAGGGTGCAAAAGTGCATGTTCTGAGGACAAGTTTTGACAAATTTCAGGACCTTTCTCTAAATGCATGAGAAGGGTTTAAATACTACTAACTAAATCTAAAAAAAAATTATTACAAAATTTTAGGATACGGTTTAAATGACCGTCCTCTTTTTAGGAAAAAATTAAAGCAAAACTAATACTAAATCTAAAATTAAAAATTAACAACTAACTACTTATGAATCTTTTCTTTGAAATTGCAAGTGTTCAGCATTGGTTTGAGAAGAGTTGGCTGGCCGACTTCAGACTTTAACTGTCCTTTGAAAACGGAATCGGCAAGAGCTGGCGCCATCTTCTCGGCAGAATTGATGATACAGTTGAGAGTCATGCACTGGCTATGTGGTTTTACCAAACACGCCCAGTAAGAATCCCAATTTAACTTTGTTAATTTTTTAATCGATTCTTCCTTTTCTTGAGCCTTCTGTCTCCAGTCTGTCTGCAGTTGTTGTGCTTTTGGAAGGTACCCTGGAGTAGTTTCAGAGATTAGATTTGCCTCGTGCAAATTTTCATTTATACAATCAATAATATTACTTGCTGTTGTGACTACTTCTTTCGTTGCTTGCTCTGCTTTCCTTATTTGTGCATCCCATTTATTGAAGAGCATTACTTTGTGATTGTCATTGATTAATTGTGCACCTTCCCTTTTCACAATAAGAGTTCCACTGTGATATTCTTTGGCATAATATTTCTTGTTGCTGCAGTAGTTGATCATTTAAGGAAATAGACTCTGTGATGAATTTTGTAAGCTTGGGATCATCCTTGTGCATCTCTTGCATAACCTGTAGTTGTTTTTCTTTTTCAGCCAAACTGTTCTGATATCCTATCTGCATTTGATGGAAGTCCTGTTGGAATTTTTCAAGTTGTCTCTGAGCTTCATTGTTGGCATTGGTTTGTTGCAGTTGTTGTTGAAGAACCTGTACTTGATCTTCTTTTTCATTAAATAATTTTCGTACCTCAGATGCTTTATCAATCGCTGCAGAGGCATATGCTCCTGTGATCTGAGATAATTTAGTGAGATTTTCAGTTGGATCAGTGGTAGGATCTTGCCATAGGACATCTAATTGTTCTGCATCATGAGAGAGCACATTTTCCAATTTTCTTTTCTTCCTTTGTCTTCTTACCACTGCCTTGTTTTGTGGACTATAGAATACATCAAGAGGAGGAATTTCCTCTATTTTGAGCATAAGTTCAGAGGATGGGGTAATGGGAATATGTTCCATTTCTGAGACATTGGTAGTTATTCATGTGACTATATTTTTTGTTGTCTGTACATTACTCACAGGTGTCTGTGTGTTTTGTCCTTCAATATTAATAAAATCATTGAATGTCTACCATTCCTTATCTAACTCAATTCTGACTGATGATTTATGTACAATGAGAGGGGGAATATTTAAATGTGGAGAGGTTGAAACTTGTTGTTGTGAAAGCTCTTTTGACTGGGCAGTATCCCTTACTGACCCTTCACTTTTATCATGGTCATTTTCAGACCTCTTAGAGTGTTCAGAGGTTTCTTTCCCGGACTTATACTTGGACCTGTCTATACCTGAACTTCCACTGAGACTAATATTGGGAGTTGGTTCCCTTACGGGTTCCAAGCGTAATTTATCCAAAGGGATAGTAGTTAACCTCCTTTCCCTGTATATCTTGAATTCTTGAAATTCTGCTGGAGGAAACCATATTTGGGCTTAATGTAGAACTTCTTTAAGTGTGATTTTTTCTTGGAAAATGTCATCAAAAAGATCATCTTCTTTAGAAAACACTCTTATCTTGAATGCAGCAGTGAAATTTTTAACAATATCATAGCGATCAAACGGTCTTCTTGGAAACTTGAATAAATGTAAACATGTAATGTTGTTTAATTCTTTGAATGCATGACCAACATCAAATAATGAAAAGGCCCCACAGGCCACAGGAAATTGTGGCCAAATAGCCTTCTTTTTTTCCTTTAAATCTTTAGTCAAACCTCCTTCTCCGCAGGTTTGATAAGCAATTTCTCGTGCCATGAGTTTGTCAGGAACATACAAAGGTAAAACATGAGGGGAAGAAAAACTTCCAAATACCCTAACATATGTAAACAATTCTTCTCCAAACCATCTCGCAATAGGCAATATGTCTACCTCTGCTTCAGGAGAAAACCTTGGAGCATCTTTATCATATAACATTCTGTACAGGGTCAACATGATTCTATGGAAAATCTTGTAAAAATAGAGAATGAACTTTGAATCCCACAATTCTTTGTGATAAACATGAATGGGTAGGAGATCTTGAGTTTTCCATTTCCAACCCATTAAAGGAAACTTAGAAACATAACAGATTGAATCCATTACATAAGCAGATAAGTAAAAAGGGGGATAAATTCTCTGAGAAACAGTTCTTTTGGACCGATAATTCAAAATAGTTGTGGCTAAGTTGTCAGATAATATCTTAGCCCAATCCACAATAGTAGCATTAACAGCAGCATTCAATAATGGTAGCCATTCAGGTGAAAACTTATTAATGTCTGGCTTTCCAAAAAGCCTACAAAGCATAGCAGCAGCAAAACAATACGGAGAAGTGAGAGAACCAGTACTATACATACCGTGTTTATCCTTTTTTAGTGGTTCATCTCTCCTTGACCAGTCCTTGGTGCATTCTGCCAGGTTTTCATTTTCTTTGGAAAACTTCTCCATGAAATGTTTGTTATAAGTCACATGTGGCTCCGGTAAATGATACATGAGTCTCAAATCTTGTGGATTGAATGAACCAATGAGTTCTTGAACCAGAGTATTAAACTGTATGTTTGTAATATCCATGCTGCCCAGTACCCATTTAACCATATCCGTGTATGGAAGAATTTTAGGCCTCGCTGCTATTCGGTGCAAGAATGAGCAAGCTAGCCCTGTAATGGACGCATCGGAAGACCCATGTCAGCCTGTAGTAGATATAACCTCCATTACTCTGGGGTTATCTTCCTCAAGTAGATTATACATGCCCTCCCAAGTAGTAATACCAGCGTCTTTGTTATAGGCGGTGTCTGTATACAAGGGCGTCATTTCTTTGTCTTCAGAAATTGGAGCTTTGTCTTTCTTTCCCATAATATCAGGAATATTGGTTTGTATAGTTCTCTGTTCTTTGTTCCTGCAGTTTACGAATGAAGCGAGAATAATGATAGGAAAAAGGTGACGGGAAAGTTTTAAATTCTGAAAACATATAAAATATACCATCTTACGTGAAACGGCTCTTCGATCACAAAAAAACCAAATTTCATTAATGATTGACAACCAATTCATTGATTAACATTAAAGCGCATAACAGGGTCTCGATTTATGGAGAAAGCTTCTTTGTACAACGAGCCTTAAGGACCTACGATAAGGCGATCTACGATTTGCTTTGCAATATCGCAGATCGCAATATTGCAAATCGCAGTATCGCAGATCACAGTATCGCAGATCGCAACATCGTAATACCGCAACATCGCAATATCACAATATCTCAACATCGCTGGAGCGGAACATGTGACAATCATCCGTTAAAATATATTTTTTTGCGACATGCGATTTGTGATATGTGCCAGCATATCGGTGATTTTGAGGTTTTTAGCATAAGTGATATTTGAGACATGCGATGCAATGAATATTTTTCATGCATAGTTTCGCATCGCGATATCGCAATTTTAGAATTCTGCTTGTAAAGAGATATCTATTACTTTTTTGCGATGCGATATTCCTTTAAAGAATGATTTTATTCTATCTTATCATAAAACTTAAGCTTTTTAGATTTTTCAAGAGGTATTTTCCTAAGTTTATGATATTAAGTTTTATTGAACAAAGAACACAAGCACTAATTGATTTTTATATTTTTTTGACTAAGGGCCCCCACTTATTTAGTATTATCACTAATACTAAATAAGAAGGGGGGTTGTTTCTAGTCACAACAGGACCTCCATGCAGCACCTGCAAGAAGAAAATACAACTAAAAAGGTTAAGCAACTCACTCAGAAACAAGTTTCTCACTCATAAAATGAAAAAATAAAAACACAGCAAGAGAAAGATAGCCATGGTTGTCACCAAACTCCAGCTCCCTACACCAAATCATGTCTGAAACACACCAGCACTAGGTAGGCTCAATTATGGCCCTTCACCTATCGCTAGGCACTCATAATGATCAAAATGATTTAATGTCGAGGTTTAGAGACTTAAAAGGCAAAAATATGGCTGGTTAACTTAGCCACCCTCGTAAAGTTAAAATGGATGAAAAATTTAAGTGTACATGCCACCTGGGAAAGTCAAATCAGTCAAGGGAGAGTTAACAAGGATAAGGAGGTGATTTCAAGGTTGGGGCAATGATTAACTAGAGTGGGACCAACGGTCCCAAAGAGGAAAACTCGTTCCCAGTACAAGTCAACACTCCACTCAAAATTTGGTTAAAAATGCCATAAAGGTAAGATTTGGCTCATTATACCCACTCCATTGAGAATTTCGAGAGAAGTGGGAGAAAAATAAGTCATAGGAGAAGGAAATATTAGACCCTATGCTAGGAACTAATACCTCTCCTCAACACACCAACATATCACCAAAGATAACAGAGAAGGAAGTGGTTGCTACCCTAGCCACTTTGAGCACACCGTGAAAGCAAAGAGGAAGAGACAAACACCCATGTACTTCAGGACTAGGAAGAGCCAAAGGGTGACGCGAGGGAAACCACAGACTCCAACTAAAATCCCTATTACCATTGAGGAGTCACCCAAGAAGGATGATGAAATAAGGATAGAATAAGGAAAGGTTCAAGAGGTCACCTCCCCTGTGAGGACCCCTGTGACCTAAATAAGAATACATTCATCAATTTTGGCATCCCCTTCACATATACCAACCCCCAGAGACCTTTAAAAGATAGAAAAAGAGGAAAAATAAACAAGCAAGGGTTTTCCACAAGAAAAATAGATTTTGCCACAGGAAACTCTATCTTTGCTACAGGAAACTCTAGTAGGCCTAGAATCAGAGAAAGAAGCCTTGGATGAGGGAGAAAAGACACCCATGGGTGGGAAAGAGGCCCAAGAAGTTGGGGAAAAAACACAAGATGAAGGGAAAGATGCCAAAGGGGAGGAAGAGAGAGATGAAAAGCAGGAGCCTACCTCACCAAAACCTGTCCCCAAAGATATATCAATAGTGTCACACGCTACCCCTTAACCAAATCTCATCTCCTACTATACAATTATTGAAGAGGGCATATTGATTCCTCAGAAGTTTATATTACCTTTATTCTATCATTTGGAAGAGTAAAGGGCACACACTCATCATTGGATGAAGATTTATACAACCAAAGGTGTGCATGACATAGGGGTCATGGAGGAAAAATTCATTGAGTTCGGAAGGGATTTCTGCCACACTTTATTCTTCAATTTAGAATCCTCTACTGGACTCTTTCATCACTTCTCTCAAAGTTGTGATCTAATTTTGCTGATATTTCTTCAATTGCATGCAATCCGAATTATGCAAACAATTCTTCAAACCAGAGTTAAACACTGCTCACCTTGAAGATTTTGTATAATCTTACTTCTTCTCTCACCTGCACTGCATCTCTATATGCTGCAATCTTCAAAACACTTTGTCTTCAACTCTAGATTCTGCAAATCTGAATACCTTCACTGCACACCTAATCAAATCTACAATTTATGTTAAACAAATTTAAAATTCAAATTTTCCTCACTGCTTCAGTACACATGTTTTTCAAAAATCTAATTTGCAAATGAGCTATTCCAGCTCTGATACCACTTGATTGCATGCCTACTTTCTAAATCCACATTTTCAACCTTATATGCATATAAATGCAATTCAAATTCATGTCCCAATTTTAACTCAAGGCCTGGGAAAATTCACAATGATTTATTTGCTGGACTGGAAATTTACATGTGCAAACTATATTTTCTCTTAATCTCCCAATTGACAAACCCTAAGGTAAAAAATATTGCCTTGGCCCATCTCATGTACATTCGAATTAATATTCGAATAATTCAATGACACCATGAAATAAACCTTCGCTCTCTATGATGATGGGACCATACATATTTATTCAACACTACATTTCGTGTGCAAAGCTTTGCTATTCGCTTTATGGTTAAAACCATATTCCTTTACCTTTCAACATTCTACTCTCAATTAAATTGGTTACATTTAGTATGGTTACTACATAGCCATTATCATATATGTGACTTCCTTCAAAAAACATTTTATCACACATTAACCCTTCAAAACTTACCCAACTTAATCTTGGTTTAACCAAGGCATCCACGCATGAACTGTTGGTCATAGCATATCATATAAACCTCAGACTCTGTTTAAAATGTCAACCACCAACATATATTAAAGTGTGGGCCCAGCAAATCAACTCTTACCTCTCCATCCGACGGCTAGAGGCTTATCGCATTTCACCTTACCAAATCAACGATCATCGCACAACAAACTTGTGCGCTCCTTAACGTCCCTCTTCAATCGTTAATGCCTCTACAACTTGGCGATGCGAACACTCTTGGATCTATTTCCAACACGATCGAATTGTAAGTGCAATTTTTTTATCACAAAACTTTAATGCTCACAAAAAATGAAAAATAGGTGGTAACTAAAAACCACTTAGGCCACGCATCCTCCAGCGAACGATATCGCATTTTCTTTCGACATTCTGCTTACCATTTTTTTAAATTGCGAATACCACCAGTTTTGATTCTCGAACTACTTTTACTGTTCCAAGCCAATTCCAGACATCTTCATGGTTTCACTCCTTCGGTTTATTACGCAGCTTGGCCTTATCCTTCACAACAGTGTTTTCGCTCCAGTTTCCCTTACATGCTCAGTTCTATGTACTTGGTAGACCATTCGAACCTTTCCACTTCACAGTTTATTGCATATCTTGACTATTGATTATGCATTTAACTACACCATCGCTTCCATCAGTTTAAAAATATACAAACAGGCTTTAGAAAGAATCCCTCCATCATTCAATTCCCGATTTCTTGTGTTGAACCCTTTACACAAAGAGTTACGTGAACCTAATAAGGAATGTAGATTCAATTGGTTCGAATTAACACAACATGTATATCATATAAGCCCATATCGAATTCTAGACTAGGAATTCATTTTCCCTACTATGGTCATCGATCCTTGCAGTGATCGATGAATGCAAGCTTCTGCAACTTCCTCAAAGGTATATGAACCCTTATTGCATTCAACTTAAAACCCCATGATTGGTATTAATAGTGCCCATTAATAAACATCGATTTTCCAATTACATATAGGATTACAAACTTAACCTTTTACACAAAGATCCATACTACACATTGCTCATACAATTGCTTCTCAAAATTCGAAGGTGCTTACACAAAATTTAATCGAATAGTACTCATGAAATGTTGAACAATTATTTCATAATATATCTATGAATTTACTTACAAAACTTCTAGTCATTTGACTTGATCTTCGATTAAATGGCCTCTTCCGAAGCAACTCTGCTTGCACGGGACTCTATTCCTCACACTCTCCAGCTCTCCTCCTCTCTCTCCTTAGTGCCTTTTAGGCTTACATTTATACAAGAAAATAATGGATCGATTCAACTCCTCTAACAGCTCAACAAACTCTTGAACTTCTCAAGTCTAAATTTATGGAAACTGACTCTAACTCATTCCTATCCTACAATCCTTTCAAATCTCTAACCTCTTCACATGCCCAACTAATCAACTTCTCCTATCCTCTAATCATTCGAGGGAAGTTACAATTCCCTCTACATTTGATTAAAATTAATTAAGACCTACTGATTTTATTACATAAATATAACCCCTTTGAGGACTCAAAAACTCCTAAGCCTATAAAACTACATGAAATTTGTTTTAGCCTAATGCCCCTACATCAGACTCCCAAGGTTAAAATGATTCATGATATCCTGATCATGTGCTTTCATCCTTGTCTTCCTGGATCCCACACTTTGTTCTATAGTTGGTCATCCGCTGCAACATTCTTCTTCTGCACTTCACCAGGCTTCCATATCTTATTATGTTTTGCTCCACTAGCTGCACTTTTACATTCTCTTTTTGTCTTCCTCTTGCTGTTTCTTCTGCTTCAATGTTTTCTTGTTGTTGTCTTCTTCTCAGATACTTTCACCATCAGTCTTATTATCAATTCAATTTCCCTATCTAATATTTCTTCGAAATGTTGGATATTGCTTCCTCTTGATTGTTGAACTTCTACTTCTGCTTCTGCTTGTTGAGTTCTTATTTTCTGAGCTCTTACTTGCTTATTCCTTACTGTTGCTTTTACTTTGACTCTTGCCCTTAATTGTTGAGCCCTAGCCGCCACCAAATCATCCATACCCTCTTGTTTTTTGCAACAGTAAAACTCTTCCTGATTCTCATCCATGACAATTTCTTCATTCTCTAACTTCAGCAATTTCTTGGACTAGTATTTAAATTTCCAGTCACTGTCATCATCTTCTTTATTCTCCTGGACCAAAAATCCCTTAGTCCTTTCACTAGTACCTGCAATCATAAAACCAACACCAAAATTACAAAATCCTTGTGTCTCTTCCTCCTCTAGCAACACTTCAAATTTTTTCTCTAACATTTCCTCTAGCAACACTTCAATCTACTGCTCTGCCATTTTATTCTCTTCTCTAAATGTTTTCAGAAAACAATTTAGCCATCTATTTTCAAGCATTTCATCAATATGTTGCAAACTTGGTTCAGCATATTCTTCTTCTTCTTCCTTGGCAATATTCAGTAATTGTCTTCCATATTCTTGATTGATTCTGGCAATCAATTCAAGTTCTTCAAGTACTGTGTCCTCATCTTCTATCAGAGTGAAATTCTGATTCTCCACCACTGTAGCAATCCCAAAAATCTGCCCTTCAGTCTGCTCTTTGTCCATCAGACAAATCAGCTCTTTCATGTCATCAATAGTAACAAGAAGTTCATTCACATGAGACATGGTTGCCTCACCTTCCTTCTTCTGCAACAATTCTTCTCTTCTCAAGACAATTCCAGATGTTGGATTGTCTTCTGCAATACCTGTCAACACAGCCAACTTGTCAAATTTAAAATCACAAGACCCAATGGTCTCAATTGATGATCCAATCACCAATTCCTCTTTCTGCAGTTCTAAGTCTCTTCCAAGACTCAGAAAATATTCACTGTCTTCATTTCCTTGTATCTCCACATTCTGCAATCCCCAATTTTGAAATTGAGGTTCTCCTTCCTATATGGAATCCTAGTTGTTTAGCATAATCCCCAGCAATCCAATTTCCTCATTCCATGGATTAAGGTCTTCCACAGAATTTTCCTCCTCCTTTATTTGGTTATCCAGTGGTGTCAAATTTTCTCCAACACCAACAAAATCTGTATTCATAAAACAATTGTTAAAACAAAAATCATAAGGCCTCAATTCCTTTCCTTCCTCTGCCAGCATTTCAGTATGTTGTCCTGAAATTCCTTCCTTCTCTATCAGCACATCAGTATGTTGATTCACTTTTCCCAAAGAATTCTCTGAAGAATTATCAATACTTTCAATTAGTCTTCTTTTCACCCCATCTGTCTCCATGATGTTTTCCTATTCACTGTGATGAACTCAGCCTTATGCAATCTCCCTTTCATACTCTGAATTCTCCAACAAATATTCCAGCAATGAAATTTCTCTTTTGCATTCTTTAAGAACTTCATCATCACTTACAGTCTCTGCATTCATACACAAACCTTCATTTTGCAACTCATAAGCTTCAACAGCCTCAACTGGTATTTCACATATCAGTTATTCAAACTGATCTTCTCCTTCTTCATTCACAAGAATTTCTTCTTGTACTGCAACAATTTCCATCATAAATGTATCACTTCCTCCTTCAGTCAAGAGACATTCTCAAAAATTGAATTTTTCTTCAGAGTATTCATCTTCTGAGGGATACTTATTCATACTTGTGACAGCTTCACAAGATTGCTCATCCTTCTCTATAAAACCTGTAATCACATCACAATTTTCAGTCACAAAAATACAAGGTTCTACATCATCCAGCTGATCTGGATTTGTCCAATAACTCAGAAAATCATCAATGATTTTCTCTTCAACAAGACAAACTTCTTGCTATCTTAAACCTCCACCATGATTCACAAGATATTTTGCAGATCTCCATTCTTCATCCATACTCTGTTCTGCTTCACAAACAAGAACTTCTCTTCTCAACTCAGCTGCTCTGAGTTCTGTACATCCCAACTGTACATCCATCCTCTGTTCAAGCTTCCTCAGCTTTTCTGCAAACATACAAAAATCATCAAGTGTAAAGTCATTTGACCTCTTGGTCTCACTTGAAGTTTCAGTCTTCAAGTCCTTCTCCAAATACTCAATCATCCTGAGTAACCTCTCTTTCTACTGAGCATGTATCATCTACTCTTTCTTCATCTGTAGCCTATGCCACTTTAATTTCTTCTTCATGAGCCAACCAACTCTCTGGCTTTCCTCTATCATCATCTTCAGTTTTTTATACTGCTCTCTAATCTTAGCTACCTCTTTCTAATATTCTGCACTAGTCAATTTCTTCCTCATGCCATTTGTCCTAGCATCTTCTTTCTCTTTTTTGTTGTGGCCTCTCTCAGAACCTCTGCAATCTCTGATATGACTATCAGTAGTCATCCTTTTCTCCATGATTTATTCACTCATCAGCTGCACTAATCCTCTACAACAACAAGCTCTCCTGCTACCACTTACCTCACCAATCCTTTCCTCTGGATCTGGGATTTTGGCAAGTACTGGTCCCCTATCTGCTGGAACCTTCTGAGCACTCTCTTCTGCTCTCTCTAAGCTTCACTCTGCAAATTTCTCAAGAACACATATGTTCTTCTTTCATCCAACCTCTGTTGGGAATTCTCTAGGTTCTACCACACTTTCTTCTTCACTTTAGAATCCTCTGTTGAACTCTTTCAGCACTGCTCTCAAAGCTTTGATCTACTTTTGTTGAGATTTATTCAATTGCCTGCAATCCGAATTCTGCAAAAAATTCTTTAAACCAGAGTTAAACACTGCTCACCTTCAAGATTCTGTATAATCTTACTTCTTCTCTCATGTGCACTGCATCTCTGTATGCTGCAATCTTCAAAACACTTTGTCTTCAACTCCAAATTCCGCAAATCTGAATACCTTCACTACACACCTAAACAAATCTGCAATTTCTGTTAAACAGATTTAAACTTCAAATTTTCCTCACTGCTTCAGTACACATATATTTCAAAAATTTAATTTGCAAACGTGCTATTCTAGCTCTGATACCACTTGATTGCATGCCTAATTTATAAATCCACATTTTCAACCTTCTATGCATATAAATTCAATTCAAATTCATGTCCCAATTTTAACTCAAGGCTTGGGAAAATTCACAATGAATTATTTGCTAGACTGGAAATTTAAATGTGCAAACTATATTTTCGCTTAATCTCCTAATTGACAAACCCTAAGGTCAAAACTATTGCCTTGGCCCTTCTCATGTACATTCAAATTAATATTCGAATAATTCAATGACACAACGAAATAAACCTTCGCTCTCTATGATGATGGGACCATACGTATTTACTCAACACTATGTTTTGTGTGCGAAGCTTTGCTATTTGCTTTATGGTTAAAACCATATTCCTTTACCTTTCAACATTCTACTCTCAATTAACTCGGTTACATTTAGTATGGTTACTACATAGCCATTATCATATATGTGACTTGCGTCACAAAACATTTTATCGCACATTAACCCTTCAAAAATTACCCAACTTAATCTTAGTTTAACCAAGGCATCCACACATGAACTGTTGGTCATAGCATATCATATAAACCTCAGACTCTGTTTAAAATGTCAACCACCAACATATATTAAAGTGTGGGCCCAGCAACTCAACTCTTACCTCTCCATCCGACGGCTAGAGGCTTATCGCATTTCACCTTACCAAATCAATGATCATCACACAACAAGCCTATGCGCTCCTTAACGTCCCTCTTCAATCGTTAATGCCTCTGCAACTTGGTGATGCGAACACCCTTGGATCTATTGCTAACACGATCGAACGGTAATCGCAAATTTTTTATCACAGAAATTTAATGCTCACAAAAAATGTGAAATAGGTGGTAATTAAAAACCACTTAGGCCACGCGTCCTCCATCGAACGATATCACATTTTCTTTCGACATTCTTCTTACCATTTTTTTAAATTGTGAATACCACCAATTTTGATTCTCGAACCGCTTTTACTGTTCCATGTTGGTTCCACACATCTTCATGGTTCTTCTCCTTCGGTTTATTATGCAGCTCGGCCTTATCCTTCACAACAGCGTTGTCGCTCCATTTTCCCTTACATGCTCGGTTCTATGTACTTGGTAGACCATTCGAACCTTGACACTTCCCAGTTTATTGCATATCTTGACTACTTATTCTACATTTAACTACACCATCGCTTCCATCAGTTTACAAATATACAAATAGGCTTTAGAACAAATCCCTCCATCATTCAATTCCCGATTTCTTGTGTTTAACCCTTTACACAAAGAGTTACGCACACTTAATAAGGAATGTAGATTCAATTGGTTTGAATTAACGCAACACGTATATCATATAACCCCATATCGAATTCTAGATTAGGAATTCGTTTTCCCTACTATGGTCATCGATCCTTGCAATGTGTTAGCACCAAATCTGAACCTCAGGCTAAAAAAGGCAAATCAAGGTAACAACTAAACCACGCTCAGCCTTGTAGCTAGCCCCACAAGGACAAGAGAGGGCTCTCTCCGTAGAATAGATATCCAATAACACAATAATGAACAGATTTTAGGCTAGATATATTAATGGGAAAGGGAGTTTTGATAAATGACTGAAATTTCAGGGATGTATGGGACAAGAGAACAGTATGAACCGAGGAATCAAATCAGGATACAGGGTATTTCATGGGGCAAGATAGGCAGGAGATTTAGCAATCAATTTGAAATAAGATGGAGTGGAAAGACTGTTGAGAAGCTGAAAAGAGCATAATAAATGAATCCTTTTCAAACAGAATAAAACACACAAAGTTTGAATGATTCCCCAAGGCAGAGCATATAAAATGGATTCTACATTTCTAACTTGAAAAACATTCACCTGGAAATGTTTATGAATGAATAGTGAAACATAACAATTTACATATGAAACACAAAGGAGAGACATATGCTAAAACTCATACCACATGAATCCCACAAATCAGAGCTGCATCACTTTATTAATTCCCTGCCAAACTGTACAATGGAGCGCAGAGCTCACTGCCACACTATTCCCCTCTTTCTGAGTTTTCAGACTTCAGACTTTCAGCCTTTATAAATGATTAGCATTTACAATAAACAGAAAGATTTTGTGGGAATCTGAATCGATGGGAAGAGGATAAATCATAACTAAAGATGGAAACCAAGAGCCAATAATCTCTTCGTAAAGGGAGAGTTGTGTTACATCCGGTCAGTGAGAAGGCGAAACATTGTAACGCAGATCTCTTTACAACGTAACTGCAGATGTGACTGTTACGAATTTGGGTCTCGGCCTCTAACTGTCGCTTTGCTTTCCATTATTTCTTTATTCTCTGAATTTTAATAGAATTTTGATAAAATGAATTTATGCCTTTCGTGAAGGGAAAAATGTATTTTAAATGGGAAAAGGGAAGGGAAATGGGGCAGAAATCATATGAAAATCGCAATCGCAATCAGAACGGGAGTGGAGAGATATATATATGAAACAATAGTGTAATCGCAATCGAAATAGACAGGCGGAGGGGATATGACATATTAAAATACAAGTGTAATCGCAATCGCAATCAGGGAGCGGGGCAGGCAGAGTGATATATATGGAACAACATTTCCGATGCGATTGGGAGAACCCTTTGTAATAAACAAAATGGATAATTTTTAACTTTTACAAAGGAAAAAGGGGTTTCGTAATGAATGGGCAGAAGGTTTAAGTGGTGGGACCGGGGATTATACATCACAAATGCAATCGGGCTCGGGAGTGGAGCGAAATGTTTTATATGGAATCGCCGATGCGATTTGGGAAGGGGGAATGGGGATAACCTTTGTAAAAATGAAAATAATACAAATTTCGAGTTTACAAAGGGGAAAGTCGTTTATATTATAAATGGGCGGAAGGACCGTATGGTGGGCCCAGGGTCAATCTCAATCGGAGATCGGAATCGGGAGAGGGGCGGAGTGATATATATGAAACAACATTTCCGATGCGATTGGGGAGAACCCTTTGTATATAATCAAATTAACCAAGATTCAGGTTAACAAAGGAAAAACCCTTTTATATATGAACGGGCGGATATATTATGGTGGGCCCGACAGTAAATCACATCGGAGATCAGAGGGAAGCGGGGGTAATCGCATCGGAAGGATGGGATGTGCGATGTGATCGCAGGAGGGGCGCGATCGGGAGATCGGAGAAATACTTGTGATTGGGTCGGGACTTGCGATCGGGTGATGTTGCGATCGGATGATGTTGCAATCGAATGATGTTGCAATTGGAGGAGTGGATCGGGTAATCGGAGGGAGGGGTGTGATCGGGTGATCGGAAGGAAACATGCAATTTGGCAGGTCGGAACATAAACTTTGCGATTTGCGATGGATCGCATCGGAGTATGGTGCGATCAGTGGATCAGAGAATAAAATTTGCGATTTGCGATTGAAGAGCGGCGAGGTTTATAATATATAACTTAAACTTGATTATAAAGTTTAAGGGGTCATGTAAAAGGGGAAGTGGTTTATAACGGCGGGACTTTATAGTATAAAGGTTTTTATTATAAAGTTCTACGGGAAATGGAGGGGAAATGGTTAGCAATTAAATCACATATTTTTTAAAATAATTTATAATGTGATTTTGTAATCAGAAAGGGGGAAAAGGGGTTTTTATTAAAGAAATATAAAACTTTAATAATATAAATTTTAAAGGGAAAAATGGGAAATAGGGGGTATATGAGGGTATATGAGGGTATACGGGCCTTTACTTCACTTAAGCATAAATTTCAATCCAGAAGTCAGTTTTGAGAGTGTAGTATACCGTTGGAAAGCTCTTTCCAGGCTCTTTCTGATGGATCTGCTTAGAGGATGATTTGGTGCTGAACATACTGAGGAAAAATTCTCTGAAGTTAGGTACATGATTTTGTCGGAGATGACAACTTTTTAAATTGTGACTGAAAGGAAAAGTATTATGTTTTCACTTCAAAACATGGTTTTGAGGTGAAACTTGCATCAATTGGATAAATGATATCTCTGATCTTCCTGGTGCTGTGACTTTGATTTTATTTGGCTTCCTCGTGACCTTGCTATTATTATTGACATTTGACTCATTAACTTGACCATGGTGAGACCCTGAACTAATGAGACCCATTCTATGGCCTACTGACATGGTTTTGAGAATGAAAGTGTCTAACGACTGAAGACCATAGAGAGGAGAATCAGCAAGTACCTCATGAGGGAAAACTGATGAAAAATTACTACCATCAATGAATCCATGACCTAGTGGGATGGTGAAATTGATTATTATGGGACTCCTAATATGCAAATGCAAAAGAGCAGTTTTGATCACTGATGGTAGTATGACTATACTGACACTAACACGGTGATTGATTACTGAAAGCTTCTGCAACTTCCTCAAAGGTATATGAACCCTTATTGCATTCAACTTAAAACCCCATGATTGGTATTAACAGTGCCCATTAATCAACGTCGATTTTCCAATTACATACAGGATTACAAACTTAACTTCTTACATGGAGATCCATACTACACATTTCTCATACAATTGCTTCTCAAAATTTGAAGGCGCTTACACAGAATTTAATCGAATAGTACTCATGAAATGCTGAACAATTCTTTCATAATATATCTATGAATTTTCTTACAAAACTTCTAGTCATTTGGCCTGATCTTCGATTAAATGGCCTCTTCCGGAGCAACTCTGCTTGCACAGGACTCTATTCCTCACATTCTCCAGATCTCATCCTCTCTCTCCTTAGTGCCTTTTAGGCTTACATTTATACAAGAAAATAATGGATCGATTCAGCTCCTCTAACAGCTCAAAAAACTCTTGAACTTCTCAAGTCTAAATTTACGGAAACTGACTCTAACTCATTCCTATCCTGCAATCCTTTCAAATCTCTAACCTCTTCATATGCCCAACTAATAAACTTCTCCTATCCTCTAATCATTCGAGGGAAGTTACAATTCCCTCTACATTTTATTAAAATTAACTACTAGACCTACTGATTTTATTACATAAATATAACCCCTTTGAGGACTTAAAAACTCCTAAGCCTATAAAACTACATGAAATTCGTTTTAGCATAATTCCCCTGCATCAGCTATATTTCTGTTTGAATGCTTAAGTAGGTTTGTTTTCCAAATTCAACTCATCTTTTCCATTTCCTTCATCACAGATTTGCCAATGTTTGTTGCATGAACATGTAGTTTTCTTGTAGGTTCAAGTAGCATAGTAAAGGAGGACTTCACCAGCACCCTTAGCTTCATTTCCCACCTTTTCACCAGCCTTCTTTCCATCAAATTGCCTTCAGCCCTGTTTTTGAGATTTTCACATTCACACTGTGAGCAAATCTAGAAGTGAAAGATGGTCTTCTCAAGAGGTTTTGATCTTGGCAAAGGGGTTTTCCACCTTCCATTAACCCAATTACACCTTCATTACACCTCCCCTACTCTTTTATTCATCATTTTTGGCCTCGTATTTCCCTCGGACTGTTTCCTGTATCAATTTTAGGACTTTCTTGTAGCACTATGGGAAACCTATAGCAGCTCCAGTGAGCCTATCCTTAAGCCCAGAAACCATCATTAACCTCACCTAGACCTTACAAAACCATAAACACACCTTCATCCATACATCCATGAGTTCAAAACCTTCCTAATCCACCTTAGCGCCTTCTCCTCCTTGTTGCAAAACAATGCATTTACAAGCATAATTAGGTCATGATTAGATGCATGAGTAAAAGCATGATATTTAAATCATGAATTATATAGAGTATGTTTATCCATTTTTCCCAAAAATGTGTGAGTATATAAGCCTTCTTTCTACAATTTCAATTCAACCATTTACTTCATGAAGATGCCTAGTTTGCTTCTTTTTCTTGCCATAGTTTAAATTGCAGATTTATTTCCTTGCAGAATAGCTAGATATATTTTCTTGCTTCAAAATAATAATTTTATGGTTAATAGAGTGATGGTTTTGAGTCACTTGTAGTTCTAGTTCTAAATCAGAAGTGTGACAGACTTCACTCAGAAACCCTAGAAATAGCACCTTTCGTAGGACTCAGAAGAGGATGAGATGAGTAGAATGCATTTGTTGTGTATATAGCACTGTCACCTCCAAGTTTTTACAAACCTCGGGTTGATAAATTAAAGTAGAGTAGTATCTAGGATTTGTAGCACTCTTGGTGCAATACCAGGGCTCACCAGGGTCTATGCACAAACTCTGCTAATACAAGTAAGTGAGAGTACCACAAGTGAGAGTGCTCAACAATAATAAACTTGAAAATATAGATATGAAAGTGGTACACAAATATGCGCACACCTATATGGGTGCATGCTAAAATAGCTCTCGAATGGAATTATTTGAAACATGAAACGAAGGATACCACGATGAAGGGTTTTTCATAATTAATTCAATGATGTAAACCATTCTAGAATTGGACCTATGGTTTGCTTGAACATGTCATTCAAAGTTTAGTTCAAATTATTATAAAAAGGGGGTTTATTTCTTTTTTGTTATTCATTTTTACCTTTTGACTTTGGTGAGTTAGTGATCCTCTTGAGCGATTACAAGAGTTTTTATGGTTTCATTCAAATTGTGTTTTCTCTAGGTAAGCCTTGGACCCTAGATTTGTAATTTCATCCAGGTAAATATTTAGGATTAAGGGAATTTGGGTCCTCAAAATCCAAGAAACTATCATATTGGTCTACCGTGTGGGTAAAGTGTAGTTACATGTGTGGTACCATGCGATAAAATCTACATAATGTTGCGCGGTGAGACCAAGATGTTAAGTTTCAAACAAGTGTACGATGTGATTCAAATATGCACGCAGTGACACACCTATAGAGAATACAGTTTCACGGTTGGATGAAGGAAATCCATGTGACTATTTGAGTATTTTTTGGTATGATGAAGTGTATGAAAATCCAAAACAGATGTGTGATACGTTGGTTTCTAATAAAACAACCACGGTGGGGGGTCTTAGTTTTCTTGGTATCTTATATTCATTGGGTTCACAAATGATGATATTGAGTTGCTTGGTGAATGCATATATTTATTATGGTTATCAACTGGCAAGAGAGGTCATGGGATGACGAGAAAAATGTTATCCAGGCCGAGAGTCCAAAGTGGCAGGGATGCATCCGACGCCGTCTAGCGGGGATTGGGTTGATGAATTTATCTGATTGTGGACTTCTTTAAGTGGCACTTATATTGTTAGTGGAGATTGTGAATAGATGGGATCCAGATGAGAAAGTACTTCGGGTTAGAAAAGAGGTCCTAAATATCACTAGGACTGATATCAACTCCTTGATAGGGTTCTCGATTCGAGGTACTATCATAGACTTGAGGTTTTTTTTAAAGGGGCCTTTGGTGGATATAGCTACATAGTTTTGCGGGGATCACCCAAATCTGTTTCAAAATGGTGCAGTCCATATAGAGGCCATTAGGCGGCCAACATTGCAAGTCGCAACGACTATGGTCATGAGGATATATGGTCTAGTGTCTCCCCATCATATCAGTGGGGGGGAATTGGTAGTGGTGTGGTCAGTGTATGGTAGTTTATGTTGTAACTTATTTTCACCCTTGTTGTTTCTTGTTTTTCCCTTATGTTGAAAAAAGAAAAAATATATATATAGAAAAGAGAATTAAAAAAAAAAGGAAAGAAAGAAATGAAATCAAAATCAAATAATAGAAAAAAAAAATATATATATATATAATTTCTAAGGTTGGTGCGTTATTTAAAATGCAGCTATTTAAATTTGACAATTTGTAATAAAATATAATTTGACAATTTTGTCATCTAGCAATAAATTTTGTTTCGAAACAAGTCGTTGTGATCATCCCCGCATGGATCAATGGTGAAGTATGAGTTCAGGATCCCCCCGCGCACCCCCCCCCTCCCCCCCATGCGCTTTTCAAGGTTAACGAGGGGGAGGGGGTTCGAAAAGTGGATTTCATAATACCATTGAACCATACGTGGCGGCCCCATGATGAGTTCAGAACCCCCAACTCAAAAACTTTAAATTGCCTACCCCCCCCCCCCCCAAAAAAAAAACCATTCTTCACTCCCACCACCACTCTCACCCCCGCTCATTCCATGCCACATGTCATTCTCCAATTCGCTCCTATCATATAACCATTATAAAAATTATTCCTCCCACAAACAGCTAAATAACTATAAAATTCAATTAATCCTTCCCGCCAATGTCTAGTGAATTAACTATATGCACCCAAAAATGGTTACAAACTTGTAATTCTTCTAAAACTTCCTCTTTAAATAATTATTTCACCTTGCATACTCCCTTTCCTCCATTTCTTCTAACAGCAAAGCAGGTGCGATTTCGAATTATACCAGTTCACAGTCATCTCCTACACCAATAACCATTGTAGCCTGATAATTTGATTATTTACAATGTATACTCTCAAAGGCAAGTCCAAATTGGTCGTATAAATCCCTACGCTACCCACTATCATAAATATATATGAGATTCCCCTGGTCGACACCCAATAAAATATATTAGAAACACAGTGTGAGCTCTACCTATATGAACTTCACAACTGGGAAAACCATAAATTCCTTAATGTCAGCGATGAATTGAGTATTTAGGAATCTTTCCTACCTCAATTTGTCTTTCCCAAAACTCATGCTTTCCCAGAATTTGTCACCTGGTGCCATCTAAGGTATCTTCCCAGTCAGAGGGTTGTAATTTTTACAAAACAAAGAAGTATTATTTGAAATTACACCTGACTCAATATGCCAAGCCCTTCAAATTGATTTCTAATCCCCTTTGTATCCATTTTTTGTTAATTCCCTCAAGGAAATCTATCAGAAACACATTTCTCCAAAGAGCTCGTATTTTTTGAAACTTTCCTACTTGGGAATTCTAAATTGCCTAGGACTAATCCACCTTATTCTACTTCAATTTTTCCAGAAATGTTTGTCTGTTAGTATCTCCTACTGATAAGTGGGTTGATGAATTAATTTTAGTATTTTTGTCAGTTTTCTCTGTGGGTAACAAACCATCATTAATTTTCAATTATAGTACATTTTTGTCGGACAATATCCATGATCAGTTTCTTAAGTTTTCTACTAAAGGTGATTTCAAACATCAATCAATCCTTGTCTATTTATTGTTGTTTTATCAAGTAGAAATATTCAAATTCCCATTGCAGAAGTTAGATGCAGAAGGAATGCCTCAATCTATAATTCATTGGACTTCCTTGGTAAGGAAGAACACAGAGGAGTATTCCTTCAATGACTTTGTGAATCATGTTTTACATGTCTTTGTGTCTTCTCAGCAGTGATGTTATACCAAGAATTTCAGTTTAAATTAGAAGGATTCTGCACCTTACTAATTTTTGGGCCTCCAATTTGTCATAATTTTTTTAATGAAACCATCCATTTTTGCATCATAACATTCATCCATTGTCATCATTTTTAACCATATTTCTTCATAAACACACCAAATTCGTGCATACATGTTTACATGGTTTATTACTATTATTTCCATTATTTTAATGAATTAAGGATAATTGTGCATGGTTTTACTAATGATAGTTTGACAGTTCAATTTTCTATAGTTTATGCACTTGTCTTCATGATTGAGGTAGTAGAACCACTCTAGAAGGAAATATTACACATAGAAATTGTTTCTAAAGGTTCCAATATGAATTTTTATTGGTAAAATTTCACCCAGCTCGCACGTGTGGACCTCCAACAACAAATCAAGCAAAAAATGCAACAGTTTTTACAAGTCAACTTAAAATTCATTTTCTGAGAAAATAAAAACGAATTTTGGGAAACACAAACATGGGTTCAGCACAGGCCCAATTAGTTTTTCAACAAGCAGTTTTCTCAAATTCATTACCATATGAGATATTTTTGAAGATATTTGGAGCCTTATTTTGCAGATTACGTTGATACGTGGTTTTTCAATTTTTATTTCATGCACAATCAACAAAAAAATCCTAAACGAATCATTCTTTACCAAATTCGTGTCAAAGATATAAGTTTGATCAAATATGGGTTGATATTTGATCCAAAAATCCATGAAATTTTATTTGATTTGATCTCATGACCAAAACTCAAACAAGAAAATTTTGAGTTTGTTAATTGTCTAAAAATTCTATAAATTGTAGTCTCTTTGATGAGAGGAGGGATCAAAGATGTCAAGGATGATCTTAATTTGTAGTTGTTGTTGCTTATTGAAGAAGAATAATTCCATTTTTTTCCATTTAATATAAGTTTTTATATGATGCAGCTCTGAATGAAATTGGTGATTTAGATCTCTTCTTTTGATCTGAGTTTTCAACACCTTGCAGTCCTCAGGAGGCCCCCCTCGAGATCTGTGAGAATAGTATATATGCTTTCCATTTCTTTCATATTCTCATGAATGTTTTGTTTTACATAGATTAATTTTTTATGCTTATCATATATTAAAAATCCATGCTTTCCATAGATTAAATGTTTATGCTTTCTTAGATTAAAATGTTCATGATTCCATAGATTTAAGTCTGTAATTTTTAGAACAAAATCTCCATGATTTCATAGCATAAAATCTCATGTTTTCTTAGATAAATAATCTTTATGTTTTTTTCTAGTTTAACAATAATTTCATTCCCAAAAACTTAGTACTTTCATAGTTTATATTAAACAATCTTAATATATTTTTGAAGTTTCCAATTCATTTTAGTTATTCATAAATATTGAAAGCTAATCTCCTAGCACATACGGTGTAGTGTAATTCGTAAGCTCACGTACCCAGATTGACATATACAATTAATTTAACAGTCAATTAAATTATCCAACATTTTTCCATCATTGTCGGGGAAGTATACATAGATATTAGCATTCAATTGCATTTCATTCTTAGTTGCATAAGACTAATTTCATTTTAGTACATCCTATAAGTAGATTCATTAAAAAAAAAAACTTCAATCTCCTACCACCCCCACTATATCACGTAGTGCAGTAAGAGCCACATCATCTTCCACATCATGAATTATTATTTTTGCATGTAGAAGAAGAGGTGAAAAAAAAGAGGTTGAAGAAATGGATGGAGATGACAAAAATGAGGAAGATCATTTTGGATTTCCCATTCAAGAAACTGATATCAATGTTAATATGAAGAACATCCCTCCATCTGTACTTCCTAACTTCAAAGGTATGAGATCAGAAGACCCAGAAACCTTTCTTTTTTAATTTGAAATAATTTGTAGATATTATGGCTATACATTACACATTAAAAAATTGAATTTTTTTTTGCCAACATTGAAGGATAGAGCTCTTAAATGGTTCATGACTTTAGGAAAAAATTCTATAAGTACATGAGACAATATGAAAATATTATTTTTGGAAAAATATAAAGACTATTGCATACACCATGACCTTAGAAATGAAGTCTTTAAGATGAACCAAAAATAGGATGAAAGCCTGGAAGATTTAGTGGAGATATTTACTTATAATGTCAAAATATCTAAATTGCATGATTTAGGATTAGACACATTAAAAACTCTCTAAATAAAAGCTATAAAGGATGAATGGATTGATCTTCTTAACCTAGTGGGAAAAGGAGATGTCTCTCAATTGTCATTTCAATATATTTGTGAATTGTGCAAGAACATATCAAGAGGAAAAGAAAAGTATGGAAGATCCCCTCAAGATCCAATTATGGCAAGAGTAAATAAGTAGGCATCAGGATTGGTAAGTCAAATTGAACTTAACAATTTTCTAGACATTCTTGGTAATTTAAATGAACAAAATGATATTCTAAGAATGTAAAACCAACAAAAATTTTATAATGCTACTTCATTTATATTTTTCCCTAAATGCAGAAAGAAACATGATTTCATGAATGTCCACTTGATAACATTAAAATTTGTGAAATATGTGCAGGATCACATACTAATAAGTATTTTCCATCATTATCAGGGTTAAAGGAAGTTTACCAGGGAGAAAATCAAACATCGGAACAATCTTGTTATGTAGCTCCGAGAAGACCATGGCAGCCTCATCAACCTAGTATGATGCAAGATCTTAATTCTCAATTTCATGGTTATGCACAACAATCTCAAAGTAATTGGAAAACACCCTTGCCTTGGAAACATTGGCCATCTCAATCCGAACATCAAATCCAATCTTGGCAACAATGTTGGAAAGGGCATTACAGAAGAAATCCACCATATCCTCAATATTTTTCTTACTATCCTCAATACCAATATCAATGTTATCCATATCATTCACCTCCACCACAACATCGGTTTCACCCCTAGTTGACCTCAATTCAACCTTTCCCATTACCACCCACACAAGCACCCCAAAGATCTATTCCCACTCCACTACCTGCACAACCATTTCATATCCCCAACAATAAAACACCTCAATCCACTTACAATGTTGAGGTATTGAAAAATGATTCTTCAGCTGCCATTGAAGAACAAAAATTGGTAGAAGAAGATTCAAATGGGGTTCAAGAATCATGGATGCATGTTGATAAAGAGAAATTGTTGGAACCTGAGATTGAAAAGCTTATTGCATGCCTATCACCAAATTATATGAATGGAGATCACATCTCTGAATATTTGCATGGCATGATAGTAGGAAGCCAAGGAAGACAAGATTACATTGAATCTTGGTTCAAGACAGTCATCGGATCTCAATACTCAATTCTTCAGTATTTTCTGGCATCATCTCAATCAAGGAAGTTTGTCTCTCATATACTTATGCATATCAAAGAGTATATTTCAAACCTGCATATGAGTTTATCTATCATCTTGTTACACACATGGTTCCATTGAAAGTATTCATATACTTGAACGAGATTTATTTTGGTTTTTAAACTCATGTGGTGATCATCTTTTAAAGAGCTCTCCGAATTATCCACAGTGCTAGAGAACGAGTGTCGACGTTTCGAATACCAACGGGGATCCATCATCAGGACATTCTTTGAATATAAAAAAAGAAAAGAAAATTAAAGAGAAAAATAAGTCGTATTGTGAAAACCAGCTTGTTGGCGCAATTGGACATGATATTTCCTTGAAAATCAGGCGACTAGCAAGAAAATTTCACAATAATTTCTGAAATTTTATGATGGTTTCAATATTTCATTATGGTTCTTCAAATCATTTTTGGTTTTATGCTTGAGTTGGCTGACGTGGGATTCCTTAAGGCCCACCTTCCAACAGATCTTGTCTCATCGACCTCAACACCTTATCCAGGATCAAGATCAGAGATTATTTGGAGTGTTGTGGAACTTTCATATATCAATGGCAAGCCTCCTCGTTGACAACAATGGAATTAAAACAATGTCTCTTGATTGTCAGATCTTGCAGGTGACTCAACTTCAGCACATTCATTCATCCCTGTCAAGATGCACTCAGGTACCTTGACACTCATTTACATTATCGGTGATTTTTCTCACATTGGTTAACGATTTTCATCATTGATCGATAATCTGATGATTTCCTCCCATGCTCGACTTTGACACATTCATTCGCATGGTAAGAATTGTACCATGAATTTTGGTTTTGATGAAGACTATATGGTTTTATGGAATCAAAAAAAACTTGCATCAGTATATTTTATTGGTTTCTTTTAGCAACATGTTCATCTTGTTTTCATTCAACAACAGCATGATGGCACCACTACAACTCGTTTTCATTCATTTCATTTTCAAACAAAAAAATAAAATTGGGCATATTTCAATCAATATGCATTATGTTTCATGGTTTGTACTTCAGCATGCAGTACACAATCCAAATCAGTAGTTCAAACTTGGAGAAAACAACTTTTTGCAAAAATTGAGACTTTTTGCAACAGCTACGGAAAGTTGTAGGTTCTACAGCTATTGTTGTAACAGCTTGTTTTTGTTGTAGTAGCTTGTTCCAGAGCCAGTTTTGGCACAAATATTGCAAGAGATTGGAGCAGAAATAAAAAATTATGAGCTTCTGGGTTTTCTCAAAATATGGTAAATTAAGTGATATGTGGGAAGAATTTCAAAAAAGTGCAATTTTCCTGGACTTTTTAGCGGGTTTTTTTAAGGCAAATTTTCATTTTTCACCATTATGGACAGATTAGGCCAAATTTTGGTATTTTTGCACAACAATGTATTATGTTCTTCAAAATGGGATTTTGAAGGCATGTTATGGTGATAGAGGTAAAAATACACTATTTCCCTTTCGAAGCACTCAATTTGGCCTTAAAATTAGTTCATGGGATATGTTTTTGTTGCAACATTAGGTAGCGTGAATGGTTAAACAGGGCAGAAATTGATTTGACCATATCTTTATAACCATGCATCCGTTGGTCCCGAAATTTTTAAGGTAAATGCATCATGGCAGGTTAAATAAATACGCAAAAATTCAGGAAATTCCAATGTGTATTTTTCAAGAAATTGGCCACTTTCACCTACAGCCATTTCTCATTTTTATCGAGATCTGTGTGCCCATTGGTTGAGAATTTTTGTGGAAAAAATCATAATATTAATAGTAACAAGCTCAGAAATTTTCAAGAGAATCTGATTTACCGTTTGACAGAAATTGAAAAAATAAGTATGTTAGATGAAAAAGATGCATTCTATGGAGCAAGGTCAAAGTGATGGTCAACACATCATGGAGCAGAGTACCTGAGCCAAATCAACACCAAATCAGCCATCAGATTTTGTTCTCTTCTCCAATTCCAAAAGGTAAACTTGAGGTAAAACTAGCTTAATTTTTTTTATTTGTTAAAAATTTTGGAAATTGTAATGAGAAAACTATTGTAAAACATGTGATCCATGTATTTCACCCTATCATATCCGCATTCTTCAAACCATTTTCTCAATCCTTCATCCTTATTCTACTATTTTCATCCCTCGTACCTTATTGGATGCTCTACTAATGTTGTTATGACTCAGCCCCATACTATGTTTGCATAATCTTTTCCTCCATGAGATCTTATGTTTACCTTTTCTCTTCTTGATGCCATGAACAATTTGACTTTTTGGCCTTCATGTGGGAATAATCCATGCTTTCCTTCATGGTCCATCAACATGAAGTTCTCGAGAAAAATAATTACTTTACAAATATAGCAAGTTTGACTTCATGGTAAATGTTTGTAGCACATGATCAAAAAGTGGTGGTTTGTTTACATACAACATTCATGGTGCACGAGGATATGATTCATTATTTTGGTTGGAAAGCACATGGATGTAGTAAGAGTCTCATTGGTTAATTCCTCACAATATGGCATGTTGGATATTCTACCAATGATTACACAATTTGTGCACAATTAAGTGACAAAAACTTCATAAATTGTTTCTAAGATTGAATTTGCAAATGCTTTAACAACAATGACAAGTACTTGGATATGCCACTTTATGGAAACCCTTATTTTTCACACAAGTTGTATATGATAATGTGTAGGGGATTAATAAGTAATGGAGATATGTTTGAACAAATAAGCAGGCATCATATCATTCATGAGTAGCATACTATGGCAATAATTTCAACAAGAGGATGGATAGCTCTTCTTTTTCTTTTACAACTATCAAGAAACAAGTGTGGAAACAAAGAGTTGTGCTACCAGATGTGTAGTTTTGGAGAATGAATTCATTGGTTCACTGAACAAGAGAGAAAAATAAATCTTAACAAGATAGATGATCTACACCAATCCCTTAGAGCTTTGGTCAAGGATTCCGTTTAAATAACAAAATAAAGGATTACTGAGAACTAGTTGAACTATGAAATTTTGCAAACCTTTGTTTGCATGAGGACATTCAAAAACTCAAGAGTGGGGGAATATTGGACCTCCAATATGTCATAATTTTGTTAATGAAAACATCCATTTTCGCATCATTCCATTCACCCATTGTCATCATTTTAACCATATTTCTTCATAAACGCACCAAATTCCCGCATACATGTTTACATGGTTTATTATTATTATTTCCAGTATTTTTAATGAATTAAGGAGAATTGTGCATGGTTTTAATAATGATATTTTGGCAGTTCAAGTTTCTACAGTTTTTTCAGTTGTCTCCATGGTTGAGATAGTAGAACCACTCTAAAAGAAAATATGGCACATGGACATTGTTTCTAAAGGATCCAATATGGATTTTTATTGGCACATGTGGACCTCTAGCATCAAATCAAGGGGGAAACACAGTGGTTTTGACCAGTCAAATTAAAATATGTTTTCTGAGCAAATGAAAACGAATTTCGGGAAAAAAAATGGGTTTTTTTCAGCATGGGCCCAATTAGGTTGTCATCAAGTCATTTTCTCAAATTCTCTACCATTTGATAGATTTTTGAAGATATTTGGAGCCTTATTTTGTATATTACGTGGATATACGGTTTTTCATTTTTTATTTAATGCATAGTCAACAAAAAAATCCTGGATGAGTTGTTCTTTAGAAAATTTGTGGCATAGAGATAAGTTTGATCATATATGGGCTAATCTTTGATCCAAAAATCCATAAAATTTTATTTTATTTGATCTCATGACCCAAACTCAAGCAAGAAAATTCTGAGTTTGTTAATTATCTCAAAATTCTATAAATTGCAGTCTCTTTGATGAGAGGAGGGATCAGAGATGTCAAGGATGATCTTAATTTGTAATTGTTGCTACTTATTGAAGGATAATAACTCTATTTTTTTCCATTGAATATAATTTTTTATATGTCGCAACTCTGAATGAAATTGGTGATTTAGATCTCTTCTCTTGATCTAAGTTTTCAAAACCTTACAGTCCTCAGGAGGCCCCCATGGAGATATGTGAGAATAGTATAGATGCTTTCCATTTCTTTCAAGTTATCATGAATGGATTGTTTTACATAGATTAATTTTTTATGCTTATCATAGCTTAAAAAATCATGATTTCCATAGATTAAATGTTTATTTTTTCTTAGATTAAAATGTTCATGATTCCATACATTAAAGTTTGTAAGTTTTAGAACAAAATCTCCATGCTTTCATAGGGTAAAATCTAATGTTTTCTTAGATCAATAATCATTATGTTTGTTCTAGTTTAACATTAATTTCATTTCCAAAAACTTAGTACTTTCATAGTTTATATTAAACAATCTAATTTCCTTTTGAAGTTTCCTATTCATTTCAGTTATGCATAAATATTGAAAGCTAATCTCTTAGAACATATGGTCTAGTGTACTTTGCAAGCTCATGTACCCGTATTCACATATAAATACAAGTAATTTAACAGTCAATTAAATTACCCAACACTAATCAAACTAAATTTGGAGACTGGTATCTTTACCAGAATTATACAAAGATCAAGATATATGGTTGTGAACTTCCTCCCTACAGGATTCCAATATTTATGCCAATAAGGATATAATACAAGATATCAGAAACCTAGTGTGATTTTGACCTCTATGAACTTCACAATTATGAAAACTAGAAATTCCTTGATGTTAGCGGTGAATTGAGTATTTGAGAATCTTTCCCACCTCAATTTGTCTTTCCCCAAACTCATGCTTTCCTAGAATTTGTCACCTGGTGAAATCTAAGGTATCTTCCTAGACAAAGGGTTGTAATTTCCCAAAACAATAAAGTATTATTTGAAATTGCACCTAAGTCAATATGCCAAGCCCTTCAAATTTATTTCCAAGCCCCTCTATATCCCTTTTCTGTTGATTCTCTCATAGAAATCTATCATAAAATCACATTTCCCCAGAGAGCTCATATTTTTGAAACTTTCCTACCTAATAATTATGAATTTCCTAAGACTAATCCACCTTATTCTACTTCAATTTTTCCAGAAATTTCACGGAAGATTATTTCTATGGTTTCATGTTTGTTAGGATAACCTACTGATCAGTGGGATGATGAAGTAATTCTAGTATTTTTGTTAGTTTTCTCTATGCGTAACAAACCATCATTAACTTTTATTACACTCAGTTTTTGTCGGACATTATCCATGATCAGTTTCTTAAGTTTTCTGCTAAAGGTTCTTTCAAACATAATTCACTCATTATCTATTTACTTTTGATTTATAAAGTTGAGTGATTCAAGTTCCCATTGAAGAAGTTTGATGTAGAAGGAAGGCCTCAATCTGTAATTCAGTGGACTTCCCTGGTAAGAAAGAACACAGAGGAGTATTCATTCAATCACTTTGTGTATCATTTTTTACATATGTATTTGTGTCTTCTCAACAGTGATGTTATACCAATAATTTCACCTGAAATCACAAGGATTCTGCACCATACTAATAAAGCTAAAGTTGGATATTGGTATCCTTACCATAATTATACAAAGATGAGGATATATGGTTTTCAAATTCCTCCCTACAGGTTGCCAATATTTGTTCCAATGAGGATCTTTGCCTTAGAATACACAAGGAAAATAATGAATATGGATGATTTACACTTTGTATCCAGAAAGAAAAAAGCACAATTCAAGTTAAAGGTCCAGATTGGCCCTTTCATTTTAAATACTAGAGCAACAGAAAAGGAGGCAGGTAATTTGTTAAAAAAAATGAAATTCAAGTTCAGTTTTACTTGGTCTTATGATCCCTTGGGGATTTTTCAAAGCAAAGAGTTGAGCAGAAGGCAACACCATATGCACATACAGTCAGGCCAGGAATAGAATAGTATGCAAATCAAGAAGAATGATGGGAAAACACATTGCAGGAGGATGAGGAACAAATTGTTACTCAGACAACCTCACAGAATACAGTTGCTCGAGAAACAGAAACTAAAAGGTCAAGAGAAATTTTATCTCCTATAATCTCAGAAATTCAAGAAACATACTTCACAATTTTCAAGAGAAGGAAGAAGATAAACACTCATGAAGAGCCATTAGGAGAGAGTTAACAAGAACAGGCTACAATGGTGCTAAAATTTTTTCATACTTCTTCCTTTCAAAGAATTGAAGAGATTGCCACAAATTCTCCAATTTCATATGTCTCTCATGGCACAACACAACAAAATATTTTTTCTAGGTACAAAGAAATTAAAAGGAAGAATGAAGAATTAAAAGCTACTACATATTCGCAATTCTGGAAACAGTCTTCCACTACCCAACACAGTATTTTGTCTGCACTTGATAATAAAAAGGTAAATCTTCAATTAGCCTTATTGGAACCAAAATTTACAGTCCCTAAAAGTATAGAAGATTATAAAAAAATTATTTTTACTTTTGATACTAAGAAAATCCATGCAATTGATCAAATTTACCTTCACAAGAAGGAAGGTGAGATGATATATTCTACTCTGACCAGTTCAGCTATGGAAGCCTCCAAACTACAATATTCCCTGAATAATATTCATACATAGTTAAAAATGGAGAAGATGTCATCTTTATCCAAAGATACCAAAATTAAAGCACTTGAATATTTGGTGATAAAATTAGGATATGATCTTGATGATATATGTTTAAATTGATAGTCGAACAAAATATTCAAATTCAGAAGATGGAAGTTGACATGGAGACACTTTTAAAGGAAAAAGAGCAGTAACTCATTGTTTCAGCTGCCATTCTCATAGAAACACCATCTATAGTAGGTACTTCAACAGTAGGGACATCTACAGTAACAACAATCACAAGAGAGACACAATCCACTGATGCAACATCAAAACTGTCAAAATCCATGAGAGACTTTTCTCTAAAGGATCAATAAATTGAAAAACTTAAGATGCAGTTGCAGAAGCTTCAAGAATAGAAACTCCAAATCGATATTGCTTACTTAACTGAAATTCAAAAGAATTTTAAGTTAGCTAAGCAATTAGAGATTTATGAAGGAATACCTCAACCAAAAACCAGGAGATGCCACAAGGATAATCAAGGTTCTAAATTCCAAGACAAAAGAAGAGCTTGAATATTTTGGCATTGAAGACAGAACTGAAGTTGTCTTGGAGGTAAGAAAAGTTCTCACTAAGAGAAATTTAAAATTACAACTTGAAAATAAGTGCTAGGATTTAAAATTTCAGATCAAAAAGTTTCATAGGAAATTTAATGCTCTGTATTAGAAAGGACTCTTGGGTTTTCAGGGTATAAGTGATAAATTAATTCTACTGGAAGATTATCAGCACATATTACATGAGATAGCAGTAGATAAAACTAAATTTGCTAAAATCAGTGGAGTTATAATTGAAAAGGCTTTTATTGAAGGTTTAACTTATGATTTGTTAATTCAGCATGAAATTAAGCATATGTTCATAAATTAGCCTAATTTTGAGAAATATACTGAAGTGGTTGAGTCCTATAGAAAATTACTAAAATTTTCTATCCCTGACGAAAAGAGGTGGGACAAATTGTGTGAACTCATCGAATAAAAAGACAACAAATTTTCAGGAGAAGAATGCCAAGTTTCAGGAAAATACAACAGATTTTTAGGAGCAGCAAACAGAAAAGAAAATTTCCATATACATTTATCAACAATAGTCCTCGAAATTTGTGAAAAATATCAAATCAGTTCAGATTTCCTATTTTTGGTTCAATTTTTGTAAACATCCAAACCAGTTTGGATGATATATTTTGTAATAAATTTTTTATTCAAAATCCAAATATTTTGAATGAAACTCTATAAGTATTTTGTAATTTGAAGGATAAAGGGTCGAACCCCTGTGATGAGCTTTGATATGACTGTAAACTTGTAAGTTATTTTTCAATATAATAGAAGAATCCTGGATTTTTTTCTGAAGCAACTTGTATATCTCTATGAGTTATTCCAATTATTAAATTTTTTTTTTATGCACATGTTGAAAGTAACATAGGAGATTCTAGGTAAGAATGGATTGAGTATCAATCTCTTTGAAATCCCCTGCAAATTTATAATCATTTAAAGAGATTAGTTTATTTTATAGTCTGTCTAAGATAACTCCTCTACATCTTTTAATTATTGCCTTCTTTCATATTTTGAATGTGTTTTCTTTGGTTGTTTTATATATATATGTTATATATATGATGAATTAAATGCTCAATATGAATGTCTAATAAATTATATATCTTCTTAAGTTATTAGTTTCAAAGAAATTTGAATATTAATTCTGTTAGGGACAAAGAATCAGCCCTTCTTCTTTTTTCAGAAATACTTAAGGTTTACATCTATTAAAAGTTCAAAGCATTGGTCAGCCAATTAAAATTAAAACCAAAAACTTAACTTAGATGCTTTGGCACAATTCCTTAACCTAGAACTGTCTATAAAGGAACAACATCAGATTGGCATTGTTGCCCTGGAGCGAAGATTGAAGTTCATTTTTCTCTCGGACAATGATTAAACCTACCTCTTAATGGTGAATAAGAGGTCAGTAGGCTAAAATAATTCACCTGCAAACTTCACAATTTTCAATATGGCTTCACACAGGCATACCAGATCACATTCATATTCATAGATTCTCTTTGCTTTGTCAGATCCAGAGAAACTAGTAAGGGTTCCATCTATTATTTGAAGGTTGGATTCTTCTCTTGTTGCTTTTGCCTTTGTTTTACCTGATGTGCCTTCATAATCTGACCCTTTTCAGTTAAGCCCAATACCTATTGAATCATCAGATTTTCCTCCTAAGGTTTTACAACTCATTTCTGAAGGAGTAGACCTAGAATCTGCATTATTAGTTCATCAACTTGAGGCCTTTGAATTTCCTTTTCCTCACCTTGAACTATCTGATACTGAATAAGATCTCAAAATTACCCTTCTTAAATTCAAACCAGTTGATTTTATATCTCCTGTGGTACATACTTTCCCTTCAACTTCTTCTAATCCTGAAGAGGAACTTAGTATTTATACTAATCCTCTAACTTTTGAAGATTTGGAGGAGGAGGATTCTGAATTACAAAAATTATTCATTAATCCTTAGTCTTTCCAAAAATATAAAACTTCATCACAGCCATCATCCAGTAAGTTATTTCTCCTAAAAGGGCAGTTCCACCATAATATCAAATGGTTGGTATTCAACCAATTGTAGCAGCACATTATGCAGACTTAGTATTTCCATCTACAACCCAACTTCATGCATTTCCTAATGGGTACTTAAAACATTTACCTATATTTAATGGAGAGACAGTGCCATCTGTTGAAGATCATTTAGCTGCATTCCTAGATTTTGTTGATAACATGAATATTGAACATGAATATGTTTATAAAAGACTTTTTTTTTCAATCACTTGAAGGAAAGGTTAGAATATGGTTTGGAAAACTTCAAGCTAATTCCATTAATTCATGGGTTGAACTAGCTAACATTTTCAAAAATCAATGGGGAGTCAAAAATGATGTTGTCTACTACTTAACAAAATTTAAAGACTTGAAGAGAAACCATGGCGAACATGTGGTTGATTTCATTAAGAGATTCAACAAACTTTATAACAAAATGCCTTGGGATTGAAAACCACCAATAACTGCTACTAAGGTTAGGTTTTCCAAATATTTTGAAGATGAATTTGTTGTAATACTTAGGGAAAATAAATATGAAACTTTAGCAAACATTCAAACTAATGCAATCAAAGTTGAAGCTAATAGATCAGGATCTGCTAAACTAAAATCTAAGGCAGAAAAGGTTGAGAAAAGAATGAAAGCTAGAGAAGAAGGTACCTTGTCATCAAAAACTAAAGATGAATAACCTAAAATTGATTAAATAACCTCTCTAATTAGAAATTTTACTAACAGAATCTCTAGAATGGAAACTCAACCTAGAGTAGCCCAACAAGTTACAAATAGACCATAAGTCCAATACATAAGGCCTTTTCAATCTCAAATTTTACAAAGGCCAAATACTAATCAGAAAATTCAACCTCCATTAATGATTGATAATCAAGATCCTAAATAAAATATTCTTGTTTTCAGAAATGATATCAATTGTTTTGAATTTCCATCATCTCATAATGTTATTATTCCAGTCATTCAAGATCTGTCACTGACTTAAAATCAAGAAACCTCTCAAGTTTCAAAATATCAAGATTTTAATGAATTCCTTATTGTTGAATTAAATATAAAGTATGACTTGAGACCAAGATCAGGACCTGGTAAACTAGTCAAAAAGGTTACATTTGATGAACCTCAAGTCAAATCAGCTGAGACACAAACATCATCAAGCCAACCACAGAATCAGTTACAAGAACAACTCACTCTCAAAACATCTGTCTGAACTGCTTTTAATGTAGAAAAGGAATTAAAAGAGTTAATATTTCAATACCTTTATCTAAACTCTCTAAGAATCCAGGTTATAAATAGCAGGTTTCTAAATGAATTCAATCTTCCATTATAGATGCAATGGGGGATGTCATAAGTTTACAGGATGAAAAACCTTTAGTTGTTTTTGGTCCTAGTTTTGATATGATTGATGAAAGTATTCCTCCTTTTTATGTCACACTTAAAGTCCATGATTATATTTTATACAATTTTATGTTATATTATGGGGCTTCCCATAATTTAATGCCTAAATTAATCATGGATCAACTCCAACTGCAAATTACTAGACCATATCATGCTTTGTACACTTTTGATTCTAATAAAGTACCTTCCTTGGGATTTATTAAAGACTCGATTGTTACACTGGCTCAAATCCATCTCAGAATTATATTCTTGTATATAGTTGTTACAAACATCCCTCCAAAATTTGGAATGTTATTGTCGATATCTTGTTATGCAAAGTTGGGAGCGAGTTTACAAATGGAAAAGTCCTTTGCTACAATCCCACTCTATGGAGGTGAACATTTAAGGTTATACAAAGAGGTAATATTTATCAATACAGTTTGTAAAGAAAATCAAAAAATTAATCATCTAATTTATGCTATTGATCAGGATTTTGGATGCCTTACATTAACTGTTAATGATCTTTTTAATCCTCAAATAAGAATTGAAGAAACAATTAATACACCTCACATTTCAGATACTAATATTTGGAAAATGTATTTTGATGGAGCATTTTTTAAAGATGGGGTTGGGGCAGGAATTGTACTAATTTCTCCTAATAAAAGAAATAAACGCAATCCTTTAAATTAGATTTTGAAGTCACAAATAATGTGGCAGAATATTAAGCCCTAGTTTTGGGATTGGAGTTAGCTAAGAATATGAAAGTTCAAAATTTGGTAGAATATGGTGATTCGAAGTTTATTATAAAACAAATCAGAAATATTTGTCAAAATAGACATCCTAGGCTTAGAGATTATAGGAATGAAGTATGGGACTGTATTGAAAAATATTTTCAAGCTTTTAATATCATATCGATCCCAAGAGAAGAAAACATAAATGTTGATGCTTTGGCAATTTCTACTAGTGCTTTCAAAGTTCTTGATCCAATGCAATTACAATATTAGATTGAAGTGAAAAATAGGCCCTCCATTCCAGACAATGTTAAACATTGGAAAGACTTTGAAGATGATGATGTTGAAATTTGCAATAAGAAACAGTGAAATTGGCATCCAGAAACAAAATCTAGAAAATGGCACCCAGAAAATGGTTACCATGTGAGGCTTTTGATTTAATTATCCTTAATTAAATTAAAATAAATTTGTAATATTATCTCGTAACAACTTTTAATAGTTAACTAAGTGTGATAGACTTAGTTAGCTCAAGAATTTCGTGTTTAGGGTCAAACGATAGGCATGTAGAGTGATTCTATTATTTACAGGGTCCGGTTGCAATTGTAGCACTAATGTGGTGTGAGTGTGATCAATTAACTCGCATTGATTGAGTTAAAATCAGATTAAGTAGTTCTAACTGATTGATGAGCTAGTGGAAGATCAAGTGAATTAAAATAGATTTAATTCACCAGTAGTGATCTACCAATTAACTGATGATTCACTATTTATAGTTGCATGCATGCTAATTCTGGTGGAGGCCCAGTTGAGACAGAGGTTCAAGGCAAGTAAATTATCAGTTGTATTTTTAGCAAACTACTCAGATGCAATTATATAACCACAGGAATCCCATGATGAATTGTGCAATCAAGGAAGGTTGAATTTCCTATTTAATAGGGGTTTAATTCTCTAGGGATTGCGTAAGCAGGGTAGGATGAGGGTAGGCTGATAATTGGCTATGTGTTTGTCCAATTTTGCCTAGATCGGTGTGAAGAAATTGGTAGAGTGTATGAGGTTGTGTTGAGCACAATTACATTGTATTGTTTCATGGTTCCTTGGTTGATTATACAATAAATATGGAGGGGTTTTGACCAATTGCTTTCCCCAGGAATATCTAGTGTTGTGTATTGATTTACTTCTTTCTCTTACTTGCATGTGATTAAGTGATCGAAATTTATATTCCGCAAATATTGTAGAAGGATTCAGTATCTTGTTTTAGTACATTACATGATCGGATTGAATCCATTGGTGTAATTTCTACATATGAACAGTTAAAAAATGTTTTACAAGTGTTAGATGAATTTTCATCTTTACAAGTTGAAGGAGAACCGTTCAATGGAATTAAATCAAATGAGAACGATCAAAATTCACCTTTAAAACAGAAAATTAATGATCATGATATCATTCAACTATCAAACAACTACATCCCAAAAGGATTAGTACTCCCTTAAAAAATTTGTTGACCATAATGATGTTTCAAAATATTAAATGTTAAATTCACAACAAGAAGATGTTCAACATTGCAATATTGGTACTTCTGAAGAAATCAGAAATGTTAAAATTTCAGCGTCATTGCCTCAAGAAATCAAAGATAAATACATCAATATTTTCAAACATTACAAAGATGTATTTTCATGGTCATATGAAGAATTGAAAACCTATGACACGTCCATTATCGAACATAAAATTCCTCTTAAACCAGAAGCTAAACCATTTCAACATAAATTAAGAAGAATAAATCAAATTTTTCTTCCATCCATACAAAAGAAGTAATGAAGTTATTGGAGGCAAAGATAATTGTTTCCTTAAGATATTTTGAATGGATAGCCAACCTAGTTCCTCTTAGGAAGAAATATGGTGAGATAAGATTTTGTGTTGATTTTAGAAATCTGAACAAATTGTCTTTAAGGGATAATTATCCATTACCAAAAATGGATTGATTACTTCAAAGAGTTTCGAGTTCAAATAGGATTTCAATGTTAGATGGATTTTCTAGATATAACCAAATTTTGGTTAGTCCAGAAGACAAAGAAAAGACAATGTTTACAACTCCATGGGGCACATTCATGTATGATGGTTTTCAAGCTTCTGTGGTTGTCAATTGAAGATCTATCTGGATTATCCACAGTGTTATAGAGAACTTATCGACGTTTTGAATCCCAAAAGGGATCCATATTCAGGACACATTCTTGAATGAAGGTAACAAAAAGGGACCATATTAGGGATAAATAGTCAAAGTGAAAGAAAGATCAATAAAAAGAGTCGACAAAAATAAATTATTTATTATAAATATCAATTAATATTATTAGAGACTAATTAATAATTATTATTCTTTTCTGTTTTATTTATTTAAATTAAATATTTTTGCTAATGACATTAATTTTTTTGTTGTTAATGATTAATATTAATAAATCAATTTTCGGGATGCGGGTGGATAACAAGGCGATCTGTACGTTGGCGATTTGGTGGGTCGGCGCATGGCTTATCACCAGCGCCATCCAGCCTCGCATGATGTCCGTCTTAAATTCTTCTACTCACATCTTCAATGTTGCGTTAATGCGGCTCGCCCCTCCACACCAGCCTGCAGGTTCATTAGTCATGGCGCCCCTCCAAGAACTCATTCATGCTCCTCCCCTGTGCTCGTGTTGTTCCCTTGCTGCCACAAAGCCTCGCTCTCGCACCAGCACTGGGAAACGCTGCGCATTGGAATGTTGTGTTGATTTGTTTCAGGATTTCATGCTTCCCAAAGCCCTTTCTGCAATCTCAGTCGTCGCTCGCCCTCAGTGTTTTCCAGGGATCCTCTGTGAGCTGAAGCTAGGCCCCTTTCAATTCCCCCCTGCCTTCACAAAACTGCTGACTGTTCCGCACTTCCTGCTCTTTACACCATGCCAAGATTGCGCCAGAGAATGCGCTGCAGAAGGGGAAGTTCCCATGGGTGAGTTAATCACCAGCCCTCCTCCTCCACTTCTGAATCCCCGTCTCAATCTTCAGACTTCTGCCCTGACCACTATCCCGTTACCAGGAGGGGTCATGGACGGGGTCGAGGGTAGCCTAATTCAGTAGCGCATTTTCATCTTTCCTTCAAGACTCAATCTCACATCGCTCGTTTTTAGTACCCCTGTACTCTCAGTAATTTTTCCTTCATAGCTTCAGTCACCATTGAGCTTCGAGAGGTTTCCTCTGGTCTTGTTACTGTGACTACATGGGTGGCCCAGGAGAAAAAGGAGGAAGAAACGCATGACACTTTTCAGAATGAAAACAAGCAGAGTATGGAAACTGGTGGCATTACAACCAAGGATGTGAGCTTTCAAGCTAGTCCGAGCGACCCAACTGGTGGCAGCTCTACAAGCAAGGAGGGTCATCCTTTTGAGGAAGAAGATCCATACAAGTATGCATGCTACATTGTCGAAAAGTCGCCATCCACCTCTCATGAAGCTTAATCAGGTCTGCGCTCCTTGGTTTTTGATTCCCGGTTGCTCGAAGGTGTTCAATTCCCTCCTGTTTTACAGTCATTATATGCTCTACAGTACTCATGCACAAACGTTTTCTCTAATGTCAAATTGTTGGTTTCCCCTGCTTGGGCGGCATTCTTCTGCTTGTGTCTTTGATTTTTGGCTACGGTTACAGCAGTTCAAAGTGTCATATTTTGGTTTTGAAATGGGCAGCGCTTACCTGTTCATCTGTATTAGCCCAATCAATCTGTCATGGTCTATAAATTACCTCTGGTCAGTTTACAGTTTCGTTATGGGAGTAAGTTGTATCTCTAAGTTAGACATGATCATGGTTTTTGAAGCTCTCCTGGTTAGTATCCAGCTAGTCTTTTTGGTCAATGTTTAGCAATGTAATGTGCGTATGCCACATCTATGGGCCAGACTTCTTGAGGCCACTACCTCTTTGTAAAATTATTTTTGTATCAATATAGGAGTAGACAAATTCAGAAAAGAAAAAGAAAAATATTAATAAATCAATTATTTATTTATATTTATATTTATTTTTCCCTTATTAATAAATTATTCTTAAAATTATTTTTTAAAAATAACTAAATTAATTTTTTTTCCTTTATTAATAAATTATTCTTAAAAAATTTAACTAAATTAAAGAAAAATTAAAATTTTATCTATTTGAGAGAAAAAAATAATAATTTATTACTCATTAACATTCACTTATTCAAAAGAATAAATAAATATTAATAAAATAATTATTTGTTTTTATCAATTTAATTTAAATATTCATGTTATTTTATTAATTTATTATTATTATTATTATTATATTTTAATTATTAAATAAATTTAGATTATTAAAAATTAAGATATTGAATAATAAAACAATGAATCATCATATTTATAATGTTTTATTTTCATTTCATTTTATTTAATAACTTAAATTTTTATAATTATAAATTAATTAATATTCGTTTATTCAAAAGAATAAATAAATATTATTAAAATAATTACTAATTTCATTATCTAATTAGAATAAGAGAATTAAATTATTGTTACTATTAAATTAATATTTTTTAAGAATTTTTAATAAACCATTAGATACTAATAATAATTATTAATTATTAATTTTTATTTATTATTAAATAAAAAAAATTATTAATAAGGATAGCTGTTAAAAGTAAATAATATACACTAATTGTTTATTAATAAGATCATAACAATATACGCCCTAACTCTACAATTTAAAAATATAAAATATAAAAAAGAAGGGATAGAAACATACCTCAGATACTATACCTGGGAGGATGACAAACCGAAGGAGCAAATTTGTCTCATCACAGGACATCAGCTATCACTAATTTCACATTCTCCATCTCTATTGAGATTATGAGGATGCTTTATAATCTCCAGTCCCTCTCTAATTTTCCTTCTTCTATAATGTTCCTCTCTCGCGATGATCTCGGCATCTTCTAAACACAAATTATGTTTAGTTTTCGAGGAGTGTTCTACAAGGGATGAGGTTCGAGACCTCCCATTCTTAATATATGCTTTGTGCTCTTTTAGTCTTCTTTGTAGTGAATGCCCGATTTCTCCAATATAAATTTTTCCACATGAATAGTCAATATTGTAAACACCTTTAAGCTGCTCGTGATTTATCCTATCCTTAATTGATCGCATTATTTGTCTTAAGGTTCCTGCTGTTGAAAATTGCGTGAATATGCCAAAATTGCGTGAATATTTGGTTTAATTAATGTTGGAGAAACATTTTAAAGACCAATGGATCTGGCATTTGTTGGTAAGATAAACAAATTTATTTTCATATATCTTGATGATTTAACTGTCTTTTCTAATTTTGGTGGAAAACATTTGAAACACTTGAGGAAATTTTTTGAAAGATGTAGGAAATATGGAATTTCACTAAATCCCAAGAAGTCATTTTTTGCAATGAAAGAAGGAAATATATTAGGACACATAATCTCAAAGGAAGGAGTTTTTATTGATCCAAATATAGTTGCATCAATCCAGGTAATTGGTTTACCTAGAAACAAAAAGGAAATTCAAGCATTTTTAGGAAAGATAAATTTTTAAGAAGATTTATTCCTAATTATGCTAAAATTGTGAAAGATATTACTGACATGATCAAGAAGGATAAAGAATTTAAATGGATATTGGAAGCATGATATTCTTTTTCACAAATTAAAAAGGCTATTTCAGAAACCCCGGTGCTAGCTAGTCCATACTATATTAATATGTTCAATATCTTTACATTTTCCTCAGATACTACCTTAGCAGTTGTTTATTGGAAAGAAATGATGATCAACAGGAGAAACCTATTTCCTTTTTCAGTAAGGTTATGAGGGATGTTGAATTAAGATATGACATCATAAAAAAGAAAGCTTATGCCTTGGTGCAAGCTTTGAAAGCATTTAGGATACATGTCTTACATTCTCCTATAATTTCTTATGTTCCCAAAAATGTAGTAAAAACAATTCTAACACAGCTTGATATAGATGGAAAGAGGGGAAGATGGATTTTTAAGATACTTGAGTTTGATCTAGATATCAGACCTACCAAGTTGGTGAAAGGACAATGTTTAGCTAAACTTTTAGCTGAATCAAATTGTAAGATACTTGGTATCAATATTGTTATGCAGATTTCAGGAGAGGAGAATCCACAAGAACCTTCTCAGATTTCAAGAGAGGAGAATCCACAAGAACCTTATTAGATTTCAAGAGAGGAGAATCTACAAGAACCTTCTCATATTTCAGGGGAGGATAATCCAAAAGAACCTTCCTCCAATGATGATACTACTCCTCTTCCTTTACACATTGATTAGAAATTTTTACTTTCGTATTGGTATAAAGACATTGTGAATTTTCTTCGTGATTTTAAGCATCCTCTTGATTTCACCTAGAATTAGAGAAAATATTTGAAACTCAAGGCCATGAAGTATTGTATTATAAATGCATATTTGTACTGCAAATATCCTTTAAATATACTCTTATTATGTCTGACTGAGAATGAAACTGAAGGAGTAGTTGAGCAGTTTCATGAAGGCATTTGTGGAGGAAATTATGCTTGGAAATAAACCGCATATAAAATTTTAAGAGCAGGGTTCTATTGCCCAAAACTATTTTTACAGGTTGGAGCAAAATCAAGGAGTTGTATTCCATGTCATATATTTGCTGGAAACAAAGGCTAGCAGCACTTCTCCTTGTTCCAGTTTCAGTTGAAGCTCCTTTCCTACAATGGGGATTAGATTTCATAGGATAAATAGTTCCAGCTTCAAGTAATCAACATAGATGGATATTAACAGCCACTGACTACTTTACCAAGTGGGTAGAGGCAATTCCTGTCAAGAATGCAACAGATACGGTGGTGATAAAATTCATTGAAGAAAACATTTTATCCAAATTTGGTTTCCCAAGACAAATTGTTACAGATAATTCTCAAGATTTCAGTAGTATTAAAATAATAGAATTATGTCATAAATTTTAGATTAAATTAAATCATTCTACACCTTATTATCCTTGAGGTAATGGGTTAGTATAATCATCAAATAAAAATTTGGTTAAAGTCATTAAGAAAGTATTGGCACATCACAAAAGGAGTCGAGACAGTCATCTCAAATATGTAGTATGGGCAAACAGAATTTCACCTAAAAGATCTACTAGTAAATATCATTTTCAACTTGTATATGGTATTGAAGAATTTTTCCAACACAATTAGAATTTCTAGTTGTGAAATTCTTGCAGGATTCATATGAAGAAACTAATGATTTTTCTGGGAGAATCAATCAAATCATTGAGTTGAATTAGGACAGAGATGAAGTTCAGTATAAAATTTGACAATACCAAGATAAAATGAAGAGATTGTTTGATAGGAAGGAAAGAGAACGAGATTTCAAACGAGGAGACTTAGTGTTGAGATGGGACGCCAGAAGAGAAGAGAGAGGAAAGCATGTAAAGTTTGACAATTTGTGGTTGGGACCTTTCATCATTATTGAAGTACAGGGTAACAATACATTTGTTTTAAAGAACCTGGAAGGATAGCATTCTTCATTGCTAGTCAATGGGAAATACATCAAGCACTATATTGAGTATTAATTTATGGCACTTTCATCATTATAAATTTCCTGGGAAGAAGTCCCCAGATGGAGCCAATATTGTAATTTATTCTCACCCTAGTTATCTCTTTACTTTTTCCCTTATGTTGAAAAAAAAATATAGAAAAGAGAATTTAAAATATATATATATATATATATCTATCTATGTATGTATGTATGTATGTATGTATGCATGTGTGTGTGTGTGTGTGTGTGTGTGTGTATGTATGTATGTATGTATGTATGTAAATATCAAAATTCAAAAAAGAGAAAGAAAAGGGATAAGAAAAAAAAAAAAATATATATATATATATATATATATAAACAAAATTCATAATGCCATCGAACCATACATGGTGGCCCCATGATGAGTTCGTACCCCCCACTTGAAACCCATAAACCACCTACCCCCCGCCCCCCCTTGTAAACCATTATCCACTCCCATCGTTACTCTCACCCCCGCTCATGTCATGCCAATTTTCATACTCTCATTCACTCCTATCATATAACCGTTATACCAATTAATTCCTCCCTCCAACAGTTAAATAATTGTTAAAGTCATTTAATCCTTCCCGTCAACATCTAGCGAATTAATTAGACATGCCCAAAAATGGTTACAAACCTATAATTCTTCTAAAACTTCCTCTTTAAATAATTCTATCACCCTGCATACTCCCTTTCCTCCATTTATTATTGCAGCAGTGCAAGTGTGATTTCAAATTATACCAGTTCATAGCCATCTCCTACACCAATAACTATTGTAGCTTGGTAATTTGACACTCAAGGACTTAATTCTATCACCCTGCATACTCCCTTTCCTCCATTTATTATTGCAGCAGTGCAAGTGCGATTTCAAATTATACCAGTTCATGGCCATCTCCTACACCAATAACTATTGTAGCTTGGTAATTTGATTATTTATAATGTATACTCTCAAGGGCAAGTCCAAAGTTGTCATATAAATCCCTACACTACCCACTTTCATAAATTTATATGAGCTTCCCCTAGTCGACACCCAATACAAGATATCAGAAGCCCAATGTGAGTTCGACCTCTATGAACTTCACAACTGGGAAAACCAGAAATTCCTAGATGTCAGTGATGAATTGAGTATTTGGAACCTTTCGTACCTCAATTTTTCATTCCCCAAACTTATGCTTTCCCAGAATTTGTCACCTAGTTCCATCTAAGGTATCTTCCCAGTTAGAGGGTTTTAATTTCCCAAAACAAAGAAGTATTATTTGCAATTATGCCTAAGTCAATATTCCAAGCCCTTAAAATTGATTTCCAAACCCCTCTGTATCCTTTTTTTGTTGATTCCATCATGGAAATCTATCAAACTCACATTTCCCCAGAGAGATCGTATTTTTGAAACTTTCCTACCCGAGAATTATGAATTTCCTAGGACTAATCCACCTTATTCTACTTCAATTTTTCCAAAAATGAGAAGGCAGATTATTTATATGGTTTTTTTTTTGTTAGGATATCCTACTGATCAGTGGGTTGATGAAGTAATTCTAGGATTTTTGTCAGTTTTCTCTTTGGGTAACAAACCATCATTAATTTTCAATTACGGTCAGTTTCTATTGGACATTATCCATTATTATTTTCTTAAGTTTGTTATTGAAGATGCTTTCAAACATCAGTCGATCCTTCTCTATTTACTTTTGCTTTATCAAGAAAAAAAATTCAAATTCCCATTGAAAATTTTGGATGCAGAAGGAAGGCCTCAATATGTAACTCACTGGACTTCCTTGGTAAGTAAGAACACAGAGGAGTATCCCTTCAATGACTTTTTGAATCATTTTTTACATGTCTTTGTGTCTTCTCAGCAGGGATGTTATACTAGGAATTTCACTTGAAATCAGAAGCATTCTACACCTTACTAATCAAGCTAAAGTTGGAAACTAGTATCTTTACCATAATTATACAAAGATCGGGATATATGTTTGTGAAATTCCTCCCTAAATTTTCCAATATTTGTGCCAATAAGGATATTTTCCCTAGAATACACAATGAAAATGATGAATACGGATGATTTACATTTTGTATCCAGGAAGCAGAAAGCACAATTCAAGATAAATTCCAAAATGGCCCTCTCATTGTAAATACCAGAGCAGCAGCAAAGGAGGTAGGTAATTTGTTAAAACAAATTAATTTTAAGTTAATTTTTACTTGGTATTATAATCCCTTGTGGATTATTTCGAAGCTGAGAGTTGAGTAGAAGACAACACCTTGTGCACATATAGCCAGGCCAGAAATAGAACGGTATGCAAAGCAAGAATAATGGAAGGAGAACACATTGCAGGGGGCTAAGGAACAAATTTTTACTCAGACAGCCTCACAAACTCCAACTCCTCAAGAAAAATAAACTAAAAGGTCAAGAGAAAGTTTATCTCCTACAGTCTCAGAAATTCAAGAAACGGACTTCATAGTTTTCAAGAGAAGGAAGAAGATAAACACTCATGAAGAGCCATTAGAATGAAAGAGTTCATAGGATAAAGTTGCAATGGTGCTGACAAGTTTTCATATTTCTTCCTTTCTAAGAATTGATGGGACCACTACAGATTCTCCTATGTCATTTGTCTCTCAGGGTGCAACACAACAAAATATTTTTGCTAGGTACAAAGAAATTAAAAGGAAGAATGAAGCATTAAAAGCTACTATATATTCCAAATTTTGGAAACAGTCTTCCACTACCCAACACAGACTTATGTCTGCACTTGATACTGAAAAGGGACACTTTCAGTTAGCCTTCTTAGAACAGCTCCAGTCCCTAAAAGTGCAAAATATTATAAAACATATGTTTTTTCTTTTGATACCAAGAATATCCATACAATCGATCAAATTGACCTTCATAAGGAGGCAGGCGAGATGATATATTCTACTCTAACTAGTTCAGCTATGGAAACCTCCAAAATACAAGCTTCCTTGAATAATATTCATACACAGTTAAAAATGGATAAAATATCATCTTTAGCCAAAGATACCATAATTAAAGCACTTGAATATTTGGTGATCAAATTAGGATATGATCCTAATGATGTCAAAGAATCTAAAGAGATTATAAAGAAAAAGAATGTTCACATTCAAGCATTGAGGAAACAACTTAAACTTTCTATGACAGAATATCCACAAGCTAAGGAAGTTGCTCCATTAAAGAAAGAAAAATAGAACATGTTTAAATTGCTAGTCAAACAAAATGTTCAAATTCAGAAGATGGAAGTTGACATGGAGACACTTTTAAAGGAAAAAGAGTAGCAACTCAGTGTTTCAGTTGTCATTCCCATAACAACACCATCTATAGCAGGTACTTCAACATCAAGGACATCTACAGCAACAGAAATCATAGTAGAGACACAATCCACTGATGCAGCAACAAAACTGTCAAAAGCCATGGGATACTTGTCTCTAAAGGATCAAGAAATTGAAAAACTTAAGATACAATTGCAGAAGCTTCAAGAACATAAAATCAAAAACTGGTAATGCTTAATTAGCTGAAATTCAAAATAATTTTAAGTTAACCAACCAATTAGAGATTTATGAAAATGAATCTTTAATAGCACAAAATATTCCCCAGACTAAAGAAAATATATGGATTTATATTAATGCATCAATGACTGAACTATGGCCTTCAATTGAAATTATTTTTGAACAGGAAGATTTGTTACAAAGAACAAAAGCAACAGTGGCAGAAATAAAAGAAGACCTCAACCACAAACCAGGAAATTCCAGAAGGATAATCAAGGTTCTAAACTTCAAGACAAAAGAAGATCTTGAAGCATTTGGCATTGAAGACAGAAATGAAGTTGTCTTGGAGGTAATAAAAGTGCTCACTAAGAGACAATTAATGTTACAACTTAAAAATAAGTGTCAAAATTCAGAATTTCATATCAAAAAATTCACAGGAAATTTAATGCTCTACATCAAAAAGGACTCCTAGGCTTGCAGGATATAGGTGATAAATGAATTCCACTGGAAGATTCTTAGCACAGATTACATGAGATAGCAGTGGATAAAACTAAATTTGCTAAAATCAGAGGAGTTATAACTGGAAAAGCTTGCATTGAAGGTTTAAGTTATGATTTGTTGATTCAGCATGAAATTAAGCATATGTTCATAACTAAGCCTACTTTTGAGAAATATACTGAAGTGGATGAGTCATACAAAAAATTACTAAAATTTTCTATCCCTTATGAAAATAGGTGGGACAAATTATTTGAACTAATCGAATAAAAAGACAACAAATTTTTAGGAGCAAACAACATATTTTCAGGAGCAGCAAACAGAAAGCATATTTGTAGATATAATTATCAACAACAGACCTCGAAATTTGTAAAATGTAAAATTAGTTCAGATTTCCTATTTTTGGTTCTATTGTTGTAAAAATCCAAATCAGTTTGGATGATATATTTTGTAATATTTTTTTTATTCAAAATCTAGATATTTTGAATGAAACTCTATAAGTATTTTATAATTTTAAGGAAAAAAGGTTAAACCCTTGTGATGAGCTTAGATATGACTGTAAACTTTTAAGCTATTTTTCAAGACAATATAAGGATTCTAGATTTGTTCTGAAGCAACTTGTATATCTCTGTGAGTTATTCTAGTTATTCAATTTTGTTTTTCTGCACATGCTCAAAGTAATATAGGAGATTCTGGGTAAGAATAGATTGAGTATCAATCTCTCTAAAATCCCCTGCAAAGTTATAATCATTTAAATATATTAGTTTATTGGACAGACTATCTGAGATAGCTCCTCTACTTCTTTTAATTGTTGCCTTCTGTCATATTATGAACGTGCTTTTTTTGGCTGTAGAATTTTTCTGCATGCATCTTTTCTATATATGGTGAATTAAATTATCATTATGAATGTTTAATAAATTATATATCTTCATAATTTATTCCTTTCAAATAAATTTGAAGATTAATTTTGTTAGGGACGAATAATCAACCCTTCTATGTTTTCAGAAATACTTAAGGTTTACATATTTTAAAGTTCAAATCATTGGTCATCCAATTAAAATTAAAACCAAAAACTTAACTTAGATTCTTTGGAGCGGTTCCTTAGCCTAGAACTGTCTACAAAGGAACAACATTTTCCATCATAGCTCGGCAATAATAATACTCAGGAGTATCAGGAGCAAGATCAGGGAGCTTAGGGCAAGGTGATGGTCCAAGAGTTATTTAAGATTGATCCTATGCTCGTTCTTCATGGAGCACATTTATTTGGTTCATCTTGACATGTTACTACCATTTTTGGGATGAAAAGTTCCTAGGTTACGATGGTGGGTAGGATTGATGCCCCAAGTGGGAGCGGGATAGGTAGGGAGGATTTATGATGCATAGTTTATCAAGGTCTAGTATAGAAGGATTGTTTTGATTGATTTATATTTGTATGTCGGAATCGATTTCCATTTTTCCAAAGTTTCCTTTTATCCCAAATATTTCGTGGGGAGAGCATGGTATGATTCTTTATCCTTAGCCTTAGTCATTTTTATGCATTTCATTTCTATCACACATATCTATGTATAGTATTATGGACGGACTCCTCTTTGTATGTATGTGTATATATAGGATCCAATCCACCGAAGTTGGTGCCCCTAAGGAAATATGTGCCGAAGGATGTAGCCAAGGAGGTCGAGCATGTGTGTGCAGAGGGGCGCACGAAGGTGCGTCGTGACCACAAGATTGGACCATCACGACCACCTTCCATAGGGATTCCCATAAAGGATTGGTTAGTAGAAATAGAGAATGGATTGTGTGTTTATTTAAGGATGTGAACCCTAGGGAGTGGCATATACTAGGCGATAGATAGTTATAGTATTGTACTTTCATGCCAGCAGGAGATTCACCAATATGGAGAGATATTCTCTGACTAGTAGTAGTGGTTGTTGAGGCATGGCAGACACTCGAGAAATAGAGGGAGAGGTGGAGGCATGAGAGGTCACTGGAAGGAGGTTATGGTGTAGGAGTAGATTTTCGACATTATTTAAGGATAAAGCCTCCTCCTCCTCCTCCTCCATCGAAGTGAAAGATAGAGTGTATATGTTGTACTCTAAGGCGATAGTTCCCTCTAATTTTTGTACCAGTAATGGGACTTCATATGTGGGGATTCTCCATCTTTGGGTTTTGTATCATTACCATTTTTACCATGTTTTGGATTGACATACACACACACACACACACATACAGATATATATATATATATATATATATATATATATATATATATATACACTTTATTTTTGGTGGCACAAATGTCTTTGAAGGATACTTAGATCTTTGTTTTATTTATTATGCTTTCATGGTTACATAGCATTGCTTTTTTTTTTTACATGAAATGTGTTGATGTATGGTGATAGCATAGATGCACACACACACCTATATATATGGTAGAGACACTTAGGAAATTTGTAGCTTCATGGTGTTACCAATACAATGAAAGATAGATGTAACTCTATGACTAGATTGTCCAAATAATTGACATACTGATTATTCCTTCAATAGATGTGGAAGAAGATAATGGTGTCAACGTGAAGACATAGGAGTTTCACACGAAGGTATCGGCGAAAGAGATGATGATCATGGACGTGGTGGATGCGATTGAGTTGGGTGGAAAGTAGCTGGGAATCCAAATGGACGATCAAGCGATGAATATAAATCAAATATCATTGAATAACAAACCAATGACGACATAATACTTGACATGATTGTTCATAGCTTGTCTTAGACATATATTTCCATGATGCATGAGACAAAATTATGGTGTGTAGATGGCTTAGGCAACCGAAGCTAGATCAAAGAGCCCTTGGCATGCACCATCAGTAAATCCCAAATAGAAACATGACATATATAGAAAACAAGGGAAATAGGATAGGCGAGGCTCATAAAAAGCAGTGGAAAATAAAAGTGAAAGAAAAGAAACTATATACAGGTCGAGATCAGACCCTGTGAGTTTCATGGGAAGAAATTTTTCAAGTACAACTCGTTCAATGGGTGGGGAAGAGATGTTCCATCGTGGTTGGCTAGTACATATGCCCCCTTAGGGAGACACTTGTGGAAAATGTAGGGGCCACGCCATATAGGTTCAAACTTATTGATGCCAATATTTGAAGGAAGGCAATGATGATATGGGTCAGATCTTGAAAAAAATAGGACATAGCGCGTTGAAAAGTGGCACCAACATTTTTTAGCCCAAATGGCATAACACAATAGGTAAAGGTACCCCAAGGTGTGTTGAAGGTCATTTTCTATTGGTCTCCAATATGGATACGAATTTGGTTGTATCCATAGAAGTCGTCAATGGGGGAGGACTTCATGACCTGCACATGTATCAACAATTTGGTTGATGAATGGTGTGGGGTAATTCCCTTTGGGACAAGCTACATTGAGATCATGAAAATCAATGCAGATACATATGGTACCTTTTTCTTTGTTAATAGGTACAAATTTGTAAACCCACGAATTCTACTCAATGGGGTAAATGAAACTAAATAAATAGGAATTCTTAACTTTGGCTTTGATGCATGATGATTTTGCGACGTGAATGGCTCCTTGCTTTTGGTGCATGGGTTTTGCGCTTGGCCGAATATCAATGTGATGCTTGACTATGGATGGGTCGAATTATGGCCAAGTGGAAGGAAATCCTTAGTATCCATAGTGTTCTCACTTTTGGAAGGGTCAGTGGGTGTGATTGGGTTTCGTAAAAACATGGAACGATGATGCATGTCATCCCATGGATAATCAAGTGTCGTAAGAGCCTCCAAAATATCTTCATCATATATGAATATTGTTGTTGGTGGAGGTAGTTCAAGAGGGAGACTTGGGATGACCTCGTCTTCAAATAAAATTGATCCTAGGTCAATTGTTTATAAGAAAAAGATAGATTGATTGTCATTGTCACTTGACTATAACAGGTAACAATGCTCCATTGGAGCATTCCCACGATCGAGTCTATATGGTGTATTATTTTCATGTGGTAAATACATAGAGGAAGTACTTGCAAGCCCTCGAGCACGGTCCAAAGAATGAGGGGGGAGAGTCATCCTCATGTGAGAGAGTAAGTTGTTCAAAGTGGTAAATCTATTCGAATTCGTTGGAGGAGATATAAAATAGATCATCAAGGGGGAAATTCATCCTCATCGGGATCAATGTTGGAGAATTAGAGGTTTATCATTCTTTTGCATCAAAAAGGGTTATGATTTCTACGATGGATTAAAAGTGGTGAAGGCAGGATGTGGAGGTTTCATCAATTGCAAGGAAGGGTTGCATGACCTCATTGGGGACGTGTCGTATGTCCTCGCCCTCATGGGGGGCATGAAAAGTAGGGGAATCCTTGTGATATATGTGGGTAAGGTGAGCAAGGAATGATGGTTATTGTGTGTTTCATAGGGAATTTATTTGGTATATGTCCCTCTTGATGGCATTTATAATAAGGAGGGAGAATACGGTATATGTCCCATATTGTCCAGCCTCCTTTTCCATAGAGGTTGGAAATGAAAATAAAGCAACCTGGATTTGATCTTATGTCTGAACTGAGGAATGTGTGCATTAAAATCCCGTTACTGCAAGTGATTAAGGATATCCCAATCTATGCCAAAATAGTGAGGGAGCTATGTACCAAGAAACCAAGAAGACAGAAGAAAGAACCCTCCACAATTCAAGTAGATGGGAAAATTGCAAGCCTTATGTCCACTGGATTTGTTACTGATAAATATCCGTACCCTGGAATCCCTATGGTTACCACCTTTATCAATTAATATCCAATAAAGAACACTCTAATTGATTTAGGTGCAGCCATCAATGTGATGACCATGGAGACTTTATCTCACATAGGATCCTTTGACTTACTCCCTACTCCTACCATGTTAGAATTAGCAGATAGGTCTAAGGTAAAGCTAGAGGGGGTATTAGAATACATTATCATCTCATTGGATTCCTGGGAATACCCTGCATACTTTTATGTTATTCAACCTAAAACTAACTTGGGAGGGCATCCTTTGATCATGGGGAGGCCTTGGTTAGCCACGACATATGCCTACATAGGGTGTAGGTCTAGAAACATGACCATCACTCATGGAGCTAAAACAAAGCATATCAATTTGTATCCCCCTGCTAAACCCCTCTTAATATCATAAAATACTCATTGGGTTGAAGAAGAGGAGCATCATTCAGAATGTACCCAACTAGTTTTAACAATAGCCCAAGCCATGAGCCTTAAGGAAAACTCAAAATAAAATCTAATAAATTGTTGTATTTCTAATCCTAATTTTTCACAACAATTAGAAGGGCAGTCGAGTCATAATATAGATATCATTACTAACCTCCAAGATTTTTATGAACATAGTATAGCAATTGAAATACATTCAACCCTCTTATCTGCATTCCTTTCATATTCAATTACTGAATGGGGGGTAAGGTGATTGGAATTTTTCCTAGAAAAACTTTAAACATCAATTCTGCCTTAACTCTTGAACAAGAGAAACAATTGATTTTAAGCATTGAAAAAAAATTTAGACACGTTTGCTTGGGAATATACAGACATGAGGGGTAATCACCCGGATACATGCATTCATCACTTCTATATAGAATAACATTTCAGGCTTGTGAGATAGCCACAAAGGAGGATGAACCCCACTTTAAGAGAAATTATGAAAAATGAATTGCAGAAATTGTTAAATGTAGGGTTCATATATCTTATCTTAGATAACCAGTGGGTGTCTCCACTTGTTATTGTCCCTAAAAATAATGGTAAATGGAAAGTGTGTGTAGATTACAGGGAACTAAATAAAGCTACATTAAAAGATAACTTTCCCTTTCCTTTTATAAACCAAGTACTGGACACTCTAACAAGGAAGAAGTATTTTTCCTTCCTAGATGGGTTTGACAGGTAAAATCAAATTAGGATAGCTCCAGAGGACCGCAAGAAGACAACATTTACATGTCCCTGGGGTACCTATGCATATAAGGTATTACCATTTGGTCTATGTAACGCACCATCCACATTTCAACGGGCGGTCCTTGGTATTTTCTCTAACCTTTTGCATGATTGCGTAGAAGTCTATATGGATGACTTTCTAGTGATGGGTGATACTTTTGAAGAATCTTTACATAATCTTAATAAAGTTTTGCAGAGATGTAGAGAAACTAATATTTCATTGAGTAATGAAAAAAAAATTATGATTATGGCTGAGGGTATTGTTTTCGGCCATCATGTTTCTGCTGCAGGAATTAAATTTGATCCGGCTAAAATCGAAGTTATTGTAAAGATGCCCCCACCAACCAGTCAAAAGGGAGTCAGCAGTTTCCTTAGACATGCAGGCTACTACAGAAGGTTTGTTGAGAATTTTACAAGAGTAGCCTCTCCATTGTTTAAATTATTAACTAAAGAATCTAAATTTCATTGGAATGAAGAGTGTCAAGCTGCATTTGATACACTCAAGGAAAAGCTTTCTTCAGCACCTGTCTAAAGAGTCCCAAATTGGAATTTTCCCTTTCATATTTCCATTCATGCCTCTGATTCAGCCATAGGAGCAGTATTGGGTCAAAAGGAAGATCTTGTATCCCATGCTATTTATTTTTTTATTAAAAATTTAACTCCTGTAGAACTGAATCAATAGGAGAATTTTTAGGTCTAAAATGGGCCTCCTAAGGAAATAATAAAATAATAACTAAACCAATAAAATAATATTTATGAATTTGCAATTCACTTTTTGAACCAAAATCCTATAACCATGGTTAAATTCAATTCAAAAATTGTGCCAAAATTAAATTAATAATAAAATTGTATTGATGTGACTATAAATAGAATGAGTTTTTCAAGAAAAATTCATTATCATTACACAACTAATGCATTTTTCCTTTATACTTAAATAACTTAAAATAAAATATAAATATAAATTCTTAAATTCTTAATTATATAATATAATATTAATTAAAATTTCTATTATTTAAATTATATAATAACATGTAATTAATATACTATATAAAAATAATATAATATAATATAATAAATTGTTTTCTGTATGAATTTTATGTTACATATTTAATTGATTTGACCTATATATATATATATATATATATATATATATATATATATATATATATAGTATTAAAAAAAAAACAAACAAACAAACAAATATTCTATAACATTTAGATTATTTTTCATAATATTATATATACTAATATATAATATTAATATAATCATAATGAACTTTACAAAAAACAAAAAAACATATATTCTATAACATTTAGATTATTTTTCATAATATTATATATACTAATATATAATATTAATATAATCATAATGAACTTAATTGAGTTTTATTTAAAATTAAAGAAAAAAATATTGAAATAAATTTAATTTATAAGTATAATATAAGATTTATATACATTGAAATTTAGTATTTTTTCCCCAAACTATGTTAAACCTAATATATCTTTATTCAAAATACAAAACTAATATACCTTTTTTCATCCTACAAAACTAAAATATCTTTTTATATATATAATTTTAATATGTTTGTATTGCTATTAATATAATAATGATATTATTTATAGATTTGATAATCCTAAAATTAGAAGGTTACATTTTTATTTATTTTGATTTCATATGTCTAATATATGTGTATAAATATTAACTTATAATTAATTTGAAATTTTAATATTAAATAAAATGAGATGAATATATAATTTAAAAATAAATATTTGAAAATATACAAATATAATATTTATTGAAAAATGTGTAAATACATTAAGATTGTGTAGGGATATGCATGTTTCTTTCAAAAAATATGAAATGAAAATAATAATATTTTATTCAAAAAGTGTGAAATGACATTTATTATGAGTACTTTGCTTTATGACTTTAAAAGTACTTAGAGCACTACCATGATTAACCATGAGTTTTTATCCACCATTGAGAATGTGACAAGTAAGTTCCTTTAACTCAAGCAATGTCACCTCAACCACTAGGGATGATGTCATCCTCTAAAATGTGATTGGTTCTCATAAAATGAATTTTTATTGCACAATTTCCTTAGGAGGCCCATTTTAGACCTCACAGTAACTGAAAAAGAATTCATTGTTTTGATTTATGCTATTAACAAGTTTAAACATTACATCACTGGTTACGAATTTTTTGTACACACTAATCATTTTGTCATTTGATATCTCATGAACAAACCAATCACTAATGGCAGGATCACTAGGTGGATTTTGTTGCTGCAGGAATTTGACATCACATTACTGGACAGGCCGGGAAAAGAAAATCAGGTAGTTGATTTCCTATCTAGGCTCAACCATGCAGGTGAGGATGTTTATGTTAATGATGTCTTTCCTTATGAGAATTTGTTTTCTATTTCTATCAAAACACCTTGGTTTGCAGACATGGCCCACTACCTTGCTACAAGAAATTTGCCACCCTACTTTTCATCTAATCAAAAAAATAAAATTATTAGGAAAAGTGTTGATTACTCTTGGATTAGGGCATACCTCTTTTTCACTGGACCTGATTTTATTATTCGCAGGTGTGTCAGAGAGGATGAGATATATTGTCATGAAGAACCCTATGGAGGACACTTTACAGATAAGCAAACAACCTACAAGATGCTCCGCTCAGGTTACTATTGGCCATGTCTTTTCAAAGATGCAAAGGAGTATGTCCGGAAATGTGATAGCTTTTAGGGGATACCTCTTTTTCACTGGACCTGATTTTATTGTTCACAGGTCTGTCAGAGAGGATGAGATATATGATATCTTGAGAGCTTGTCATGAAGAACCCTGTGGAGGACACCTTGCAAATAAGCAGACAGCCTACAAGATCCTCCGCTCAGGTTACTATTGGCCATGTCTTTTCAAAGATGCAAAGGAGTATGTCCGGAAATGTGATAGCTGCCAGAGAATAGGGTGGAATGTTCAATCAAATGAAATGTATTTGCAGCCACAAGTTCTCACAGAACCATTCGAGAGGTGGGCTCTTGATTTTTTAGGTCCCATCAATCCTATGTCCAAAGGTAAGAAGTATATTTTGGTTTGTACTAATTATGTTACGAAGTGGGTGGAATCAAGAACACTACCTAGATAAACAGATAAAGCACAGGTAGATTTTATTTTTTCTAATATTTTTGTAAGATTTGGAGTACCAAGGGAAATAGTTATAGATCAGGGTACTCAGTTTGTGTCAAATCTTGTTCAAGGAATTGTACAAAAAAATCAAATTACTCATCGAAATTCTAGTCATTACTATCCACGGGCCAATGAGCAGGTGGAATCCACAAATAAGGTGTTGGAGACAATCCTTACAAAGACAATGCAATTACATAAGAAGGATTGGTCTGATCAACTTCCTAAGGCATTGTGGTCTTACAGGATCACATGGAGAAACACCATTGGCTTCTCTCCATATATATTAGTGTATGGAAAAAAAAAATTTATTGCCTATTGAATTTTAGATCAGAACTTTCAAGATGGAAGCAGATTTGGGTATAGACCTTGATGAGGCATGGCAGTAGATAATCTTGCAGCTCAATGAGTTGGATTAGATTAGGTAGGATGCTTTTCAGCATACTGATCTGATCCAACAACAATGGAATAAATGGCACGACATATACATTAAGAAGAAGCAGTTCAAAAAGGGAGACTAGGCATTGTTGTATGATTCAAAATTTAATAATTTTAAAGGGAAATTCAACACACATTGGTTGGGTCCCGATGAAATTTATAAAGTTTTTGATAATGGATCTATTCGAGTTAAAATTATTGATGATGGGAAATTTACCTTCCTGTTGAATGGTCACAGACTCAAGCTATATCAGAAACCCCAATCTAAGGAGGAATGTGTTGAAGAAATTGTGAAGAAAAAGGAGTTGGAAATGGTGGGAGAGAGTCATTCCTCTCACTACATCTTCTTGATTTCCCGTTGACACATTGAGCTCACTTTGCTCCTCCTCGTGCTCAGTAAACCATGAGATGAATTTCTATTGGGTACAAGTTTATTCCTTTTTCTGGGCCCAATGGACTAGTTATGGAAAAGGAACCCCTTTGGAGTCTTTGTGTTCAGTATTTCAGACTCTCTAAAATTGAAATATGGCGAGCATGGGATGCCTTGGGCTCGTTAAAAAAATAGGTTAGTAGATCCTTTGGGATCCTCTCAATAAATTATTTTTTTCAGTTAATTTTTGGATTCCTCATGTTGGACTGATGTGGGATTCCTTAAGGCCCTCATTCCAACAATCTTGGCCCATCGACATCAGCAAATTATCTGGGTGCAAGATCAAAGCCTTGCGATGCCTTGAAGCTTTTATGCCTTAATGATAAACAATCTCGCCAGAAGAAATGGGGATTCATTATGGCTCCTTGACAATTAGATCCTACAGGGGGGTCAAAAACAACTCATAAATTCACACCTTATAGGATGCATCAGATGTACCTTGGTCCTCATTCTCATTAATGGTGATGGGCCTCACATTGGTTAACAGTTGACCTTGATGGCTGGTAATCCAATTAGATCATTGCACATTCGACATCAGCACATCAATTCATGTGAAATGAATTGTACAATAATGGGAAGAAATGTTTTCCTGCAGAACGTTCAGCAGTTGTGGTTCCATCTCCTGCAGCAACAAAAATGATTTCATGAGGAACAAAATTGCAAATAAAACATTAGCTTAAATTAATATGATAAAGTATTGATCATTTTCATTATTAGTTAAATACCATAAACTATACAATTGTGCATATGATGTGATCTCAAGCTGGGTTATCATTTTAAGACAAAGGCAGTCGTCATCCAAGTATTGGACCATTGGAAGGTAAGATCGGTAAGGTGCGGTTGGTGACAGGATGCTTAAGGTGAAAGGTATTGATGCTTTAATTTTTAAAATTTGCATGAATGTAATTCATGGTAACACTTGCGGAAGAATGCGGATATGAACCGTTACGTTATAAATCGAGTTCCATTTCTAACCATCATGACTCTCACACGTCTATTGCTTATATTTCCGATATCCATTCCATAGGTCGAATCATGATGACAATCATGATCGCGACCTGCATTTTTTCGAAAGTTGCCACATTCCCTAATACTTCCAATTTAAACTATCGTTTTCGATTTTTTTTTTTTGAAAATTCTTAGAGGCATCTCTGCGAGCTAAATTAACCTTGTTCTCTCCTCTTCCTGGCATGTCGAGAATGTGTTTCCCTATTAGATTTGAACCACAAGGTCCCGCACTATTAGACGTTGACCCTCGCAGTAAGGAAAGATTGGAAAAGGAAGGGTGGTTTCCTCTGTTTCAGAAACTCAAAGGGCATAATTCGGAGGTAGCAAAGTCCTTGGGTCTGAATCTAAATGGTGATAGAGCGCAAGTGGGGAATGTCCAATTTCAGTTGAAAAAGGAGCTACTGGCTCGATCTTGCGACATCTCACAGGAAGGGAAGCGTTAGTTCAAGAACCAACGGTTTGACAAGGGAATTTGTGCATCATTTCTCTAAAAAGAACATGCAAAGCCTGATTGGAGTAAAGGGAACCCACGAGAATACCTATGAAGTAAGTATCACCATATTTTTTTTTTCCTAAAGAAATACATAACCTGTTAAGTTCATTTTGGGCTTGCATTTTTATTTCATATTGGCCTTCTCGGCCACTTCCGAGACAGGCCTTTGAATTTGCCTTAATATTTGAGAATTTCCCTGATGAAAATGTCCACTATCACTAAGGAAAGGGCAGCCCACATAGAGGAGAACCTCTATCACCATGCGTTGATAAAAATTATCATGACATGGGTTCTGCGAAAGAAGAAGAAAACATGGGAAGATTTATTGTCAAATAACTATTTCTTGGAAGATTATAAGGACTCTGGTCCTTCATAAACTAAGGAGGAAAAGCCAATAGAAAATTTGAGGAAGAAGCCACGAACCCATGGTCCACTGACAGAGGAGGACTAGAAATATGAAGAGGTGGTAGTGACTGGGGAAACCATAGGGAAAAAGCCCAAATTGAAGGGCACTTCCACCCCCGCTAAAATATTTACAAGGAGTCAGGTTGCAAAGCTAGAAACAAAAGAAATTGCAGAAGAGGGGATACCACCGAGCAGAATTGATAAAAAGAAAGAAAAACCCCAAGGCTTTTCCAAGGGGAAATGGAAGGTTGAGACAGCTGAATTTATCGACAGAGAGGAATGGGAAGCAGTGTCCTTCCAAGATTCACCACTTCAAGGAAGCGGGAATAAGAGAGTAGAAGACCACCAAGGGCAGGAGGAGCCTAGTTTTCCCCAGTCCTCCCAGGGACAACATGTTGGGGAGGGAACTCCCTAGAAAAATTGGTCTCGGTGGGAATTGGAAAAAATCGTCACTGAACTTACTGTGTCAGAGCGAGCTATGCGAAAGGAGAATGAAACCCTGACGAAAAATAGCCTACGCACGCAAAAATAGCATGATGAGTGGCATTAGAAGGCAGCCCGAATTATGAAGAAGAAACAAGCCCAAATTGCTCACCTAAAGAAAAAGAATGAAACATATCGAATTCAGGTTCAGACAGAATCCAGCATGGCCCAATTAGATCATTTGGTTGCAGTAGCTGCAGCACATGACAAGGATTGTTTTTCTTCAAAGGATGCAACATTTTTTCTTGCATAAGGGACATGCAAGAAGTTAGGTGTGGGGGAGATGTTGATTCCCAATTTTTCTCAATTTTGACAGCCTTCTAATACCTTTCTTCCCCCTTTTTGAACTCTCTTTGACCCCTAATTACACCTATTTTGATTATATTACCTAAGTTTTTGTCAAAAGGGTGTTATGTGCTAAAGGTATGCAAATTAACTTAAAAAGTGTCATTTTACCTTGTTCTTAAGTATTCCTTAAGATGATTGTTTCCTAACTGAATTATCAAGTTGACTGGTCGAATTCTTATGCAAATTAGTCATGATTTGAAGCAGCTCCATGATTTCCTGTAGATAGCTCGTGGTCACCAATTTCCTGCAGACACTCCAGGATTTCCTGTAGATGCGGATTTCCTGCAACCACCCAGATTTCCTGCAACGGAATCGATGGTTGGATATGTTCCACTTAATCTCAAAAAAAATGGGAACATGGGTTTTGTGGGGAAATTTACCTACATAGACGTTGTCCTATTGGTTGTTTCAGATTCATCATTTAAACCACCCAGATCTTCAATCTTTCTATCGTTGGCCACATTAGGGAAAGCTCCAGTAATGTAACAAAATTAGTCTAATCCATGCATTCAGTCATGGATCAGACTCAGCATAGCTATTTTTGACATTTTGTTCCAGTATTTATAGTAAATAGTTTAGCATAGTAGTTTTCCTAATTCAGGCAAAGCATATGCCTTCGAACTTGTATAAACTTCACTAAGTTTCATTTGTAAGGGGGTTGGTTGGATGATCGAACATATCAGATTGTACATGACTATAATATTTTTCATATTAATATAAAATTATATGTTTTGTCCATTTTACTGAGTAAACCCTTTTAATATTGAAGGGGTTGTGAGTAAGGGAGGGCCCCCTTTTCTCACAACTCCATTAGTTACAGCAGTGTGTTCTTTTAATTATTTTCATGCAGTGATAAATTTATTGGCACATCTAGTGTTCTCTTTTCTGAGTTTTATCAGCATATGTAAAATGATTGAATGATGAAGTTTATGTGATAATGTGTTTAAATTCATTTAATCAGGTTTTAGTTTCTAAATGTTAAATTTATTTTCTTATGGTTGTGAGCTTGATATTTTATCTTTTCTGATCAACATCAACAATATCAAGAGTTGTAGAGGGATGTTTGAATCCGCTCCATAGTTTTTGTTGCCAAGTGTTGATGCATAAAAGAGGAATTAGTATTGTGTATGTGTAAATGATTTAATTAGGAAGCACTTGAGGTATTAAGCCAGCATATACTTTGCACAGCATCTCACAAGCTCACCTACCCTTGGTTGATAATTTATGTTGGAAAATTTTAAGTCTATAATCTAACTAAATAGATGGTTAGTAAACAACCCATGAAGTCATGAGCGACCTTGTGGGTGTATACCAAGTGGAATGGGAGGTAAACTGAGGGTCTCCTAAAATACTAGTAGCTCTAGGAAAACATTTAGGCTGTGTTCAATGACATCAAAAATAACACATGGACAAGGAGTATTGATATATGGGCACAAGGATGTTTGGGCACTGCCATTATTTGTATGTGGTTCTAGGTTTTAGGGATCCTTTCCCCTATCCCCTTTTTCTAATCATCACAGGAGTTGTGGAAGTAGGTTCAGGTGGGGAAGGGATTGAAGGTTGCGAGGTGGATGGTACTGTCTTTGTATGATTAAGAACTATATGCACTTATGGTTTGAGAGGATTTTCTGGAAATCACATGTACCAGACAAGAATTTCAAGGGTAAGGCCAGGGAGTGTAAGAGTGGCCATTACAGGATGATCTAATCGACTTGGTATGGGACATATAAAGGAATGTGAAGGATGGGAGGGTCACTAGTTCCAAACGAAAGACTTACTATGGGGGTCAGAATTGTCGCAGAAGGTTTCAAAACAGAGGGAGTCTCTTCGGTGCTTGAAGGACTAGTTGTGGAAGTGGTAACTTCCATAGGAGGTTCTGGAATTAAAGGATTCATTTCAGTATTTGAAGGATAGTCAATGGTGTCAAACAAAGGACTCACTGTAGAAGTGGGAACCGTCATAGAAGGTTCCAAAATAGAGGGAGTCGCTTCAGTAATTTTGAGATGATCAGATACCAATACCTTAGACTTAGACTATTGAGGGTTTTAGGTATATAGGGAGGAACATCAGGGAAGACTCCAAGTAAATCGAATTCTTTAAAAATTCCAAATCCAACATCCTATATGGGAAAATCAGTCGAGCGTTTCCAAACTATGGGTAAAGAGTTGTCAATATTGGAGGAACGAGGATTGTAATAATTTTTCTAATAAACAATGATAAAACACCCATCAAGGGGAAACATCATGACATGAAATATGGAATAATTTATCACTTTCATAGCATACATGAAACTCCATCCTAAAAAGATATTGTAATCTAAAGGGGCATTGATTACCTCAATGTCTACTAATACATTTTTCTTTGCCAATTCGATTGATGCATTTTGATATACCTCATAGGGTTTGGATGGTCATCCATCATATGCTTGTAATGGTATTTTGGAAGAATTGAGTTTGGGAGAACCTAATTTCTTCCAAACACGTGTGGACATGACGCTTGTAGATGCACATTCATCGAAGATGAAACGATGGATGATAAGGTTGCTAGATAGTAACTAGAAACTGAAAAGAAACTACATATGGGAATCATTTTTTGGAATTATATAAATTGAATTTCATAAGGCATGAATCATTGGGTTCAATCACGCCCAGAGTGTTTAAAATTTCCTTGCGCTGGGTGGGGCAAGACATGGTTGCAAGTGACTATGTCAAGTCATCAACGACACAACTAAAAATAGTAGCGAGTAAGGTATTCTTTGACTTGTGCCTTAGTCAAAGAAACCACAAGTAGTCCTATCTTAGCATGCACAAGTTCCTAAAAGTTAGGATGATTTCCTAAAAATTAGGATGAGTTTATGAAGTATTTTAACTCATGCAAATATTTGGAGGCTCATTTGTTTGTATCCTAGTGCGAGTTAGAAGTATCAATGGTTATTTGTGGCTAGGATGAGTTGCAAGGGTTTGTTAGACTCAATTAAATAGTCAATCACAACATCGATTTCTAAAAATAAACTTGTCATATTTAGTTTATGTGAATTTCTTACGAGGATGAAGGAACATAATTTTATCATTTTTTTGTGTGAGCACAAGGTTGTGATACAAGACAATAGAGAGAAAAATTTTGTGTGTGTGAGATAGTAGAGCTAGGAAGAGAATGAAGGAGAGGCATATACATAGTTTTTTTGCATAGAAAGTTCCTGTTGGTGTGTGCCAGGAATTGTGAAAAATTCCTAGGTAATAGGAACCTCTTGTGCTCTAGGAAATGTTATCGCTCTATAATTTATGAGATTTGAAGACTAAATTATAAAGAACAACATCAAAACCACTTGAATCCTAGGATCTATCCCTCCTAGACTCGCAGAGGTATCTCTCTATAAGATTTATATTTGTTTTAAACTTTCTGATATTATGTTAGTTAAATTAAATGTGGGAGTTGTTTTTGATTGATTGTTTTTTGTTGGATTTAACGGATTTCTTTAAACAGTTTCCATTGGGCTATGGAGTCAACAAAGGCTGGTTGTATGCATCAATTTCCAGAACAAATGCAAGGCAAGATAGTTGTGAATACTGGTGTTACAATTGAGTGAAAAAATGAAATGGAGAAAACATTTTCAGTAATGACTTAAGAGCACTTAAGAATTTTTAAATCATACATTAGAAGAAAACATTTAAATTGTAAAAACATTCAGAACTAAGGTACTCTGGGTAGTAAATCTTAATCTAACTTTCATGTTTTACAATTAGAATTTTAAATGATGCACATGAAAAGATTACAATGGGAAAACATTAAACATGAATAAGGAAAAACATCACCAGGGTAACACAGCACATGAATCTTGCAAGTTTGTCTTTTTATTGATGCTCCAGCTTGAAAATTACAAATTCTTCCAATGAAGAGTGCTTACAAACCAGGGTCCAACCCCTAATACCGAATAAAATTCTATATTTAAACTATTTGTAACTGATTTCCGTATCAAAAAGGGAATGTGTTCATTTATTACAAAATAACTAAAATTTGACATGTCTGTCTCATGCATGGACACGTTGTAACGGAATTTTTAACATATGTCTAAAGTCATTATAAAGACATTATTCAATGTTGTAGGAGTCTGTTGTTCTGGAAAATTTGATACTGCTGAGTTGTTCTGATACACTAGATTTGTTTATGTAGATAATTCGTTGAGCTGCATGTTTTGTCATCATGTTGAGTTGTCATCCTCCCTGGAGTCCACATAAATTTTCCCATTCCTTTTCAGTCAAAATATTATTTATGTTCACTTTCTGTAGACTTCATTAGTCTCATTTTACTTCTTAAATGTTGGCCTCAACTGAAATATGTGCCTAATTTCATGTTGTATGAAGACATCATTGTTAATAACTCCATAAAATTATTTCCCTTTCATAGCGTTCTTCATATTGGTATGCTTGGATGTATCCTTTGAAATCTATGTGATATTTTTGACATAATCTTTCCTAGGCATCAACTTATCATTGATAACAAATAAGGAAAGCAATCCCTTTTTGTTCAATGGCTCAATCCTGTTGAAAAATCTACTTACTCCAATCTCTAGCTGATGACATCTTTCTTCTAGTTGTGTAACTAGGTTCTTCTTGTTCAACACCTTTTTTACCTCAAGTATGGTAATTCTTTTGTCTGTTACTTGCAGTTATTCCAATTCATGATTGCTTTTAGAATTGTTAAACTTGATGATATTGTTTCCAGTTTGGGGCTTATACCCAAGTTCATCATTTGATTTTTCAATAGCAACTTTCACTGAATCAATTAAATCCCTCTATTCAAAAATTATTTGAATTTATGGCCATATATCATTCATACATTCAATTATATCCAACCAAATAATTTTTTTAACTCTTCCTACCATGCTTCCAATTGAGGACTCCTGAAGGGACTTCTGAAAATCTTCATTTAACTTTTGTTGATCTGCAACTCTGTAGCATGTGTTGAATCTTTCATTTTAATCTGATATTGTAGGTCATTGACTTGATCTTGCAGCTTTTTAATTTCTTTTGTCTGTAAGGAAATGTTCTCCATGGCCTTAGCTAAGTGTTCAGTACCTCCACCTAATGTACATGTTGTTGTAGATGTTGGAATTATTGTCAAAGGGACTGCCTGTAATGGAATCATGGCCTTGAATTCTTCTTTTGTTGCTTCCTTCACTGCATCTCTCACTACTTTTTGTCTGTCTTTTATCATTTTATCCATCTCATTCTCCATTTTCTTAATTTGCTCAGCTTTTTCAATGATTATCTGCTTCATTTCTGACTTCTATGACTCATTTTCTTCTATCTCCTTGGCCATAGGATCTTCTGTCACTAGAATCTTAAGCTGTCTCTTCAAAGCAACTATGTATGCATTCTTTTTCTTTACCAGTGTTTCTACCACTACTAGGTTTGATGGATCTGTTGACGAGAAAATCTGTCCGACCAACAGCAGGGGATCTCCCCGGTAAAAAGTCCCAATTAGACCTTGAACCGTTTGGAATAGGGATCCCATCTGGGGTGTGGGTCTGGCTACCTCTGATTTCTCCTTTCTTTGGGTCTCTCTTAAACTCTATAAACCAGTGGATACACACTTAACCAAATGATACAAGACATATGATTGATGCATTAAATGCACATACAACACTATGAGTAGCAAAAGGAAATAATAAAGCATAAGCACCGAAGGAAATGTTGCTAACAACACATCATTAGGGTCATGCTTGTAAACTATCCTGACCACAAAAGAAACAATTCCTTATGGAAAGAACACACTTCACTTCCTAAAATTTTAAATGATAACACAAATGCTAATAAACAAATTCATCAACATTCATTAAGAAAGTGAAATGAACTCAACCACCATTAACATACTCAGCAAACTGTTATGCAATTGTGATATGAATTGAAGATACAGTTCCCTTAATCTAAAGATATTCAGAAACTGAAAATATAATACTCAATAGTGCTCATACATATGCCAACACCAGATCCACAAAGGGATTTTTCAAAATGCTTGTATTCATGCTTAAGTTGTATAATCCTCTAGTAATACAATGTACTCAGCTTGAGTCCCAAAACAAAATATCCATTTAAAAGCTCCCGAAGGAGTATTTATAAAACAAAACTTTCCCTTTGGGCTTCCTTGACTTTCGTCTTCCTGACTGTTGGGTTTCCTTGTGACCTGCGACCTCAGACCATCCGCGACCTGCGACCTCGGACCATCCGCGACCTGTGACCTCGAACCATCCGCGACCTGCGACCCCCAGCAATCCGCGACCTACGACCTTAAGCAAATTTTTGACCTGCAACCTTGATAAATTTGCGACCTGCGACCTTCTTGGATTTGCGACCTCACGACCCAGTCGTTGGGTCGCTTCATCGATCGTTTGGCATGGAACACGACTCCACGACCTGGCGACCTGAGGAAATTTGTGACTTGGGGGTTTTATCCCTTCTACATTACTCTTTTTGAGATAATCTTAGCTCTCACCACGTGAAACAATAGCTCCTATCTGCCGGTGATGCCCTTTCCATGCTGAAGGAATTTGTGTGAGTTGATAAGTGGGAAAGTGGTGTTTATGTTTTGAGTGAGAGACTGAGCATCCACATAGCATGAGGTTTTGAGATTGATTTGAAACTCGGCTCTGAATCCTCCAGAGAGAGCTAGAAGCTCTTTAAATTTGGGTAGACATAGTTTTTTTCTTATGTTATCTGCAAGAAAACAGAGTAAATCAGCATCTTCTCATATAGCCTGCAACTAAGTGAATTTAAATCAGTCGTATATGTGTGTGTGTGTGTGTGTGTGTGTGTGTGTGTGTGTGTGTGTGTGTGTGTGTGTTATGGACTCAACATAAGAAATGCAATAACTTTATCACAGCTAAAATTAGTTGGACACCTGTGTGGTCAAGTGTTGTGTCAATATGTCATCAGAGTGAATGGTGTAGGCTCTCCCTGCGCCTCTTCAATTGCTGTAGTGTTCGTTGGTAGCATTATGGACTGAGTTTTAAGTGTGGATTCATCGTTTTTAAACTATTTTGGTAGTTGTTACTTCATAGGGATATGGTTATGTCGATGCGACATGATGCCCCTTTATCTTCTATGAACATTGCAAAAATGAATTTATGAAACGCGGGTACAGTCCTGAATATGTGGATTCTTCTTCACTGAGGCTCAATGCATGTACTAGAATTATCCTTGCCTACTTAATCCACTTGATAAGATGGACCCTACGCATCTCAAACTTTTGAAGTTCTAGACGCGGCTGAGGTTTTTGGGTACCAATAAGGAAGAAGCCACGGCCACGTAAAAAGGGCATATATTTCAGTTGGTGTCCCCCTTTTGTTGCATGGTCGATAATGTGTTTTCATATATCCCAATCAACATCGCAGATGCGTAAGCTTAATTCACGATCATAGTGGCTTAAGTGTGATAATGCACTATGCTCCCACTATGATGCAACACATTTTAATTGAGAACCATGATGGCGATGTGCGACCTCTCCTCCTCTTCAACCATATACCACTCACTCTGTAGTGTACTAGCATAGGTCGCAAATCTTGGCGGGAGACACAGAGTCCGGTAGTCTCGAAATTGGTATACTTCCTTCAGGGTGCGACTCTGCGACTTGGCGACTTGGGGAGGTCGCAGGGTCGCAAATTTCGTTGAGTCGCATTCTCCGAGTCCAGAGAAAATTTGTGACTACGCGACCCAGGAAAGGCTGTGACTTGACCAGGGGTCGCATGGTCATGTTTTGGAATTGATCGCACTCCTTGTTGTTGCAATTCGACGTACAACTGCGCGACTTGATCAACCATTGCCTCCTTGTTGAATCGATCTTTCTCTCACTCAACGCGCGATCATCCAATGTTAAGCTTCGCCATGGCATCTCCTATTACTTGTTACTGTGCATTGTCCTGATGCTAAAAATGCAACGCTCCATCCACTTTGGATAATGGGCTCCTGTATATTAACTACGCAGAAAATCTCTCCATAGCACCATAATTGAAATACTATCTGGCAATGACAGACTCAACGAAAGATCCTCTTTTTTCAGACCCTATCGATTCTAATTCCAGTGCACAGACTATAGGTATGATGGAGAGATTGATGTCTGGTGCGTGAGCCATGGTTTTCTTTGCCACTATTTTTAATTCTTTGGACGTCGTAAAGGTTTTAAATTTTACCCCATGTTTTCCATTTAAAATAGAGCATTTCTCAGTGCATACATGGCATCATTAGACCAGACCGCAAGCTCAGGTTGGCCAGAAGACACCAGCTATTAGGTTGGATAGGGTAAGCAGGTTAAAACACTTCTATTGTGTATAATGTGCTCTGCTCTTCTAGTGTTAATTCATCGATGGGTAATAACCATACATTCCAAAAATGATATATCGTAAAGGCCATTGTCCTTATGATAATGACAAAGCCGTTATTGCTGAATCTGTGCGCATGCGTTCTGGATGAAATTGTATCGCCACTCTTATGGTCCCATCCATGCTGGATAATAAAAAATACTGACTGTCTCCACTAAAACACTAGTTAGTGACACGGTCCACTTGGTGTCATGCATGGAGAGGAAGTCGAGACATTAGTATGGGCGGTTACTGAATATCATCAACGCATTCCGGGGAGGTGCTGAACGCAACGCTCGGCATTTGAAACTTTCTTCCCTGAGGTGGAAAACGATGGTGTTGTTTCAAGCTGGGTCAAACATATCCTTTCACACGTGGCGGAGAGCCAAAATTCATGCCGTGGACTGCTTCATGCGCGCTGTGCTTGCGCTTCACATATTTTAAGTCATCATTGTAATGGATAGAAAATTGAATATGTAACTTAGTTGATCACGCAGAATTGTGCCCGGTCCTGAAAACAAAATTTTAAAACTATAATTTAAAATACATTTATGAAAAATTGCATCCGTAAATATGTCAAGTTTCATTTTTATTCTCTCTGCCAAGTGTCAATGGATTCGTGGGCGTTTGGACGGAAGTATATATGCGGTATTGGAGACATAGTTACATGATTCCATAACGAGCCAGCTTTCGAATCCCTCTTGTATCTTGGTATAAACTAATCCCGAACTTCTATAGGTGAACTTGCATGAGTTCAATTTGTAATTTTGCCCACGCCTCTGAAGTCACATATTTAAATGCCTTAAAAATATGAGGTCTCTCTTAAAGATATGAACCCTTATTGAAAAATTTATCGCTTCTCTTTCTCGACTTCATGGCAAAATTAAAGTCACATATGAGGTGTATTTATCTTATCTCCCCACACAAGGTGCTTGTGTCAAATGTGTTAGCAATGGAGTACTTGTTGAAAGGGAAACATAGAGCCATGCCAAATCTAGGATAGATATCGTAAATATTGCAAAGCGGGAGGCTTTCTAGGATTCTTTCCACGTGCAATATTGTGGCCAAAGATGAATGCAGCTCCCGAGTGATCAGTATCAGTAGCCTGGCCATAATGTGGACGAGCCTTAATTGTTGTCATTCCTTTCATAAAGCTTGCAGAGTGTGTACAAATTTTCGTGGCGATAATAAGGATGATATGCACAGGCAGGATGTAAATCATGTGCTCACTGAGCTGGGGTTGGCATATGTTTTGTGGGGCGCCTTCGCAACACTTCAAAGCCTGAGACTGAAAAATACACATAAATGGTTGGTGTTAGCACACCATCTCCAATAACCATACAATTGCCCAACAAAAATACAACCATCAACGCAAACCGAAGGCTTCTATGCTTTTCAAGAATTTGTCTTGTTCTTGACCCTTTCCTCGTGTGGGGAGGGAGTTCCATTTAACATCTCGAAAGTTCCTAGGTGTGCCCGCATAACAAAGAATACCATGCAAAAGCTCCACCTTCGCCGTTGTCACCAGCTTTCAACTTGAATAAAGGCACCATAGTTCATGTTTGGAAGACAAAGGACAATGCTCCAAGTATCTCTTCACTTTTTCAAAATGTTGAATGTCCTTAGCACAAGTACTTCTGAAGACATAGAGTGGGGAGATACTTAGATTGCCATGGACAATGCCAATACTCTGATATTCCAATGCTAGTGCATTAGTGAAGAATTTTTTTGCATTGATCCACTACGAGCAATCTTTTCCTTGATCCTTTATCTAAATGAACATGCACCACACCATCCTCCATCTGAAAGTAATGTTAAATTGCTTCTATTTTTTCACTTGTGGGTGTATCCTTCTGATCTGTCTTCACAATGGTCTTCAAAGGTAGCCTGAAGTCTCATTCCCACCTGGGCAGGGCATGTGTATGAAAATGTCTTGTTTCACAGCTGTGACCTTGTTGTTTATCTTTAGTGCATTTCCCTCAGGGTAGTGATGACATTAATGAGTATATCATCTGTGGGATTGACCTGTATGAAACATTATAACATTAATCAGTTCACAGTTACCCTTCAGAGAACGATGCCCCCCCAAATAATTAACATCAAATTATGAGCTTGTTGAGGTACCCAAACTGAGTACCTAAACAATCCATAATGCAAGAGCTTTTAATGTAAATACACAAAAGTTTCCATTCGAATGTATGCATGGCGATCCTTTCACGCATGGCACAGCTGTGGGAAGAGTATCTCGTCATAATGGTGAGAAGGCTCATGAGGGGCTTGGGGTAGGTTACGAGGATGTCATCGTTTACAGGCCAGGTTAAAACCTTAATGGCTAAGCAGGTAGAGGAGGGACCCAAAATTTTAAATATACCCAAAATTTTGGGTGTTGTTGTAGCGGCTACAACAGGATCGTACCCATTTTTCATTACTAAATCCTCCAGAGTATTAATCCTTGACTCTTTGGCCATGGAGGTGATCTTTTCCATCTTCATTTGTGACTGTGTGTTGGATAATGTAACCTGCAACTTTGAGAGACTCGTAGTTGTACTAGTTAAAGTGGAGGAGATCATTTCTCTTGTCTTCTTATGCATCTCCATTTGGTCAATTGGATGAATGCTGTTTATATCAAACTCAAAAGAGATATTATTGTAGTCTGTTGCACCTTTGGGCTGAGGAATTTGTGCTTCCAAGAATTACATCTTCATTCTTCCCTTCTCAAAGTCAAATGTTAATAGAAGTATACTCTGGGAGCTACTTATTTGTTTCCAAAACTGATTATATGTGTTGGTATTAAGGACATCATTCCTTATATTGATTTCTTTAAAAGCATCATATATATCATCCTCCTTCTGGCCTACAGTGGTAGTAGATGTTGGAGACTGTACATTATGTTTTTGGTAAGGCACAATGGCAGAGGATGTTGAGAAAACAGTTTAGCCACCTATTGGAGATGAACTTGGTGAATCTCTGATTGTGATGAAAGTTTGCTGATATTTCTCACTCCCTTGGTCTATGTCCATGCAGACTTTGTCCCTCTTCATGTATTTCATTTTGAACTCTTTAGTGGAGGAATCAATATCCATGTTTGTTTGATCTTCCCTGGTCCTCTTAGTTCATATTTCCTTTTCTGGGTCTTTTCCTTTGTCATTTTGTGCTCCCGCAGCTTTCCTTTCTTGTGGAGTTGGTGTTTGAATTCCTGAAGTAGAGATGACCTGCTCTTCTACCTCTTGGAGTGTGTTAGCTACCCATTCTTCTTTATTCATATACTGATATATCTCCAATATATGGGTGTGGATGTAGGGTGTGGATTTGTTCTCCACCCTCTTCTTAGAAATGATTTTCATGGGATCATATGACCAAGTGAAGCTATGAGTGAACTTCGTCTCCTTCAACATTCTATCTGCCTCTTCCCCTGAAGCTCTGTTGTTGCAAATAAATGGACCAATTTGTGATTTTATCCTGAATTGTGACTTCTTCTTGGCAGAGACAAAATGCACCTCACCTGCATTTATCATTTATCTGATATATTCAAGTGCAAATATTCTCATAGAGAGGTACTTGGGCAGTTTATATGGGGGGGATTCACTGCCATAAACCCGGATCTTTGTGTAGTTTTGGTAGAGATACCAATCTGTTGTTCTGATATGCTCTGTCAACTGCATCACCTTATTTATTTCCTCACTAATCCTTGGTTCTGTGGCACTGTTGATTGCACTGATGGTTGGATGAATAAACAAGTCTAAAAATCCCTTGTAGGAGTAATCATTCTACTCCTTCATCAATATAGTAGTCCAAAAAATCACTAATTGGGGTTGAGAATCATCATTCAACTTCATCATATCAAATCGAAACCTGCTAGATTGGAAATCAACAAACATGTACACCAACACAAAGGTGTATTTGAAAACTTCTTACGTCTGAAACTTTAGGAACTATTCATGAATTGCATCAACAAGAAACTTAGCATAATTGAACATGATTTTGGGTTGAGCATCTGAGGAAAGAATAGATAAAAACCAATCATGGGTTCATCTACCCACTGATCATTATGATACCCCAATAAGATAAAACAGATATGATGTGTTGGGTCCTATCAATGAATATGGATGATGGATATGGCAGATTCTTGGTAGGCATTGAGGAATTTGTGGCCATGAATATTTCTAAGGTTTTGGCCATGCTATCAAAGTCTAGATTCTGGTATAATTCTCTCAGGGATTCGTATGAAAAGGGAATGGTATTCTCAACAATCGAGGCCTACATCACCTCTTGAATGGATGGGCATTGATGGAAAGTAGTATTTCTCCTATAGGGTTCGCTATGGCTCTCTGGTTAGTGTCATAACATGGTTGACATTTTATGATTAGTTCAGGGTATTTATGAGTTTTGGGAAAGATGAAATAAGGCAACTTGGTTTCCCAGAGGCCTATATCATCGACTTCTTCGAGGAATTTATCCTCGAGCCAACAGTAGACATCAAACAAGTCAAAGTCTGACTATGTCTCGTGGATTTTATAGTCTCTCTCAGCCAGGGGTATATGACCTAAGTATAGCTGAGGATAGATCATGGGATTGAAAAGTTGTTGGTCTACCTTTGGAGGAATCTTATGTCTTCTGTGAATTAGTTCTCAATCTGTAATTAATAATGAGATGTAAGAAAAAGGGAGCAGAGAAGGGAAAATGATATAGATCAGCACTAGGGAAAAGAGATAATAGAAGGGGAAGTGTGTTTCACTCTGTAGAGCACTGTGAATTATTCTACTGATAAATTGGAAGCTTTTTGCACTAGTGTTCACTGTAAATTCTCTACAAATCTCTATAAATCCCTACAATAATTTAACAGAATTAGAAAATTAAACTCTGCTTCAGTGATGAATTTGGGCTTTAAAGGATTATTGGTCGACCATTGAGGTGGCGTGGGTCTGTTGGATAATGGTCTGACCATTTATGGCACAACAGATTCTTCACGAGAGGCGATGTCATTGGGTGAAGTGGATAGGCGGGAGTGGAAGTGGTGCCAACGGTGTAGATAACGGTCAAAAGGCACATCAGTATTGCAAACAGTGGAGACCGCTTTTCAGAGGGGGGTGATGGCGGTCTGTGGTATCAGAGGAGGGGGGTGCAAAATTTTCTGGGCACGACACGTAGAAGGAATGGTGGTAATAAATACCGCTCATTTCGGACCCCCGCCCCTCCCAATGTTAAAGTTCAAAGGGTGAGGTGGGGTCGAAAGGTACCGTGGGCCATCAGATATGTAGCAGGGAGCGGAGATGGTGGGGAGTTGCGGGATGGTTAGCGTGGATGTGATGTGTGATGGGATGGTGGGGTCAGGAAATATTAATGTCGGGGGGTAGAGTAAACTTTAGGATAAATGAAAATTTCAAGTTTGAAGGTTAGGAATAATGGAATATTAACATTTTTGGGACTTTAGATAACATTGAGACATAAAATATGTCAAAATGACTTGGAATATAGTTCTCGATCTTAGAACATAATCCCCTTCCTAACCCTTTGATTCTAAACACTCCCTGCCTTGATTTTCTTCTTACATCAAAGAAAAAAATGAAACTTGGATGTTGTATTGTTATGAAACCAGCTCCAAAAATAAAAGAGAAGAGAGATCAATGCCTTAGAAATCAGCCACTTCGAGGGGGAAACCTCCAATACATTACATAAATGAAAAATTCTTGGATGATACAAATGAAAAAACCTCCTTCTATATATATGGGTATCCTATCCAACCTAACAATAATAATGTAAGGGAACAATAATAACAATATGGGGGTTACAGGGGCACAATAATAATAATAATAAGGGGGCTACACTAATAAAAATAAGGGACTACACTAGTAATATGGCGACCTAACATGCCCCTCTCCTTCAAAAAAGTGTTGTCCTCAATGCTTGAGTAGCTCTGGATGCTTCTGTATAAAATTCTCATCCTCCCATGTAGAATCTTCTGTGAGTAAGTTCTTCCACTTGATGAGATACTCTGAAATTGATCAATCTTGTAGCTGTCGAGCTTTTGTTTCCATGATTGTTTCATGTTCTAATATGATTTTTCCTTCCTCATCAAGTCCTAGCAATATTTCTTGAACTAGAATTTTGTCACCTATAACCTTCTTTAAGCATGAAACATGGAAAACGAGATGCACTTGCGAAGAAGAGGGAAGCTCCAATTTGTATGCCAAAGTAAAAATATTTTGCAACACCTTGCAAGGACCATATTATTTTGGCGATAATTTATTATCCTTCTTAGCTTGCTTGAGGGACATTTGTTTGTATGGTTGTAGCCGTAAAAATACCTAGTCTCCTACATCAAAACTTCTCTTGTTGCGATGTTGATCTATTTGTTGTTTCATTCGATTTTGTGCCAAATTGAGGTTATCCTTTAAGAGTTGTAGAACTTGTTGGTGATGCTCAATGTGATCTTCCACTACTTGCACCTTAGAATTTTCTCTTAAAGATGATTTTATGGACGATGGATGATATCCATAAAGTGCCATAAATGGGGTCATTTTTGCTGCAATATGGAAGGAAGTGGTATACCACCATTCCGCCAGAGGTAACCACTTGACCCATTGTGTTTTTTTATCAGATACAAAACAACGAAGATATCCTTCCAAACATTTATTCACTATCTCAGTTTGACCATCAGATTGAGGATGATAAGATGAGCTATGAGCTAGTTGAGTACCCAAACAAGAAAATAATTCCATCCAAAAAATTCTAGTAAAAATGGGATCTCTGTCGCTTACCATAATCTTTGGGTTTCCATGTAGCTTTTGAATTGTTTCCATAAATGCAGTAGCAACTGTACTTGCTTTAAATGGATGATATAATGCACAAAAGTGTGCATACTTGGTAATTCTATCAACTACCACCATGATGACACTCTTTCCTTCGGACTTAGGTAAACCTGTGATAAAATCCATTGAAATCTCCTCTCAACATTGACTTGGAATCGATAAAGGTTGTAGAAGACCCGTGGTCTTAATTGTCTCAACTTTATTTTGCTAGCAAACCAAACATTCTGCGACAAACTTTTGAATATTAGTCTTAAGGCCATCCCAAAAAATTTCTTTCTTCACTCTATGGTAAGCTTTTAAAAATCCTGAGTGTCCTCGTAAAGGAGAAGTGTGCAATTCAAAAAGAATCTTTTGTTATATTTGGGAATTATTACAAAGATATAAGCGATATTTGTACCATAAGGAATCATTTTTCCAATTAAATTTATCAGATGTACTAGGATCTTGCTTCAACTTTTGAATGACTGTCCACACTTCTTCACCCTTCTTCCATTCATCTCTTGCTTCGGTTATCCAATATGGTTGGATAATAGAAATTTCACAAAGCAATGATTCCACCTCTTCATCCTTTCTTGAGAGTGCATCTGCAACAACATTTAGCTTCCCTTTTTGTAGATGATTTCAAAGTCATAACCCAACATCTTTGTGACCCATTTTTGCTGCTCTCTGAAGATAGTCTTTGTTCCAAAAATTGTTTAAGACTATCATGATCAGTTTTTACTTTGAAGTGCCTTCCCATTAAGTAAGGTCACCATTTCTCTAGTGCATGTAGTATTTCCAACATTTCCTTCTCATAAATATCTTTCTATAAATACTTTCCTTTGATTGGATGACTTTCAAAATCAGTGGGTCTTCCTTCTTGCATTAACACAGCACCAATTCTATTTCCTGAGGCATCACATTCCACAAAAAAGGTTTTTGTGAAGTTTGGCATAGCTAAGACTGGTTCTAGGCACATTGCCTCTTTAAGATGTTCAAAGGCCTTAGTTGCTTTAGGAGTCCATGAAAATGCATATTTCTTCAATAATGTTGTTAGAGGTGCTGCTATTCTCCCATAATTCTTAACAAACTTGTTATAATACCTTGTTAACCCGAGAAATCCTCACAACTTCTTTATGGTTGTGGGGACTTTCCATTCCTTAATGTATTTAATTTTGTTAGGGTCGACCTTAACACCCTCGTGATAGACAATATGACCAAGATATTCCACCTCTTGTACTCCAAAGAAACATTTGGATTTTTTTTCATATAATTGTTTCTCCTCCAATAGTTTGTGCACCCTATCAACATGTTGATGATCCTTCCAAGACCTGTTGTAGATTAGTATGTCATCAAAAAATAGTAACACAAATTTTCTAAGGAAGGGTTTGAAAATGGAATTTATCAACCCTTGAAATGTAGAAGGTGCATTGGTAAGGCCAAAAGGCATGACCAAAAATTCATAATGACCCTCATGAGTTCGAAATGTTTTTTTCGGAATATCTTCAATCTTCATTCTAATTTGATGATATCGTGAACAAAGATCCAACAGTAAAATAAATACCATGTAATTTTATCAATAATTGTCAATCACTAGGGAATGGGAAATTTATATTAAATAGTGAGCTTATTGAGCTCCCTATAATCCGGACACATGCGCCATGATCCATCCTTATTGTGCACCAATACTACTGGAGCAGAGAAAGAACTTTGACTAGGTTGAATTATACCAGCTTCTAACATTTATGCAATCATACGTTCAATTTCGCTCTTTTGGTCATAAGGATATCTGTAAGGCCTGATGTTTGGAGGAACAATTCATGGAATCAAATGAATAGCATGATCATCATCATGAATAGGTGGGAGTTCTTTGGGAGTATCAAACACCTTGGAATGATTGTCTAAGATTGTTTGGAGATCTGGGGAAATAGATGATTTTGATGTTGGAACTTCAAGTGAGCATAATTGTGCAATTACGCCTCGTTGTTCTTTCTTCAGGAGCTTTTCCATGACATTAGAGCTTATTATCTTTCTTGGCTTCCCTATGATACCCCATAATTCGATTTCCTTTCCTTCTGGAAAAAAAAAAAAAAATCAAGAAAAGTTCTTGAAAAATAAAAGCTATCGTCCCCAAAGATTGTAACCATTGTACTCCTAGTACAACATTAGCACATCCCATTGGAATATAATCTTGAGGATCAATCGCTCCAATAGCTAATAATAGCAACTTCCTCTGAGTTGGAAAAGATTACAACACTTCGAGGGCCGACATTGCTGAAGGGACATGACCAAATCTTCAACAATATTGTAATTTTGAGCAACTCTCGCATGTGGATTGAAAGCCGATTTTCGAAGTACACCTTTGGCAAGAGATTAATTACCAAATCAGGGTTAGGTTTCTTGATGTGTAATGGTTCAGAAATAGGAGGAGTTGATACTCAATGTTGACTGGATGATTTAGTTTCCTTTCGAGTTACATGAATCTTAGATCCATAGTCTTGAGATCGTGATGCAACCATGACCTCGGACATCATCAGGATATCCACCGATGAATTGGAAGAAGATCTGATCATTTTGTTTGTCTTGTGATGGAAAAGGATCTTTAAGGACAACTAGTGTGGGTGAACCTTTGACAAATTTAAATACCTTGGCCCTATGTGGGCCCTATTTGGTGTAGTGATCCTCATCGTAGATAAGACAGGGATAATGAGGTTTCCATTTTTCATCTGATGGTTCAGTTTTTTCTGCTTTCTCTTTTGGAGAATTTTTTTTTTTTCCCTTCCCTTTCTTCTTATTGCCAGATGATTTAGTTTTAGGAGTATATGATTCTACGACATGAATTTCGGCAGAAGTTTCTAGGGAAGAGTCTCCTTTGTGTGAATTAGGTAAAGTTATGATTGGAGTAGTAGATTTGGATTGTTTCTTCTTACCCTTTAATGTATTAACTATACCGATTACACCATATGCGGCATGAGAACCAGAAGGAGTTGTAGTAAGTTGACCTGGACGAGGTAAAACAAGAATTTTTTCATACAAAGTACTAGATTTGTGTAAACAAGGTCTAGATACTGGGCTTGAGTTATAAGCTACTCTTTTTTTACACTGCCTCCTTTAACTACATATTCAGTAATCTCAGGGGGTAATTATTTGATGAACCATTCATCTAGAATTTGATCCGGGATGAAAACTTTGACTAAGTGGTGTCTAAGTCGCCATTCGTGGATGTGATCTGCAATGTACATATACATAATTTGTTTAAGTGAAGTCAAAATTTATGTGCCATTATCATAACAGACTGGTAACTGAAAATGATTAAGGAAAGCAGTTGCTGAGACATTGAAATTATTAAAAGAGCCTCGTGGTAACTCAATGTACCACTTTGCGGCTAAGCTGATAAAAATTATTTGAAAATTTATTAAATGAATAGAATCATCGATCAAAGAATTGGATGCACACCATAGATGATAAGTCATACCATGGTTCGAGGGATCTTCTCCTAATTTTCCTTTAAAATTTGGAATGTCACTAGGAAACTTAATAGGAATTTCCAGCCAAAAAAAAATATAGTAAATTGGATCATTCGTTTGGCGAGACAAGTCTGGTAAATATGAAGTTGCAATGAAAGGTAATTGCCTATTAGGATCTTGCTGAGCAAATTGATAACCCTGAGGGACAATACCAGTGACTGGAGGAGGATATCCAGGAAAACCTAGGATAGCTTGAGCTGTTGGAATTGGTATACCTCAAGGGTATCCAGGGGTAGCCATACTGAGTTGAGGTTGAGTTGGTATTTGATATGTATAACTAGGGTATGGTTGGATTGGGAAAGCTGGATTTTTTCCCACTTTTCCATATTGTAATTTCCCTTGAAATGGTTGGCTTTGAACAAATTTACCTTGAAAAGGTTGACCTACCGAGGGTTATCCCTGAATAGTTTGACCTGTAAAAGGTTTCCCTTGAACAAGTTGACCTACAAAGGGTTTTCCTTGAAACGTTTTACCTATTAAATGTTGAATTGTTTGCTTAGTTGTTGCACTAGGTTGTCCCATATAAGCTTGAGGAATCGACTGGACTGTAGGTCCATTTTGATGGGTAGTAGTCTGAGGGATAGCTTGCGTCACGGTTCGCTTTGAAATTTGACGATTCGTAACAATAGAGACTTGAGAGAACCCTAGGATATGTGTACTTGGTTGTTGAACAGAAGTTTGCACAAAATATTGGATAGGAGTACTAGGAGTACTCAGACCATCTTGCTGACCACTTGGCACATATTCCTTTAGTGTAATTTGAAGTGCACCTTGAACATGTTTTTGGACTTGGGTGTAACCAGATTGTCCAACCAACTGAGCAGGTTGATTGTAAGGTAGTTGTAATGTAGGTTGCAAATATTGTTTAGTAAAAAAAGGGTTCCAAATAGTATTTATCCCTAGGTAAGGAGTTCTCATTGAAGGTTGCGACACATAGGGTTGACATAACCAGTTTGAAGCATTGGAACATAATTTTGGTAATTACTAGGATTATGCTGCCGTAAAACCGTTGGATAGGTTCTAGTAAAAGGTTGTCCTCCATGAAAAGGTTGTTGTCCTTGAAAAGGCTACTTCCCTTGAAGAGGTTGCTGCCCTTGAAAAGGTTGTTGTCCTTGGAGAGGCTGCTACCCTTGAAGAGGCTACTTCCCCCAGGTGCTATATAGCCACCTTGTGAGCCAGCTTGAGGGATATTCTCAGAAAACATATATACATGTTCCATCGTCAAAGGTTGGGTGGTATACTCAAATATACCAGTTGACATATTAGAAGTTTCAGAGAAAGGATATTCTCCTTAAAATTTTCTAGAAAGCGACTGGTGCCCAGCAGGAACAGAAGGACCGACATATAAAAACTTTTCTAGTGAAGAAGAAAACATAGATGACTCAGTAAACATGCTTTCATAAGCCATGTTACTATTCTTGGGTAAAGAGTAGAATGGAATTTTGTGCCATGGATGATTGTAACCAAATTTATGTAAAAAATCAGTGAATTGGTGATACCAAGGATCTGATCGAAAGGGAATAAAAGGGTATATTGGTTCACTAAACCTCAAATCTAAAGATTCTTGACGAGAGGGAAGTGCAATCTCTTCTTCTTAGTCATAGATTTCTTCAATGTTGATAAGGCCAGGAGGAATATTCTCAGTGATGAGAATATTTACTCGAGGTGAACAAGGACGACCATGAGTCAGGGCTATAAGATCCAAAGGTGACTCAGATGAAGTGGGATCAGACTGAGGCTCAAATATTTGAGGTTCAGTGAGATTTGTATCTGACAAATCACCAGTGATAGATTCAATTATAATTAATTCAGAAATTTTTGGTTGATCTTGTTATGTTTCAGTTATCTAAGGTTGATTAACATCGAAATCAGGATGTATTACAATAGATGATTCTCCTTGTTCAGTAGACACCGTTCCTAATGATTTAACCCTTTCAGTTTTTATTTTTTCCAATATTTTGGGTGTATATCCAGGGGGTTTCCCCTGCATTCTACGTGAATGTCTTGGTAATTCAGCCACAGTTAATTTATTTAACACACTAAATCAAAAAATTTCAAAATAATCACACCTAGGGCCTCTAAAAAACAAACAAACGAACACGCACTACAAGATATAAGAAGCAATCCACACACAAATAGTATGTTTCCACAATAAAATCACTAGTTGGTGATGAAATCCAACCATGCAGATATTAATGTGGAAAACTAGCAATTGGAACAGTTACCCTGACAACCTGCTTAATGAAATAGTCAAGTGAAATTAACTCCACTATGCCATCTCGAAGTGAAGACTACCCTCCAGAAATTCCAAGTGAGTCTAGTCAATGTCTGCTCCAAGTACAGTGGGACCTTCCCGCCACTGTCACCTTAGGAAAAATCTTAAATATTATGGCCACTAAGGTCACCAATAGAGACAATTGAACTTGGGGGAACAATTTGAGGCCCGATATACATGCAAGGGCAGAGTATCAAAGATCAATACCCTTGAAAGCTCCTCGTCATGGTAAATACAAGGTTTACTAACAAGTGATCCCAGGCTCCTCGACAATGGTTAATCTGAGGTTTATCGTTTGTATTACATGCACATCTTCTATCTTCACCAATGAAGTAGGTATGATTACTCCACTAGGTCAGACATGACCTCATGCTTGACTCTTTTAAGAAAATCTTCTCATCGCACAATTGCAACAATTGGATTTTCCCCACCTCAAGATGTTACTTGTTTGTTTTATCTGCTTTGGAAAGTTAATTACTCCATTTTATAGAGCACTAGTCTTGAGCTAGATTGGTGGAATGAGCTCTAGAAAATATGAAAATATCTAGATCAATTTTATTAAGCGTTGTATTAATTTGGATGTTGTTACGCAAAGGGGTATGGAAATTAAACTCAATGATATTGTGACTAAGTCAAAAAAATATTGTAAATGCATCAATAATGAAAATGCAATTCTTGTTTCAATGAATTTCTATTTAAGAGAAAGTGGAAGGAATTTTGGACTCAAAGAAGTACAAATTTCCTAAAACATCCCATAACAGTTCTTTTTCATCAAGAAAACAATTTCATTTTTAAGCATGACCAATACCACTTTGTGATGAAAATATTTGTTGATTATGTTGGGAAACCAGCTCCAAAAATAGAAGAAAATCAATATCAACGCCTTAGAAATAAGCCACTTTGAGGGGGCAACCTCCAATACATTACATGAATGAAAAATTCTTGGATGATACAGATTACAAAACCTCCTTTCTATATATAGGAGTCCATGGGGCCATAATGTAATCCTAGTGGGCCACAATGTAATCCTAGCCGACCTAACAATAATAATTTAAGGGCACAATAATAACAAAATGGGGGTTACAAGGGTACAATAATAACAATAAGGGGGTTACACTAACAACAATAAGGGACTATACTAGTAATATAGGGACCTAACATGCCCTCTCCTTCAAAAAAGTGTTGTCCTCAATGCTTGAGTAGCTCTGGGTGCTTCTGTATAAAATTCTCATCCTCCCATGTAGAATCTTCAGTTGGTAAGTTCTTCCACTTGATGAGATACTCTGAAATTGATCGATTTCGCAGCTGTCGAGTTCTTATTTTTGTGATCGCTTCAGGTTCCAATATGATTTTTCCTTCCTCATCAAGTTCTGGCAATATTGTTTGAACTGGAAGATTTTCACCTATAACCTTCTTTAAGCATGAAAAATGGAAAACTGGATGCACTCGTGAAGAAGCAGGAAGCTCCAATTTGTATGCCATAGTACCAATCTTTTGCAACACCTTGTAAGGACCATAGTACTTTGGCGATAATTTATTATCCTTCTTAGCTTGCTTCAAGGACATTTGTTTGTATGGTTGTAGCCGTAAAAATACCCAATCTCCTACATCAAAACTTCTCTCGCTGCGATGTTGATCTGCCTGTTGTTTCATTCGATTTTGTGCCAAATTCAGGTTATCCTTTAAGAGTTGGAGAACTTCTTGCTGATGCTCGATGTGATCTTCCACTTCTTGAACCTTCAAATTTTCCCTTAAAGATGATGTGATCGATGGTGGATGATATCCATAAAGTGCCATAAATGGGGTCATTTTTGCTGCAGTATGGAAGGAAGTGTTATACCACCATTCAGCGAGAGGTAACCACTTGACCCATTGTGTTTGTTTATCAGATACAAAACAACGAAGATATCCTTCCAAACATTTATTTACTATCTCGGTTTGACCATCGGATTGAGGATGATAAGATGAGCTATGAGCTAATTGAGTACCCAAACAAGAAAATAACTCCGTCCAAAAATTTCCAGTAAAAATGGGATCTCTGTCGCTCACAATAACCCTTGGGCTTCCATGTAGCTTTTGAATTATGTCCATAAATGTAGTAGCAACCGTACTTGCTTTAAATGGATGAGATAATGCACAAAAGTGTGCATACTTGGTAAGTCTATCAACTAACACCATGATGACACTCTTTCCTTCGGACTTAGGTAAACCTGTGATAAAATCCATTGAAATCTCCTCCCAACATTGACTTGGAATGGATAAAGGTTGTAGAAGACCCGGAGTCTTAATTGTCTCAAATTTATTCTGCTGGTAAACCAAACATTCCGCCACAAAATTTTGAATATTAGATTTAAGGCCATCCCAAAAAAATTCTTTCTTCACCCTGTGGTAAGTTTTTAAAAATCCTGAGTGTCCTCCTAAAGGAGAAGTGTGCAATTCCAGAAGAATATTTTGTTTTAGTTGGGAATTCTTACAAAGATATAAGCGATCTGTGTACCATAAGGAATCATTTTTCCAACTAAATGTATCAGATGTACTAGGATCTTGCTGCAACTTTTGAATGAGTGTCCATACATCTTTTTCCTTCTTCCATTCATCTCTTGCTTTGGTTATCCAATCTGGTTGGATAATAGAAATAGCACAAAGCAATGCTTCCACCTCTTCATTCTTTCTTGAGAGTGCATCTGCAACAACATTTAGCTTCCCTTTTTTGTATATTATTTCAAAGTCATAACCCAACATCTTTGTGACCCATTTTTGCTACTCTTCTAAAGATAGTATTTGTTCCAAAAAGTGTTTAAGACTATCATGATCAGTTTTTACCTTGAAGTGTCTTCCCATTAGGTAAGTTCGCCATTTCTTTAGTGCATGCGGTATTGCTAACATTTCCTTCTCATAAATAGGTTTCTGTAAATACTTTCCTTTGATTGGACGACTTTCAAAAGCAATGGGTCTTCCTTCCTGCATTAAAACAACACCAATTCCATTTCCTGAGGCATCACATTCCACAGTAAAGGTTTTTGTGAAGTCTGGCATAGCTAAGACCGGTGCTAGGCACATTGCCTCTTTAAGATGTTCAAAGGCCTTAGTTGCTTCAGGAGTCCATGAAAATGCATCTTTCTTCAATAATGTTGTTAGAGGTGCTGCTATTCTCTCATAATTCTTAACAAACTTGCGATAATACCCTGTTAACCCGAGAAATCCTCGCAACTGCTTTATGGTTGTGGGGACTTTCCATTCATTAATGGCTTTAATTTTGTTAGGGTCTACTTTAACACCCTCGTGAGATACAATATGACCCAGATATTCCACCTCTTGTACTCCAAAGAAACATTTGGATTTTTTTGAATATAATTGTTTCTCCTGCAATAGTTTGAGCACCCTGTCAACATGTTCAACATGATCCTTCCAAGACCTGTTGTAGATTAGTATATCATCAAAAATACTAGCACAAATTTTCTAAGGAAGGGTTTGAAAATGGAATTCATCAACCCTTGAAATGTAGAAGGTGCATTGGTAAGGCCAAAAGGCATGACCACAAATTCATAATGACCCTCATGAGTTCGAAATGTTGTTTTTGGAATATCTTCAGTCTTCATTCTAATTTGATGATATCCTGAACGAAGATCTAACTTGGTAAAATAAATTGCTCCATGTAATTCATCCAATAATTCATCAATCACAGGAATGGGAAATTTGTCTTTAATGGTGAGCTTATTGAGCTCCCTATGATCCGGACACATTCGCCATGATCCATCCTTCTTGTGTACCAATACTACAGGAGCAGAGAAAGAACTTTGACTAGGTTGAATTATACCCGCCTCTAACATTTATGCAATCATATGTTCAATTTCGCTCTTTTGGAAGTAAGGATATCTATAAGGCCTGATGTTTGGAGGAACACTTCCTGGAATCAAATGAATAGCATGATCACGATCACGAATAGGTGGGAGTCCTTTGGGAGTTTCAAACACCTTGGAATGATTGTCCAAGACTTGTTGGAGATCTGCAGAAATAGATGATTTTGATGTTGGAACTTCTAGTGAGCATAATTGTGAAATTACACCTCGTTGTTCTTTCTTTAGAAAATTTGTCATGACATTAGAGCTTTGGACTCCTATTCTGCCTGACACCTCCATTTAGGAATGGAAATCATTTGACTATTCAATACATATTCCCCCATGGTTAGCTTGATATTATGGAATTTTCCAAAGAAATTTATAGTTCCTCCATTTTCAACCATCACTTGACATTCTGGTGCAGGGTATAGGAAACAATTCAATTCCTTGGCTACCTTACAATGAATAAAATTATTGGTACTACCTAAATCAATCAACACTATTACCTTTTTCTTCTTGATATGTCCTTCTATCTTGAGAGTTTGAGGAGTGGTAGTTCCTGCCAATGCATTACACGATATGGTCAGACTCATTTCTTCTTCTTCTAGGGTTGGCTCCTGGTGTATATCCTCTTCTTTTGAAGTTTCTTGTTCATTTTCTTCCTCCTCTTCACAATCTATGTAAAATATTTTCTTCTCAGCACACTTATGACCTTTATTGTATTTTCTATCACAACTGTAACAAAGCCCTTTTTCTCTTTTTTCTTCCAAATGTTGTGGTGTCAACCTTGTAGGTTGTGGAAGTCTAGGAGTAGCAATACTTCCATCTTTATAGATGTGAGTGGTAGGTTTCCTTGTCACCATAATTTTACATTCAATTTTTCTTGCCAACCTGAATGCCTTCTCTAATGAATGAGGTTCCCAAACACGAACTTCATGTTGGATATTATCGTTTAAAGTACCTATGAAGACATCAATATTTTGTTCCTCTGGAACATCAGTTATCCTTATATTCAATTTTTGGAAGTCCTCAATGTGCTCCACCATTGAACCCTTTTGTTTGAGATTTATCAATTAGCTAAAGAAGGTGTTTCTCTTTGTATACTCATAATGTGCTATAATTTCCTCCGTAAAAATTGACCAAGTGACAATTTTTTTACGGGATCAAATACATCGACACCATACAAATGTATTTTGTTCTAAATGCAAAGTTGCAATGTGTACCTTTTGTGCATTTTGCACATTATTGAGATTAAAATATTGCTCCATCTGTAGTATCCATGTTACAGGATCCTTGCCATCAAACTTCCTCATATCCATCTTTGGAATACAGTGGTTCTTCCATCCAACATTAGATTTTATGAAATCACGACTAACATTTATTTTTTTCTCATCATGAGTTTCCTCTACCATATTTTCGGCATTAGGAAACATTTCTTGTATCAACTTTGTCAAACCGTCCATGTGTGCATTTAGATCATTCTTCATGTTTTCCATGTTTTCGTTCATGTTTTTCATTTTGTCTTTCATGTCATCCAGCTTAGCTTCCATGCCAGATTCCATGCCATCCATCTTAGCTTCCACACCTTTCTTCAAAGCTTCCATTTCATTTTTGTTGCTCTTTGCGAGAGCGAAATTTGGTGCACTTTCTCTTGTAATTTTGATATGTCATGTTGCAGTTATTCATCTTCATGAATCATAGTAGAGCCTTATTAATGGCTTAATGGAGGCATTTTATAACCGAATACTGATATATATTCTACAATATGCCCTTGGAACCAATTCAAACTTATTTTTCACACAAGACTTATGCAATTCAAAGAAAAAAATATATACACATTTTTATTGATTTTGAGGAGCTCGATATTGAAACTAAATTTTTTTGTGATTTAGGATCTTCAATATCTGAAATTCGGCCCTTTAGTAGCCCTCTGAAGCTTCTTTAAATTTCCACACGTCTCACCTGATTCGGAATCTTCAAGGCAAAGTTATGCCCAATCTCCCACAATGACCTAATTATGGACTGTTTCACTAGAGCGAATTTGTACGGCATACCACATGTCACTGTTTCCTCCTTCAGCTCTGAAATTGATATAAAGGAAACTAAAGTAAGTGCACTTGCGACCACTTTTTACAGAATTCCAATCTGATGCTTAGAGTGAGATTTATGACGATTTTCCCAGGGTCACCTCTTTGAGATGAAATTCATAAGCCTGAAACAACACTAACTTCCACAGATCATATCTCTGAAACTGTTGTGAATAAAGCTCTAAAATTTTTCCATGACGTTCCTCAGGATTTTGACTTCGCTCTGTAAAATTTCAGCTTCTGAACCCTCATAGAAAAATAGTTATTGTGAAAATTCCACAATGATCTGTTTAGCTTAAATTCAGGAGCCTAAAAAAATATCTAACTGCCACAGATCATATCTCCGAAAATATTTCGAACCAAGATCCGAAATTTTTCCATGGCATTCCTTAGGAGTTCAGCTTCATGCTCTAAACTTTTCAGCTTCTAAACCTCTGTATAAGAAAATTTATAGCGAACATGCCACGATGACCTGTTTGGAGCAGTGAAACCCTAGAATCCAAAGCTCTAATACCAAATGTTATGAAACCAGCTCCAAAAATAGAAGAGAAGAGAGATCAACAACTTAGAAATCAGCCAATTTTAGGGGGAAACCTCCAATACATTACATAAATGAACAATTCTTGGATGATACAAATGACAAAACCTCCTATATATAGGGGTCCATGGGGTCACAATATAATCCTAGTCGGCCTAAAAATAATAATGTAAGGGAACAATAATAACAATATGGGGGTTACAGGGGCACAACAATAACAATAAGGGGGCTACACTAATAAAAATAAGGGAATACACTAGTAATATGGAGACCTAACATGTACCTTATGGAATAGATTGCATATTTTCCTTTCATTCTCTCTCCTCAGCATATCTACCTACCCAAACTAATCATCTAACATTTTTTCTTCTTTTTTCAGGGTGCATTTGGACTAGCAAACTCTTAAATCATTTTTTCTTTTGAATTTATAACCTAACACCTATCCTTATTTCTGCCATTGACTCAATTTAAACTGTTGAGCCAAATTCATTTTCTACCTATCTACTGATAAGCCAAGATTAAACAGTTTGGAATATCTTTATTTTCTAACCTATCAGCAAAAATTGAAAATTGTCTAATCATGATTAAATTGTATGATTAGACAAATCTATCTAATGAGTAGTGGCATTTAAACTTGCAGCACTTTCAGTTTTATTTCTTTTTGGGGTTTTTCTTTCTTTTTCCTTTTTCTCTTTTTCTGTTTTTCATACCCTCTTTTCTTTCTTTTTTCATATTTTTTTTTATTTGAAATAATTTAAATTTTGAAAATCCTTTCAATAATGAAAACTTGAAAGAAATATGAAGTATCCAATCACCTTGAGATCATATAATTTACAGGGTAATAACAATTTCTCCAGCTGGGGATGGCGCTTCTTGAAAAGAAGTGTCAAGAACTTGAGACCAGTAGTCTCAAATGCTCCATCGCTGCAACATTTTCAACTGATTTCTTTTATGTTTTTATCTCTCCTCATCGAACTAAGCTTAGGGCCTTCACTCCAGGCTTCAACCTTGTGTAATGAATTATTGGAAACTGTAAGACTATGGAATTTAAAATGATGAAAATTCGACCTGAGTTTTTAAAATAAATAATTTTTCAGCATCATGCCATTGATAGGACCTCCATATACTTTTGTACCATCCAACTCTTTGAGAAAATAAGCAGTGTTTCCCCTAAAAGCATCAATGGTGTACGGCCCTTACCAAATATTATCAAAATTTCCATGCTTTTCTTTATCCTCTCTTTTGGAATCCCATTTCAGAACTTTATCTCCTAAGTTGAAATCATTGGCCTTCGTTCTTTTGTCAAAGATATTTTTGATATTCTCTTGAATTACTTGTGTTCTATTGTAAACCTTCTCTCTGGATTGCTGCAACTTAATGGTGTCATTGATCCTCCTCTGAATGTCATTTGGTTCAGCTTGAATATGTTGGATTATATTCATTACTTAAACTCCCAAGGAAGAAGGGAACACTTCATCCATTCCATAAACCAATTGGTATGGAGACATGCCAATTGATTTCTTTGTGGTAAGCCTATCAGCCCAAAGAGCATTGATCAGCTTATTGTGCCATGATTTCTTATTCTCCTCTAGAAGCTTTTTAATGATGTTCACCACGCTTTTATTTGAAGATTCAGCCAATCCATTACCTTGAGGGTAATAGGTTGTTGAATGCCCCAATTTTATATGATACATGTTATAGAAATCAACCATATTTTTGGACTTAAAGGCAACAACATTGTCTGTAATGATTTTTCTAGGGCAACGAAATCTATAAAGGATGTTGGTTTCTAGGAATTTTATCATGACAGAGTCATTGGAATTTCTAGAAGGGGTGGCCTTTATCCATTTGGTGATATAATGTGTAGCAGTGAGGATCCATTTATGTTAGATAGAGAATGGGGGATGAATTTATCCAATGAAGTCTAATCCCCATTTTTGGACAGGGCTTTCTACAGAAATAGGTTTCAGGGGTAAGGGTAATATCTTTCTCTTTCATTCAAAGATTTGACATTTATGACAAGTAATAACCATATTATGGACATCAGGAAAAAGGGTGGGCCAATAAAAACCAGCTCTTGTGATCTTGTTAGCAGTGGTTTTCCAATAGATATGGCCACCACAGTCATCTCCATGAAATTCATGCATAACTCTATCTACATCATCCTTCAATAAACATTTAAGAAAAATATCTCCAATATATTTCAAATACAAAACATTATCCAAAATGCAGAATTTAACAGCTTTAAGTTTCAGAAATCTATCCTTTGTTTTAGACAAACCGGGAGGAGCATTCAAGTTTGACAATACATACAAAATATCAACATACCATGGAGAATTTAAGAATGCTTCATCAATAGTTGGAGTCGCCGGTTCCTCTTGATCATCTAGTCAATGTATCATGTTGATGTCTAGTGAATCAAAGTCGGATTATGCCATCAATTTAGCTAGTCCTTGGCCTCTAATCAATTTGGTAGGCTTGATTTCCAAATCATATTCTAATATCACATAAATCTATTTTTCTCTTTTGCCATCAAGACCGTTTTGTGTTAAGATATCTTTGACAACTGCATTTAGAACATAAGGAATGATATGTGAATGTATAATGTAGACTCTAAAATATTTCAATGCTTTAACTAAAGAAAAATCTTGTTTTTCCATAATATTATATTTCAATGATGCATATCTTAATGCCTTGCTGAAAAAAGCTATTGGCTGCTCATGTCCTTCACTGTTTTTTTGTAACAAAATAGCAGCAATAGTATGTTCAAAAGCAAAAGAAAAAACCATGAAATCTTTAGTGAAATCTGGACTGATTAGGATTGGGGCTTTTTTCAATGCTAGCTTGACTAAGTCAAAAGATTGTTTTGCTTCTATGGTCCATTTTATTTCTGAGTCTTTCTTGAGCATATTGGTAATGTTCCTCAAAATTTCTGCTAAGTTGTAGTAATTTACAGGGTAAGTTCCGTAGATCAAGAACCAAACGTTGCCGCTCAGAAACAGATCACAAATCAGTACACTAGTATAATCACATGGTTAAAACCCTCAAACAGGGAAACAGTCCATGGCCAAAGCCAACGCGGCCACTTTAGGCAATTTATTAATATAAAAATAAAAGTTACATATGTTTCTCTCATAAACGATTACTGAACAAATGACCCTCCATGCTCTTTAAATAGAGATCATGGACCAATCGGGTGTCAAGCCATGGATCAAGTGTCGTTAATACTGAGGTGAGAGATAATCATCGGATCACTACAAATTGTGACCGCCAGATTATAAGTTACAAATGTACATGGTAAAGAAACACATATTACCTAACTCTACACTAGACTAAGTTATTCTTAACTATTTCCTATGTGTCTGAATATCCTAACATCCCCCCTTAAGAACAACTTGGGATAGGATTGAAGGATTTACAAAGGTGACACAAAAGGAGCCTATTTCCTATGTGTCGAAATATCCTAACATCCCCCCTTAAGAACAAATTGGGATGGGATTGAAGGATTTACAAAAGTGACACAATAGGAGAAGGAAGGAGGCATTAGAGCCTATCCCCCCTTAATGACAACTTTCCTGAACTCCAAGCATGGATCGAAGTTTGGTAAACTTCGCTTCTATGAGAGCCTTCGTAAAGATATCGGCTACTTGATCATTGGTCGGACAACGCTGCACTTCAAGAACACGATCATGAATGAACTTTCTGATGAAGTGTATGTGGAGTTCAATGTGTTTCATATGCTGATGCTGAACTAGATCTTTACATAGCTAAATGGCACTCTGATTATCACACCAAAGTGTAGTTGGATGTTGCTGATAGAGACCAAATTCAGACAGGGTCTGACGAAGCCACATGGCTTCCTTGTTGGCTTCAACTGCACCACGATACTTTGCTTCTGCTGAAGAAAGGGAGATGGCACTTTGTTTCTTACAAGACCAAGTAATAGGTCTTGAACCAAGAGTGAATACATATCCTGCAGTGGACTTCCGATCATCAGGGTCACCAGCCCAATCAGAATCAGTGAAACCAATCAACAAGGGAGATGCTCCTGCACTGTAATGAATCCCGAACTAAACTGTACCTCAAATATATCGAAGTATTCTTTTAGCTGCTTTCCAGTGACTTTCATGAGGTTGGTGCATAAACCGAGCGACAAGACCAACGACAAAGGAAAGGTCAGGACGGGTATGGGTTAGATACAGAAGTTTACCAACAAGTTGACGATATAAGGTAGCATCAACTTCAGGGGTAGTACAGTTGACTGAAAGCTTGACTCCAGACTGAAAGGGAGAAGGGGTTGGCTTACAGTCTTCCATGTGAAAGTGGTGTAGAAGATCACAAGCATACTTGGACTGAGAGAGGGTAATGCCTTCCTTGGATTGCAAGACTTGAAGACCAAGGAAATAATGCAAGTGTCCTAAGTATGTCATTTCAAACTTATTTTTGAGGCTAGACTTCACATGGTTTATATGGTTTGGATCACTACCAGTAAGGATAAGATCATCAACATAAAGAACAAGGATGGTGAAGGACTTACCCACTTTCTTGGTGTAGACAGTGTTGTTAGAATGACACCTAGAAAAGTCATTATCTAATAGAAATCTATCCATTTTGGCATACCAAGCCCGAGGAGCTTGTTTGAGACCATAGAGAGACTTCCTAAGGTGACAAACAAGGCTGGAGTCTTTTTGGATAAAGCCAGGGGGTTGTTCCATGTAGATTTCTTCATGCAAATCTCCATGTAAGAAGGTGGATTTAACATCCATATGATGGACTTCCCATTTAAAGGAGGCAACAAGGGAAAGAACAAGGCAGATAGAATTCATTTTGGCAACAGGGGAGAAGGTTTCAGTATAGTCAATGCCTTCAACTTGTGAAAATCCTTTAGCAACAAAATGACTTTATTTCTATCCACTTTTCCATACGGTCCAAACTTTGTTTTTGGCTTATGCGCATACGACGAGTTTTCTTCCTTTTGGAGAGAGAACAAGATCAATGTCATTTTTAATTTTAGGAATGATACTCATTTCTGATAGCATAGCTTCATCCCAATATAGATGATCGGAGGCTTCTTCAAAGGTTTCTGGATCAAGCTTTTCTGGAATCTGAGCCAATAAGGAAGAGGCTCTTTTGAACTAAGAACGTGTACGTCGTCGATTGGTAGGGTCACCTGCAAGAGAACTTGCTCAATCCCGAGTAGAGCAGACCCATCTTGGAAGCAGTGGAGTATAAGGAACAATTTCAAGAGGTGGAGGAGGATTTTCATCCTCGTTGTCATCATCTGAACTAGAAGGAATTCTATTAAAAATAGAAGAGAGAGAGAGAGAGGTGGCACATATGTCGAATCAGGGTCTCAGGCCAAAGGTGGCACACCCGCCGAACTAGGCTCGCAGGCCGATATATTTTCATCAAATTTAACATATCTTCTAATGATTATATTTTTTGATTTTGGTGGAAGAATTCTATATCCTTTGACATCTTCAGAATATCCAACAAATATGCATTTTTCACTCTTAGTTTCTAAGGCTTTATGTTTTGCATCTGGAATATGGGCCCAAGCATCACTTCTAAAAACACGAAAGTGACTTACATCTGGTTTGATTGAGCTCCAAGCTTCTTCTGGAGTTATATTCTTTAAAACCTTAGTAGGAGTGCGATTTACTATGTAATTTTCACAGTTAATGGCTTCTACCCAAAAATTATCCTTTAGATTGAAGCATACAATTAGCCATTTCTTTTAAGGTGTGATTCTTCCGTTCAGCTATACCATTTTGTTGTGGACTATATGGAATATTATGTTGCAATTGAATGCCATGCTTAGTGCAGAAGTTGATAAATTTGTTGTTAACATATTCTCCTCCATTGTCTGATCTTAACTTAAGAATTTGATGTCCATATTGTTTCTCAACAAAGGCCTTAAAGGCCAAGAACATGTTAAAAACTTCACTCTTGAGTTTTAAGAAGTATACCCAAGTGCGCCTGGAAAATCCATCAATGAAAGTTAAGAAGTACTTGCAACCAGAGAAAGAAACAACAGGAAGTGGACCACATAAATCACTGTGCACAAGCTGCAAAGGGGTTGAAGCGTGCCGAGAGGCACGTTTGTCAAAACTATCCTGATGATGTTTTCCGAGTACACATCAGGAGCAAACGCCATCTCGGCAAGATACCATAGGAAGACTCGTCACCATATTTTCCTTACATAGAGTTTGAAGAGAGCGATAGTTTAAGTGACCAAATCGCTCATGCCAAAGTTTGCTCACTTCATCATTGTGAGAAAACAAAACGGAGGGAAGACATGATGACCCAAAATTGTACAACCTTGTGGAATCATCAGCAATGCCAGTAGCTAAAATATGTTTATGATCTTTGAGGTCCTTGATTACAACATCATGCGGTGAGAATTCTACTATTTTCCCTTCACCTGAATGAGTTATCTGATAAACAGAGAGAAGTTTGCATGACAAGGTAGGAACACATAGTACATCATTAAACTGACCATTATCGAGATGAATGGTTCCAGATCATACAACACTAAGAGATCTATCATCACCAACATAAATATGTTTGGTGTTACAATCATTTAAAGAAAAAAACATGGCTTTATTTTTTGGCCATGTGATAAGAAGTTCCAGAATCAATGAGCCACTCATGAGAATGAGAAGAGGAAGATACATTTAATGCATAACCACATCTTGATGCTTGACAACCACAAGCAGAAAGTGACATTCCTGAAGATGAAGGTGAAGAATGCTCCAAATTGATGTTGTGCTTCTTCATTGTTGCTTCTAAGGCTTCCATCTTCTTAAAACATTTGGACTCTAAATGGCCATCACGATTGCAAAAGTTGCAATGTCTATCTATCTTCTTTCCTTTGTTTTTATATGCCTTATCATTTTGGTGAGTTGCTTTTCCAGTTTTTGGCTGAAATTTCTTAGGACCCTTGTTTGGTTTTGAACCATACTTTTTAGGATACTGCTTCTTGGGATTCTTTTGATATGATTGTTTTTGGGCTGCTAAGGCTTTCTTAGAAGCATTTCCAGAAGTGATAAGACAAAGGTGTAAGAGTTTTTCTTGTTCTCTTATCAAATAATCGCAAAAGGCATCAAAAGAGGGGTTCGTGTAGGTGGTTCCTGAAGAAATGATGGCTTCTCTAGTGGAATGGAAAGCAGAAACAAATATAGAGTATGCAGGACCAATTTTAGCAAGAATGCAATAAATGAGGCGGTATCTTCGTTTTTGATCTTACAACCTTCTTAAATTATTCGAATGGTCTTGAATTTGGACAAAAAATCTTCAATGGAGGAGAAATTATTGGGGTCCAAAGTAAGCAACTCATTTTCAAGATGGTGGGCCCTGATTTGATTTTGAATGCCAAAAATAGTTTTTAGCTTTTCCAGGGCTTCATTAGCGGTGTCAATGTCAAGGATATGAAATCGAAGATCTTGAGCAATGGACATTCCTATCAACCCTCGTGCTTGATCTTGTTTATTTTCCCATTTAGAAACTTTATCATAACCGAAAGGTTTAGTTTCTTGTCTTGTGGGTATTCTATAAAGCCCTTTACTTCTAAGCATATCTACCATGTGAGGTAGCCATTGGAAATAATTGATGCTGTTAAGAATAATCAAGCATGCAATTTCCATTTTTTTTAAACTAAAGCTTAGAAACGCTGAAACTAACTACTCCAATGGAAATATCTCAAAAAATTAGGCCGTTTCAAAAAAAACGGCTTGGAAAATGGCTTTCGAATGAAGAATTTATGCCTTTTGAAAAATCTGAATGTAGATGTCGAATAGTTACGGGAACAGGATGAAGTGCTTCTTCTTCTTTTTTAATTATGCCCCTTTGAACAAAAACTTTTTACAAAAGAAGCTTGAGAAATAGATTTGAACCCAAGACCTCTATTCTCATAAACTAACCCCTCACCAAGTGAGATAGTAAAATGATCACGTTATTGTTTTAAGAAAGGAAGGTAACTCTCAGGTGTGCGTGCCTTTTCCTGCACAAAAAAACACAAAAAACGAGCAAACAAAAAAATGAAATGCAAAGCCTTACAGCAGAATGTTAAATTTTCGATTAGCCTTACCGGAAACTATCAATTTTTTCACTATTTTTTATTTCCCGAGATCGCACAAAGACGCAGGGAAAGAGCATATGTAGCGAAAAAAATCCCTTTTCATGTTTTTGATTTACTAAGATCACACACAGCGCACAGAAAATAGCATACACTGAGAAGAGGGTACAGATCTGGCAAATAAATAAAACCTAAAAACTGAAAATAAACAAAATAAACCGAAATAAGCAGAACTATTAACAAATATAACTGCAAAAAAAAAAAATGCTTTATACCTCTAGACCTAAACTGTCATAACTTGGGCAGCCGGAAACAGTTTTGCATGAAACGAAAGGTGTTCCTCACTATAACAGACGCTCCAGACACAACAGAGCAGTTCTCAAAGCCCAAAAATGTTCATAAATAGTAGATATACAAGATGGAATTCGCATGCAGTCAAACCGGCTTTGGATTTTGATCAACAACGGATGCGGCCCTCAAAATAGCTCTAATACCATGTATAAATTTACAGGGTAAGTTACGTAGATCAAAAACCAAAGGTCACCGCTCACAAACAGATCACAGATCATTACACCAGTATAATCACATGGTTAAAACCCTCAAAGAGGGAAATAGTCCACGGCCTGAGCCAACGCGGCCACTTCAGGAAATTTATTAATATAAAAAGAAAAGTTACATATGTTTCTCTCATAAATGGTTACCAGAAAAATGACCCTCCATGCTCTTTAAATAGAGATCATGGACTAGTGTTAAGCCACGGAACAAGTTTCGTTAATACCGAGGTGAGAGATAACCATCGGATCACTACAAATCGTGACTGTCGGATTATAAGTTACAAATGTACATGGTAAAGAAACACACTTTACCTAACTCTACACTAGACTAAGTTATTCCATGTAGGAAATTACAGGGTAAGTTCCGTAGATCAAGAACCAAAGGTCACTGCTCACAAAAATGTCACAAATCAGTACACCAGTATAATCACGTGGTTAAAACCCTCAAAGAGGGAAACATTCCACAGCCTGAGCCAACGTGGCCACTTCAGGCAATTTATTAATATAAAAATAAAATTTACATATGTACATGGTAAAGAAACACACTTTACCTAACTCTACACTATACTAAGTTATTCTTAACTATTTCCTATGTTTCGGAATATCCTAACATAAGTTTGGTATAAATATCCTTATAAATCTCCTTATAAATCTCCTTAGAAAAAAAGTAATTCAAATTGGTTTCTTGAGCTACTTAGTCTTTTTCAATGCCATTTCATTCTCTCTTATTTCTTATTATGCAATTGATAATGTAGTTTTTTTTACACAACTAGATCTTGTGTTTGTGCTTATACTCCAACAAGGTATCAAATCATTAGTGTCTATGAGGAATACTAACATATTATTGCAAGTTATACAAGTTTGAAGAGCCCAAAGAGGATGTATCAACCAACTATCAATGTGATTCTAACTCCATTCAACTACTTTCAGTGGAAGCCAAAGATCAAACTATTGTTGCATAGTAAGGAACTCTATAGAATCACTATGGGCACTAAAGTAGATCCCAATTCGGCTACAAAGAAGTTAAAATAATTCAATGGGACAAATGAAACATGTGAGATCTTGTGCTTGTCAATTTCTCCAAATGTCCACTTTCACATTGATGCTTGTAACACCCCCAAAAAGGTATGGACCAAGTTGGAGACATTGTTAGGCAGGCTAGATGAGTTGAAAGGACATCAATTGGAGAATGAAATCATATATTTAAGCCTAAGCAACTTCGATACACTATAGCACTTATTTTTCAGATCCAAAACTTTCATTCAACAGGTAAAAGCTTGTAGCATACGTAAAAAGAAGAGTTGTTGATTCTTTCATTTCTTTCAAAGCTAGAACTTGGGTATTCAATATTTGTTTCTTCTTTCTACATTGTTAAACTCTCCATTGGTAATAATCAGAAGATGTATTCATTGAATATATTTATGGAATCATTAATTCAAGATAAAAACAAGCTAATTCACATGGGGGCTTTCGAGATATCCAAGGCACGTGTGCTTATAGTGAAGGATGATAGCAAGAAAAACAAGTAGAAAAAAAAAGGAATGTTGATCACACATATGGAGAAATCAGTGAATCCACTAAAGAGACTTTAGACCCCAAGGGAGGAAAGAAGGAAAAAACAAAGTGTAGCTATTGTAATATAGGATTTAATCTGGAAAGTTCCTATATGGTGAAGACAAATGATCTTATGGAAAAATTACTTTAGCAACACAACCCAGCAGATTTCATACTGGACAATATCAAGAAGAAGACTAAAGACAAGCCACTAGATGATCAAGGTAAGGGTCAAATTTTTTACTATTATTGTGTCATCATCAAATAGATGGATCTTAGACTCAGGGGCCTATAATCATATGACTACATCGAAAATTTATTTGTCTTCCTTGGTACCTTACACTAAACCTCCTATGTTGATGGAAGACAACACCACTATGAGAGAGTGAGGAAAAGGAAGAATGGACCTTCATTATGGAAACTTTTAGAGAGTGTTGCATATTCTAAACCTTTCCATGAATCTCATCTCTATCTACCAAAATATAAACTCAAATAGAGGAAAGGGATTCATTACACCAGTATAATCACGTGGTTAAAACCCTCAAAGAGGGAAACAGTCCACAGCCTGAGCAAACGCGGCCACTTCAGGCAATTTATTAATATAAAAAGAAAAGTTACATATGTTTCCCTCATAAACGATTACCGGAAAAATGACCCTCCATGCTCTTTAAATAGAGATCATGGACCAGTGTTAAGCCACGGATCAAGTGTCGTTAATACCGAGGTGAGAGATAACCATCGGATCACTACAAATCGTGACTGTCGGATTATAAGTTACAAATGTACATGGTAAAGAAACACACTTCACCTAACTCTACACTAGACTGAGTTGTTCCATGTAGGAGATTACAGGGTAAGTTACGTAGATCAAGAACCAAAGGTCACCGCTCAAAAACAAGTCACAAATCAGTACACCAGTATAATCACGTGGTTAAAACCCTCAAAGAGGGAAACATTCCACAGCCTGAGCCAACGCAGCCACTTCAATAAATTTATTACTATAAAAATAGAAGTTACATATGTACATGGTAAAGAAACACACTTTACCTAACTCTACACTAGACTAAGTTATTCTTAACCATTTCCTATGTTTAGGAATATCCTAACATAAGTTTGGTATAAATATCCTTAGAAATCTCCTTATAAACCTCCTTAGAAAAAAAGTAATTCAAATTGGTCTCTTGAGCTACTTAGTCTTTTTCAATGCAATTTCATTCTCTCTTATTTCTTAACATGCAATTGCTAATGTAGTTTTTTTTACACAACTAGATCTTGTGTTTGTGCTTATACTCCAACAAGGTATCAAATCATTAGTGTCTATGAGGAATACTAACATATTATTGCAAGTTATACAAGTTTGAAGAGCCCAAAGAGGATGTATCAACCAACTATCAATGTGATTCTAACTCCATTCAACTACTTTTAGTGGAAGCCAAAGATCAAAATATTGTTGCATAGTAAGGAACTCTATAGAATAAATATGGGCACTAAAGTAGAGCCCAATTTGGCTACAAAGAATTTAAAATAATTCAATGGGACAAATTAAACATGTGAGATCTTGTGCTTGTCAATTTCTCCAAATGTTCACTTTCACATTGATGCTTGTAACACCCCCAAAAAGGTATGGACCAAGTTGGAGACATTGTTAGGCAAGCTAGATGAGTTGAAAGGACATCAATTGGAGAATGAAATCATATCTTTAAGCCTAAGCAACTTCGATACACTATAGCACTTCTTTTTCAGATCCAAAACTTTCATTCAACAGGTAAAAGCTTGTAGCATACGTAAAAAGAAGAGATATTGATTCTTTCATTTCTTTCAAAGATAGAACTTGGGTATTCAATATTTGTTTCTTCTTTCTACATTGTTAAACTCTCCATTGGTAATAATCAGAAGATGTAATCATTGAATAGATTTATGGAATCATTAATTCAAGATAAAAACAAGCTAATTCACATGGGGGCTTTCAAGATATCCAAGGCACGTGTGCTTATAGTGAAGGATGATAGCAAGAAAAACAAGTAGAAAAAAAAGGAATCTTGATCACACATATGGAGAAATCAGTGAATCCACTAAAGAGACTTTAGACCCCAAGGGAGGAAAGAAGGAAAAAACAAAGTGTAGCTATTGTAATATAGGATTTAATCTGGAAAGTTCCTATATGGTGAAGACAAATGATCTTATGGAAAAATTACTTTAGCAACACAACCCGGCAGATTTCATACTGGACAATATCAAGAAGAAGACTAAAGACAAGCCACTAAATGATCAAGGTAAGGGTCAAATTTTTTACTATTATTGTGTCATCATCAAATAGATGGATCTTAGACTCAAGGGCCTATAATCATATGACTACATCGAAAATTTATTTGTCTTCCTTGGTACCTTACACTAAACCTCCTATGTTGATGGAAGACAACACCACTATGAGAGAGTGAGGAAAAGGAAGAGTGGACCTTCATTATGGAAACTTTTAGAAAGTGTTGCATATTCTAAACCTTTCCATGAATCTCATCTCTATCTACCAAAATATAAACTCAAATAGAGGAAAGGGAGTTGAGTTTCCAAATTAATCATATGACTGCATTAAAACATTATTTTTCTTCCTTGGTATGTTGAACTAAACCTCCTATGTTTATGGGAGACAGCAATGCTATGAGAGTAAGAAAAGGGAGAGTGGACCTTGATTATGGAAACTTTCTGAAGGCGTTGTTAAATCTCCTAATACCATCTGGAAAAAAAATCTCAAAACAAATTGTATTCCCAACAATTTATTTATTTTACCAAATAAGTTTTGAAGTGTTGAAAAATAAAATCATTGGTATTCTTAACTCTAGATTCTCCTTCATTATTTAATCTAGAAAATCAAGGTTTTGACACATAAATAATTTAAAAAGAAAAATAAAATGGCTAGAACCTACAACTCGACACCACTAAAATAATTCGGCCCAAGGAAATTTGGTCCATTGGAAAATAGCCACTGAAGAAATTCGGCTTGGAGAAAATCGTCCCACCTCTTACCAGTAAATTAGCCCATGTGCCTTGCCCTCGCTCAGCCTCTACGCACTCACAAATAGGCCCTGGAAATTAGCCTCCTATTCAATTGCGCCTCCTCCTTGCTTCATCAATTCAACCTTTCCAATCTCCAACAAATATTTCTCCTGGAAAGACTCTCAAAATTATCCCTCTATTCTCCTTCTCCTCAATATAACTAAGCCTCTCACTCCAGAGAATTCGCTCTCTCCTTATTGATAAAATTGCTTTCCCAAAAATGTTTTAGTTGTTTCTCTTATTTTTCTATGTCTTCACCTCTTCCTTATGCTTTCATTTATAGTCTTCATTAATCTCAAATCCCTAACCCTAATCTCCCTTCTAGAAGATCTAGCAGATCAATGGTTGAGATTATTTCTAATTCACTTAAATGATTTTATTATTTATCCTTAGAAAATGACTTAATAGTCTACAATAATTAATTGAATTTAATTATTGTACTTTTCCTAAGTTAGACTTAGGAAATAAGACATAAATACCTAAAGAGCTAATAAATATCCCACATGCCAAGACACCAATCCTATGCAAAATTCCTTCCAAAGCTACCACTAGCTTCAACAGGTGTTGCATGCTTTGAAGCTCTGCATGAATCTCCTCTCTATCTTCTAGATTATACACTCAAACATAAGCAAGGGAGTTGAGTTCACTTCAGATTCAGTGATAATTTATGAGATGATAGATGGTTCTAGAATTGTAGTTAGGGAGGTGGATCGTCATTCCAGGTTGTATACTTTCTCTCATTTCATCCCCAAATCATATTCTTTTTCACTTTTAAACCATGCACATGAAGAAAGTAGAGAAATATCATATGGCAAGTATGAGAAAGGCCCCTTGCATGCACTACAGAAGGAAATAGTTGCAGCATCTTCACCACTTTATGAGGCATGTTCGAGATGATTTTATGCACTCTTCAAATCATATTTTAGAATCCAATTTAGAATACCATCAATGATCTATTGGTAAGCCGCAAATTGCACATCATATTTTATAGGCAAATAGTAAGCTAGTGGGTGAAAATACTAAAGATACACAAAATTATAGTGTTTTTGTACTCCGTGAGCTCTCCCTACTATAGGGATTGCGCAATCAAGGAAGGTTGAATTTCCTATTTAATAAGGGTTTAATTTTCTAGGGATTGCATAAGCTGTTGGGTGTGGAGCCTGATTATCTTGTTTATTTTGTATCACAGCATTGGACCCCTGTACCTTAATGGGGTGGCAACGCCGCCTGTAATTAAACGTTGTCTGGGGGGTCCAGGGGGGGCGGCTGCGACTTTATGGAGCCCCCCCTGGTGGGGGGTCTTGGGTGCAGTGCCCCCGAAGCTAAAAACAGATGTAAAATTTCCTTTTAAAAGTATAGTAATTTCTAATCAATCTGGGCCGTTCATTAGGCGCATGATCTGACGGTAGAAGTTTTGTTTAGATTAGGGTTTTTTGCCTAGAAGGAAACCCCTCGCTTGTATGAGGGTATTGTATTGTGGTTGTGTATTGTATGTGTATTCTCAGAGTGAGAAACAGATAGGGAGACTGTGAGAGAGAACAGAGGATATTACAGTGGATCTGTCGTAGGTTGTGTCTCTTCATTTTGTTGGATAATAGAAACGAAGGACTCGTTCGAGGTGGACGTAGCCCAAAATGGGTGAACCACATATATTTGTGTCTCTCTGGTTTTATGTGTTTTGTGTGCTTGTGTTTTCCGCATATTTTATGTGCTGCATTGCTTTGTAATATATAATTTTCTAACATAAGCAGGGTAGGCTGAGGGTAGGTTGATAATTGGCTATGTTTTTGTCCAATTTTTCCTAGATTAGTTTGAAGCAATTGGTAGATTGTATGAGGTTGTGGTAAGCACGAATACATTGTATTGTTTCATGATTCCTTGGTTGATTATACAATAAATATGGAGGGGTTTTGAGCGGTTTCTTTCCCCAGAAAAATCTTGTGTTGTGTATTGATTTAATTCTTTCTCTTACTTGCATGTGATTGAGAGATCGTTTTTTATATTCTGCAAATATCGTAGAAGGATTCAGTGTCTTGTTTTAGTACATTACATGATCGGATTGAATCCATTGATATAATTTCTACATGGTATTATAGTTTTGTTAGAGATTTTCTACATGGTATCAGAGCGTCAGGAATCAAAATAGTGGAGAATAAATTGAGTTTGTGTTGAATAGTATTCAAATTTGCAGATACTTTCTTTAGAGCTAGAAGTGGATCAATATGTCTTTCAATGGCTTGAGACTCAAATATGCACTCGAGGGCAGTTGGAATTATATTGCATGGAAGGACAGGATGGAGGCAGTGTTGGAGGACAATGGGTTGAAGGAATTCATAGATAATGATATTCCCAATCCTGCAGCAGCAGATTCCCAACTTCTTGATGCATGGCAGAAGAAGGTAACAAAGGCAAGGAGGATCTTGTTAGAGGGAATTCGATATCATATTGTCTCGAGTCTCCATGGAAATGAAACTCCATATGTTATGCGGAAGGCCTTGACAGATTTGTTTCAAAGCAACAATGACCACAGAAAATTGGCACTCAAGGACAAGCTCTGGAAAATCAAAATGGAGAAGGGCAACACAATCCAGAAATACTTAACCAAGTTCACTCAATGTCGAGATGAGCTTGGAAGTGTTGGGATTACTGTAGATGATGATGACTTTGTGAGCCTAGCACTTCTAGGCCTTCCCAAGAGCTGGCATAATTACCAGGACTCTGTGAATGGGAGGGAGAAGTTACAAAATTGGGAGCAACTATGGTCAGATTTGGTACAACAAGAGTTTCAAAAGAATACCAGGGATGGATCCTCATCCAAGACTAATAATAAGGAAAATTGTGCCTTGGATGGTAACGCAAAGAAGGGGAAGGGGAAGAAGTTTTATTCCAAATATTGATACCGAAAAAGAAGGAAAGAAGTGTGACATGTCAAAGGATAAATTTTTTTACTGTCATGATCATGGACACTATGCCAGAAATTGTCCACAAAAGAAGAACAACAACAAGAAGGCTCCAGGATCTGTAGCGGGTGGAGCTTTGGCATCACAGTTTGAGTTGGACTTCTCTCTCATCGTCAGTCAACTGTGATGGGATATATGTGGTACTTGGATAGTGGATCATCTTTCGACATGACGGGAAACATAGAACTCTTTAGTAGCTTGGAGGAGAAGGATCTTCAGATGCACATCGATGTGGGTGATGACAGGAGGTATAGCGCTACTGAGATTGGTACAGTTACTTTCCAGAGACAGTGAGGTAAACCTTTCATATTAAAAGATTTCATGCATGTACCAAGCTTGAAAAAAATTGGTTTCAGTTGCTATGTTGGAGGATCTTGGATATGATGTGGTTTTCAGTGACGGAAAGGCATTCCTTCGTCACAAAGCCACAGCACAAGTAAATAAGATTGGGTTCGTGTGAAGAACCTCTACAAACTTGATGTAGATGGTTGCACGGCATTGAACATTAAATCATGGAATGTGTTGAGTTGAGATACAGGTGAGTTATTGCACAGGAGATTGGACCATCTACACCACAATGCTTTGAGGATCATGCAGCAAATTTCTATAGGTCTTTCAAAGGGTACTCTTGCGCAGATAGACACATGAAAGGGATGTACCATGGGGAAGTATGAGAAATCCATGTGATTGTCCCTTGATAGGGAGCTTGACTTGCATGCAAATGAGGAACTCTTAGTTCTAAAGGATGAACCTCGGGATATGGAGCAGCCACAAGTAGAGGATCATGGAGTGGTAGAAACCACTTATGCAGAGCCATCCACCAGAAATGGTAGGAAGCGCACCAGAGAGGCTGACAGATTGATGCTAGATGTGACAGAGCATGTAGGTGCACCTACATCACAGTGCAAGCAGATAAGGTCCCCAGATAGGTAAATTGGATACGTGGCTCTTATGAGCCAGTGTATTGTGACAAAACCATCCTCTTTTGAGGAAGCAATGCAGCAGCCAACATGGGTTGATGCAATGGTTGAGGAGTATGACTCCATTATTAGAAACAGTGCATGGGAAGTGGTCCCAAGACCAGTGGGCAAGTCAGTGGTTGGATCTAGGTGGATCTACAAGGTGAAGTAAATAAAGACCTCTAGGAGTGGGAAATTTCGAGCTAGATGGATAGAGGGAGTACATGTAACTATACCTCCAACTGTGAGGTGGGGCGATGTGCAAATATGATCCCAAGAATAAATTTCGGCAAGGTCCATTGAGGTGGTGTGTCTCATGGGTCGAACCTGGCTACGAGGAGCCCACAGCACAATATTAGTAGGAAGGATCAGTTCGATTGATGCAGTCATATGTCAGGAAGACATAAATCAGAGTGACAGGTGTTGGATACTGGAGCACAGATCAGAGTTGGCAATAGTGCAAAGTGCATGGATGAAAATTTCAAGAGCGCAGAGAGTCCAGTAGACATGTGAAGTAGCTAGCAGCAGTCAGAAGACTCTGATGACATATGCATATATTGATTTAGTTGTTTGGAGGCTATTCAGTTTCGAGAGAGTTGCATGTGCGAACTACACTAGGAAGTGTTGCATGCAAGAACATTCCAAAGGTACCAGATCGGGACAGACTGATTATTTTCTTGTTGAGAGGGAGTGTTGAAATGTGCAACAAGAAACAGTGAAATTGGCATCCAGAAAAAACACACACATTGGTGTGGGATCACAGGTCACAGAGTGATGGATCCTAGCGACATATTAGTGTGCAACAAATTTTTAAATAAATTGGAAAATTAATTGTAATCTTATCTCATAACAACTTGTAATAGTTAACTAAGTGTAATAGACTTAGTTAACTCAAGAATTTCGAGTTGAGGGTCAAAGGATAGGCATGTAGAGTGATTCTATTATATACAGGGTCCAGTTGCATTTGTAGCACTAGTGTGGTGTGAGTGTGATCAGTTAACTCACACTAATTGAGTTAAAATCAGTTTAACTAGTTCTAACTGATTCATGAGCTAGTGGAAGATCAAGTGAATTAAAATAGATTTAATTCACAAGTATTGATCTACCAAGTAACTGATGATTCATATTAATAGCGACATGCATGTCAATTCTAATGGAGACCCAATTGAGACAGGTTTAAGACAAGTAAACTATTAGTTGTATTTTTGGTGAACTGCCCAGGTGCAGTTATAAAGTCAGAGGAAGGCTCCATAAGGATTGTGCAATCAAGGAAGGCTGAATTTCCTATTTAATAGGGGTTTAATTATCTAGGGATTACGTAAGCAGGGTAGGCTGATAATTGGCTATGCATTTGTCCAATTTTTCCTAAATTAGTGTGAAGCAATTGGTAGAGTGTATGAGGTTGTGATGAGCACAAATACATTGTATTGTTTCATGATTCATTGGTTGATTATACAATAAAGATGGAGGGGTTTTGAGCAGTTGTTTTCCCCTGGAAAATCTTTTGTTGTGTATTGATTTATTTATTTCTCTTACTTGCATGTGATTGAGTGATCATGTTTATATTCCGAAAATATTGTAGAAGGATTCAGTATCTTTTTTTAGTACATTACATGATCGGATTGAATCCATTGAAATAATTTCTACATGGTATTATAGTTGTGTTAGATATTTTCTACACAACCAACAACAAAAAAATCTTTTCACATGATGGGACATGATAGATCCATGACGAATTTGTTGATCAACAACACCATCGTTCTTCGTAGCAACCACATAGTATACATTCTGAGGGGATTTTCTTCCCAATGGGTTATCACTCTTTACCTCACCTTTCTCACATTGTGTCTTACATAAGTTTTTTCATGAGTACCTAACATGGTTGCAAATTTTTTAGACTCATTGATCGTTTTATATATTTGTTTGTACATGAGTACCTAAGATGGCTGAAAATTGTCAAGACAAATTCCCTATGCACATTCCCAATTCCCCGGTTGTGCTTCAATGGAGGTGATGGGTAAATTCACATTTACGATGTATTCCATACATAATTAGGTCTACATGTGATTAATCTTCTTTATCTACTAGAGATTTCATACCATTTGAGATCATCTTTTATTTTTAGTAAGTTTATTTCTAACAAAGGTTTCCACTTAAGATGTGGCAGAGATAGGATGTTGACTTAGCAATGACATGGTTATTTCCCCTCCATTATTGTGCATTACCTCATGCATAGGTTCCATGTTTACTAATATGCACTTCCTCTCTTAAATTTAAGAGTTGCCTTATCCACAACCTTATCCACTCACTTATCTTTGAATTTCAATCTTATTTTTGGAGTTTTCTTGCCACTCTTGAGTTAGGAGTTACATGAGAAAGTATTACTTCAATTTTAAATTATTTTTTACTCCACTTATCTTTGATTAACCTTATTTAGAATCTCACTCTAGTTTTACCATCTCTTTAATTTTAGGCTATTGGCTAATAAAGGAAAGTGTTTTTCTATTTCCTCGTGTGCATGCACTATGAAACCCCAACCTAGTGCGCATTGATTCTGTCTCAATGAGTGTTATAAATATGTATTCATGTCAAACAATAATACACACAAGTTATAAAGTCATTCAAATTGTTCTCCTGAGCTACTTCGTCTCTTTTAGTGCAATTATATTATCTCTTATTTGTTGTTATGCAATTGCTAACACAACTAATCTTGTGCTTGTGCTTAAAATCCAACACTTAGAGCCAAGGCCTTCAAACCCTTTCATCAAGATTAATTTCGATTAAAAAAAAAAAAAAAAACTAAGTAAAGTTTCCCTTCATCCTTTCCATATTGAAGGGGCTTGCATTTGTCCCTCTACATATCAAAGTGGTTGAAACTTCTTTTTGAAGTGGTGATTTTCCTTTTTATTAACTAAGTCCAATCTGAGGAAATTGGCCTCTTTAAATCCATCTGGTGACATCAATCTCTAGATCCATCCCATTACATGATCATTGTGCATGCCCTCCATGTCCCTCCACAATAGATGCCATGAGGGCTTATTTCAAGTATCCTTTCCCCAATCTAGATCAAATTTAGCTTGTAAATGGATGCTTTGAAAATGACTCTTTTCTTATTGTACTTAAAGACTTGTAGTGCCTTCACAAAACCTTGAACTTCTTGCAACCTATTTGCAAAGCCTTAAGATCAAAATTGTAGTTGTCCAAGACTCGATGTTATTGTTAGAGTCACCAAGAAGCTCTAAATTAGCTAGAAGGTTTGGGATGGATATGGTTATAACTTGGGTGGGTGTTTAATGGAAAAGACTCAATATTGTCATTAGAGCCACCAAGAAGCTCTAGATCAGCTAGCACGTTATGGATGGACTTGGCTATAACTTTGGTAGATGTTCAAATTCCTTGGAATTCCTTTTCCCATAATATATGAGTTATGGGAAAGAACGATGAATATTAAAACTATTTTTAGACCCCATAAAACCCTCAAACAATTATTTGGATTTGATATATTCAAATCTAATCCTATGCTTGACTCAATAGTTTATTGAATCCCATTCTCTTTTGGAAAATCATACATAGGCTAGACTTGAAGATCTTTCAAAGGTCGTCTTAAAAAGTGCATTGCTTACAATTTTCACAATCAAATCTTTAAATCAGCCATCATTGAGTCCTCTCCCAATTATAAACAATTCGTTTATTTTGATAAAGCCAAAACTCTAGTCTCAACCCCTTTTTACTCTTCCTGAATCCTTAGAGAAGCACTAGAAATTGGAAAACATCCTAATATGTGTAATCGTGACAATCACTATAAACTAAGTCAACCTTGAAAACCTACAATTCAACATCTTACTAATAATCCGCCCCATCCTGCAGCCTTAAATAGTGCATTCCCTTTTTCAAGAAAATATTTTTGCCTTTCCCCTCTCCTTTATGAAACTTTTACTTTTTATTTCCTCTTGTTTTAATCAAATTTATTTCTAGGATTATTTATTGTAGTAAATTAAATCAAATTCTAATATTTTCTTCCAAATTAAAGGTTTATTTAAAACTCATCAAAGTCCAATTTACAAATCACCTCAAATATTTTATTTCTAACTGAAAAACCTCAAAAAAATTATTGCAACCTTTAAACCAAGTATAGTATAATTGTAATTTTTTAAGTACAGTTTCTTTTAATTATTTTTATTCTAATTTCCCTAATATAAGGTTTTTTTATTTCTTTACTTTTTTTTTATTGCAACCTTTAAACCAAATCTAATATAATTGTAATTTTTTAAACACATTTTATTTTAATCATTTTTATTCTAATTTCCCTAAGGGTTTTATTTCTTTGTCCTTTTCACCTAATCCGGCCCTCAAAATTGACCTAGCCCATTAAAATTGATTTAATTATTTAGATCTAGTAAATTGCCTCTCTGTCTTGAGCTTTGAGCTTATAATTAAATCCCTCACCTCATCTCAATTTACAAGTAATATTTGATTTTTATTATTACTAAATGTATGAATTTATTCAATTATTATTTCCATCATAAATTTGATTACATTTTCAGGTTAATTGCATTTCAATATGAAATTGATAAGGAATATGTATTATTTTATCATTACCTTCCAACAATGGTCTAATCTATCATTAAATTTTAACGATTATCTAACAAGTTAATATATTATTATTATCCAACGAATAATAATTTAACTCCTTTAAAAATTTTCTCCTACATTTTTTTACTTTCATTGCAAGCTAATGATGGGTGAAGTGTCCACTCGAAATGTCGAACATTTCAAAAACTCTACACAATTTACTTCATAAAATTTTCAACAACATCATGACTAACCATGAAAACCTTCACAATTAAAGCTACTCATAAATTTATTATAGGCTAACTCTAATAAGGATAAAGGCTTCTAAAGAGTCAATTAGAGCCACTATTGCATCTCCAAGGAGGAGGTAGGTGTATTATGAGCACTCTAGCATAAACATGAGCATTTTGTGCCAAGTTGATCACTAGCACAGTGGAAGGCAAAGAAGATTTGAAATGCTTACTATGTAATTGCGTTATTTTGGGAGTTCCACATCACTAGTGTACCTAGAGAAACCTTAATCTCCAAGTTATTGACCCCCCAACACGTGTCCATATAACAAGAACCTATATTGCCAAAAGCATTTGGAAGGCATAGGAGGCCATCAAACATAAGTTGGTGTTGATTAATGATTCATTTAAATCTACGCTCTCCTTCAATGACCATTTTCTCTAGTGGTCCCAAGTTATTCTCCAAGGAGGGAAACCTCTTATTAAAGTACTTTGGTTTTAAATGAAGATGTTCAAAAAAAACATTTAAGTGCCTAGACGCGCCTGTGGCACCAAATCTACATGCCAAAGTCTAATTGTGTATATTTAAAATTTTACACTTCATGTGACAATACTATGTTTGAAGAGAAACATGGATATTCATAACCATTCCTCGAGTGATTTTCTAGAGCACCATTAAATTAATGATGTATAAGAAGTCAATGACATATTATGTAATGTGTTTGATGTTATGGTACCAATATCTTGTAATGAACTTTTTTCTTCTTTAGTTTTAAAAGCATTTCTCAATTAGATTGATGGAAAGGGATTCATTGTCAAACCTCCCCTTGTGTATAATAACTATTAGAAATAAACTAACATATATTTATATATATCAAATAAAGCTTCATACCAATTTCTTATAATAATACACATCTCATAATAAGTAAGTATATGAAATATTTTGTCAATTGGGGTTATTTTGAGTGGTTGGGAATGATGGTTGTCATCTCCCCCATCCAGATTTAATTCCATACGAGTGACATGATGATGAGAAATATTATTGTAATCACTACATGCATATGAATATTGTTGTATTGATCCTCATTATCACACTTGGATGAAAGAAATAATAATTTCTCTTGAAAAGAAAAAGTATATGAAATATTTCAAATACAATAATAAAACTTCAGACCAATTTCTTATAATATACACATATTATTTATTTACACATATAATAATAAATAAGTATATAAATTATTTCAAATACAATAATGGAGACAATACATTTTTGTTTCATCGTCACTTCATGGACATCTACTCGGCGAGAGTATTTTAAGTAAAGAGTAAGGAATGTCATAGTTCAGATAACCATTCCAAGTTGATTGGACTTATTCACAAAACCAAAATTGATGCCTTTTTGTTTCGTTCATGCAACATGTTGTCACTCCTAGAGACAACCTCGAGTTGCCAAAGACCAGTGCCTAGGACATCTTAAGACAAGAGGATTTAAAGGTATTTTTCATGCTGATAAAAGGGAACCTCCTTATAACAAATGCATTTAAGTATTTTTAAAAAGGTGGTCCTAGATCTCGAAGAAAGAAGGATAGTAACTGGGAGCTTTAGTTGCAGAGAGAAAGGCCTGCGCAAAATGGGCCTGAATCAGTCATGAGATAAAGTTGTTGTGAGGAGGGCCGGATGTAAAACAAATGAACAGTGATAAAATTTAATCAAGGTATGGAACTACGTGGAAAGGTTAGATAAATTTTGCACGAGATGGGCTTAAAGAAGTATAAGAATCCACCCCTTTAGAGACTTTAGTATAAAAACGATATTGAGAGAGAATTTGGAACAGAAATCGTGCCTCGAGCTATATTTAAGATGTTCGTATGAATTATGATGTGAGTACCATTAAAAATAAATTCACTCCTAAATCATAGGATGCCCGCATTCCAAAAGCAGCGATAACAAGAAGAAAAATGGAATCACAATAAACATTTAAGATGAACAAACACATCCAGGAAATACATACTGTTCACCCGTCTCATTAGGAATCCATAAACGTAACAGGCAAATTTTGTATTATTCTCTGAAATGGCTCTTCAGATATGCATTAAGAGCAAAACCTCAAAATTACAAAATATCACACACAGAATACAGCTTCTTCTGCCAAAAAATTCAGAACATTTTTTAAGTTTGTGGTTCAATCTTTTATAGTCTTTCACATGAACCTTCGGAGCAGATCTTTTCCGAGACAAAATATTCTCTGGATATATGTCTGTTTCCAGTCCTTAATCAAAAACAAAAATTGATGATAAGGCAAAACGACCTCTGATCTTAAACAGTATGCCCTGACACAGGCTATAACTAAAACATAACAGAAAATGAAAATAAATTGAGTGCATAGGGTGAAATCAAGATTTCACCCGTTTTCATATTACATAGAAAATAAAAATAAAATAAGTCGTGTGGGCCAAATCATGAGATTCATCATTTTGTGTTTCGCTGAGGAGTGACTGGCGTGGCCAAGCTGAGGATGAAGATGATCCAAGCGGACAAGCCAGAGGAGGTGGAAGTTGATGAGAAGCAGAAGATACCGGAGGATTCACATATTCACAGCACTTTTTCCACAACCTGTCACCTGTTGATGGCATTTTGATGTAGGCTTAGAACAAAAATTGCATGTTAGTTATCTATGTATAATCTACACGGACGGCGAGGAATTTCTTTACCTGGCAGAGGAGGAAGAACTCTTTGTGTAGCGCGGCTATTATTTTCTCTGCTTTTAGCCGGGTTGTTCTTTCCAAAGATATGTCTGCATTGCCCATAATTTCTGACATCTTTTGCTCATAGGCCTTTAGCTGAGAGAATGTGCCTGTTTGTGGATCCCATCATGGTGGGAGGCCTGCTTCTACCAACTTGTTCCACTACCGGTCGAACTTCTCCACTCCTTTCGAGACTAGTGCCAAACAACCCAGTGCATTTGCACATGCAGTTTCTTTCTAGATTACTCTTCTGACCTCCATAACCATCCTAAAACTATCAAGGATTCGTTGAGCACGCAGTTCATCAGGTGAGAGTTAATTTAGGTAGCGAATATATTTCTTGGCTATCGTGGCCTTTGCTTCTTTGTTTGTGCGTCCATCTTGTAGTTGGGCTTTGAACTGGTGGAAGCAATCTTCTTGTCATCTATCAGTGCAAGGAGGTCCCAATGTTGCTTAACCTCTGTTATGATGTCTGCCCAAACCAGTCGCCTTGCTTCCACGAGTGACATATTTCCTTTGATTTGCCCCTTTAAGTCCTTGATGGACTTATCCTGTGCCTGGGTCTCTTCGCGCAGTTTTTCTACCTCCCTTTGTAAGGACGTCGTCACCTTCTCGTTTGTCGCTAGCGCAGCCTCAGTATCCTTTAGTTGTTGTCGAAATGAGCGGGTCTCATCCTCTGACACCTTCAGATCAGACAGGGCCTTGGTGAGTTGTTCAAGAGCTATCCTGGGCTCACCCAACATAGGGGTCATGCATGTATGCTGGTCCCATTTGACTTGCCAGTCTAACATCCTCTGATTCAGTCCGGAAATCTCCATGTCCTCTTGTGCATTCTCTTCTTGTTCTCTAGTGAGTGAGTCAACGAGAGTGGATTTCTCCTTTTCTACCTGAACAAGCTCATCTGTTTGCACATGCTCCTCGCGAGACATGTTTAGATTTCGTTTCAGCTCCAAGTTCTCCACTCTAACTTGGCAAGAAGTTTTTGCCGTGTTGCATCCTTATCAACCCTCTTCTCCCTTATCGTCTTCTTAAGGGCTTTGATCTAGGTGTGGTTTGATCTGGCGCTAGCCTTCTCTCTCTTCTAGTGCTCTATTACGATATTGTACTTCTTTTAGAGCTTATTCAAGGCTACTGCATGTTTCACTACCTCAATCCATAGCATATCCCCAATACACTTATGTAAGTCTAGCTTGTCTAGCCGGGGAATGTTGGTTAAGTTGAGGATGATTTCCAAAGCTCGATATTAGGCTCCAGACGCCGAGGGCTCCAAGGCTGTTTGCTGAATAGCTAGTATAAGTTGTTCTTTGTCCACAAATCCTGCCAATTCGGCCCTCAGTTTCTCTTGGGCGAATCTGTTTCTGATATTTATTTCCTCCCTTGTCTCTTGCTTGTCAATCCATTAGAGGAATTTTGAGGTCTAAAATGGGCCTCCTAAGGAAATAATAAAATAATATTTATGAATTTGCAATTCACTTTTTGTACCACAATCCATGTAACCATAGTTAAATTCAAATTAAAAGTTGTACCAAAATAAAATTAATAAAAAAATTGTATTGATGTGACTATAAATAAGAATGATCTTTTCAAGAAAAAATCATTATCATTGAACAACTAATGCATTTGTCCTTTGTATTTAAATAACTTAAAATAAAATATAAATATAAATTTATAAATTCTTAATTATATTATATGTTATTAATTAAAATTTATATTATTAAAAATTGTATAGTAACATGTAATTAATATACTATATAAAAATAATATAATATAATAAATGTATAGGGATATGCATTGTTTCTTTCAAGAAATATGAAATGACAATAATATATGTTTATTCAAAAAGTGTGAAATGACATTTATTATGAATACTTTATTTTGACTTTAAAAGTACTTAAAGCACTACCATGGTTAACCATGAGTTTTTATCCACCATTGAGAATGTGACAAGTAAGTACCTTTAACTCGAGAAATGCCACCTCAACCATTAGGGATGATGTCATCCCCTAAAATGTGATTGGTTCTCATAAAGTGAATTTTGATTGTAAATTTTCCTTAGGCGGCCTATTTCAAACCTCAAAATTCCCCTAATGGTGACTGCTTGTGAAAGCTATGACGGGGCCGACAAGGAAGCATCGTCAAAAGAGACATGAAAACCTGGCTTGTCCTTGTCATGACCCCCAAACTCAGGAATCTCCTCATAGAATAGCTCCACCCTATGTCATTTGGCCCTTCGGTCCTCTTTTTTTTATTAGGGTGAGTTTCCTCGTCAATGTCCATGACCTCCTAGCTTCCTGAGGGGCCTACCTGTCCTTGTTCCTCTGTCCCAACAGACACATTATCTCCTTTGCCTTCCGCAACTAAGGACTCAGCCTCCATCTGTGCATCCAAAGGCCATGTATCAATATTAGCTCTCCATTCAATGAAGGGCCTAGTCTCATGTATATAAGCAGTTGATTTTATTTTCCTCTTCCTACTGGAGAGGACTTCCTTAGGGTCATAGGGCCAAACTTTTCCCTGCGGGAGGTTCATCTCTTGCAAAAAAATTCCACGGTTGAGAGGGGGCATGCCTCGAATTTATGGTGAAGGGACCGATTGAAGTTGGAAGTTTGAGGATGTATCATTTCTTCGCAGGTACGAAGTGGATATGGTCGGCCTTCAAGGTTTGTCGAATGAATTCGAGAGAAAAGACTCGCATAGCTGGAAACATCGACATACGATAGGGAGGTACCTCTACACCGTAGACTCTGATCTCGGTATAGTCATCAAACAGGTACCAATCCCTTGTGCAATCTTCCTCTTCAAACTGTAGCCAGTCCTTATGCTCAGAAAAGATTCTAGGCAGGGGGTTGTCATGTATAATGGTATAAGCTATGGACATGAACTCATTAATAAATTTTGTATACCCCTTCCCCTCTGGTTGCTGACGAACTATAGCAGTCCAGTCAAAGACGGCTCTGGGTTGGGCACTTATCCTCGAGAATCTGTTTAGGCCTAGACTTTCAAATCTATCCGCTTGCTCGAATAGGAACAGGTAAAACACCAGGGAACAGTGCTTAAAAGAACCAGTAGAGGGCACTTCTTGAAACTGAGACTGGATAGCAGGAGCTAAGAAAGAGGGGATATCCAAAAGAATGTCCCTCTGCATGATAATGAGCCAAAGAAAATCTATGCCCTCTTTAGTCACCTGGTCGACCTCCTCAGACCCTAACAACCCCGAGATGAGTGCTAGGATGGGTTGTACATTGGTTCGCAACGTCGACAGGGGAACAGAGTCTGTGATCTGGAAAGATGCCAAGCAGGAATCTGAGAGAAGGTTGAGGAAACAGCTTTGTTTTTCCCAGGGTAGCTTCACAAAATGACAATAGAGGGAAGCCTCATAGAATTCAACATAATCCTGGCGGGGAGGGTAACGAATGGCTTCCCTTATAAGTTGGGGAGTAATGCGAAAAATATTATTTCCTTGGGTAGAAAGAAAATCGTCTTTGCGCTCGTCATAAGCCTCCCCAAGCCAACTAATAAACTTAGGAACAGGTTATGTGGTTGGGGCGATTTGGTAATATAGACCCAACTCAACGACTCTGAACATATCTTCGCCTTTTCGATGATAGTCTAAAATCTCAGGTCTGATGTGGGCAACGGGCAAACTAGGTCATGAATTCGTGCATGGGCATTGATGAGGGGTTCGAGTCCAGGAGCAATCCTGACCTCGCAAGCTTGTGGGGTTTCAGGCTCAGACATCTTGGTTTTCGTTTTCCTCGTGACCATTTGAAAAGTAAAAACAGAAGGGAAAGAGTGTGACGGGAAAATGACTAAATACCTTAGAGTAGTGAGGTAGCCTGGGGGAAAGTGACGTGGGACTGAAAACAACCTTGCACTTGCATTTTAACCTCCTCTGCAAAAAATTTCGGTTAATAACCAGTATTTTACATATTGAAAGTAAAACGAGCTTATATTAGACCGGGTTTTAGGAGTACGAGACGGGGTGACAGCGATAGGGTTGGCGTCATAAGGACTTCAATAATGGGACACGTTGCGATGGGTTATTGGCCGACAACAACCAAGTAGCTGTGAGCCACGTGCCAAATTAAATCAGGTACCGACATTTGTATCGCCATCCTAGACTTACCTTACCTTTTTACTTACCGGCGCCAACTGTTATCTTCGGTGGGCCCCTTTAAACTTCAGCGGGGTGTATAGTAGTCTTTAGGCTCATTTTCTTACCCCACGGAACGCTTGAGATTGGTTCGCCAAAAGGTGACGTCACTTCTTTCGGGGGCCTGGCTTTTAACATCGCCATGCTGCTTTGTGGCCAACGGAAAGCCTTGCCCGTGCGCTTTGTGACTCATGGTTCCGCCGTAGAGCCATGAGTGTTACTCCCCGCTGTGTAATAGCCCCAATAGGTCTTAGACACTACGCCTATCCCCTTAAGGATCCTCTTTCCAAGACTTTCACCATTTACTCAGCCTACCACCCCTCTAAATTTCTCGGATTTTTCCCTATGACCTCTCCTTTTATCTGATAGATGAGGTGACTAAACAACATTGGCTCCACCTGGGGACGGCACGCTCTTTTTCGAGGGTGTCGAGAACTTCGCAGACCCTTTGTCTGTGCATTAGTTAGTTTATCTGGAACTTCTTCAAAATTTCAAGCATTTCTACGACAAATCGAACAAAAACAAATGCGGAAACATAAAACGGAATATATATACAATATGGAGGATAAGTACAACAGGCCACCAAGGCCACTGTTAGCATTGGAAGTAAGGCTTCAAAAACTGCCCATTCACGGGCACTTCGATCAGGACACCTTCCAAATTCTCTAATATGAAAGTATTATTGCCTTTCACCTCAGCAATTTTGAATGGTTTGAACCATAGTGGGTCGAACTTTCCATGTTTTCCCTTGTCCGCCCTCCTGACATCCCACCTCAGCACCAGGTCTCCTGCTTTTATTTCTTTATCTTTTTCTCATAGATCAAACAAGCTTTTCATTTTCTCCCGGTAATCTGATAACCTGTTGTTTACTTGGGCTCGAGTTTCTTCCAACTCGACCAGCTGATTCATCCTCCTGATGAGATCATTTGGCTCTTCCTGGCTATCTTGCAGGAACCTGGAAATAGGGAAGGCGAGTTGAATGGGAAACATTGCTGCTCGACCATATACTAGTTCGTAGGGAGACTTACCCGTGGACCTCTTGTTGGTAATACGATTCGCCTAGAGTGCAAATTTTAGTTGGGAATCCCAATTCTTCTGATTTTCGCTTATGGTCTTCTTTAGAGCCCTCACCAAGGCTTTATTTGAAGACTCGGCCAACCCGTTCCCCTGGGGGTAGTAGGCCGTAGAGTGCCCCAAAGTGATGTTATACTGCTAACAAAAATCAATGAACTTAGCGGACTTAAAGGCCTGAGCATTGTCTATGACAATCTTCACTGGGCACCCGAACCTTGCTATTATATTTTCTTCCATGAATTTGATCACGATTACATCCGTAGCGTTTCTAGCAGGTATTGCCTCTACCCATTTAGTGAAGTAGTCAATGGCGGTGAGGATCCATTTGTGCTGACTGCTAGATGTGGGATGAATTTCCCTAATAAAATCAATACCCCACTGTCGAAATGGCTCTTCGATATGCACCGGTATCATCGGCAAAGGAGCGAATTTCTGATTTTTTGCGAACATCTGGCACTTTCCACATGGCCAAACATGAGCATGAACGTCTCCGAATAATCGAGGCCAGAAGAAGCCAGCCTTCAATATTTTATGAGCCGTGGACCACCAGATGTAATGTCCCTCGCAAATGCCTTCGTGAAATTCCGCCATCACCTCCTCCACTTCCTGCTTTGTAAAACACAGTAGTAGAATTCCTGAGGGATCTCTCCAATACAGCTGGCCATTAGCTACAGCGTACTTCTGAGATTTCAATCTCAGGGTACGGTACTTTTATTTGTCGAAATTTAGGGGACATCTTAGATTAAGGAAGTACTCTACGACATATTTGCACCAAGCACTGAGGAGGTACTTCATATGTCTCTTTTGTGCCATAGTTTCTACTCCAAGTTGTGCTTCTGTACCCTTTGGTACATCTCTTTCCATGGACAAATTTATACCCAATGCCTGGAAATTAGACTCAGATAATATTTTTGCCAACACTTTTCCTTTAATGAGCTTCGTAGGTCTGATATCCAGTTCATACTCCTGAATTTTGGTAATCCATTTGCCCCTCTTACCTTCACTATCTCCCTGAATTAAAATATCTTTCACTGCAACTGTGGGGACAAAGGCAGTTATGGCGGACTAAAGAACATATATCCATAAGGCTTTTAGGGATTTGACTAGGGCGTAAGCCTGCTTCTCCAGAATGTTGTATTTTAACTCTACATCCCTCAGCACCTGGCTAAAGAAAGCAATTGGTTGTTCGTACCCATTCACATTCTTCTGCAGTAACACTGCGGCTATCGTATGAGGTGATGCAAAGGCAAATATCATGAAGGGCTTACTGTAGTCAGGGCCTACCAATACTAGCGCCTCTGCAAAAGCTTGTTTAATTATGTTGAAAGCATTCCTCGACTCAGGAGTCCATTTTACTTCATTGTTCTTCTTGAGCATTTTCGTGATGTGTTGAACTATCTCAGCATAGTTTGGGATAAACCTCCTTAAGAAGTTTATTCTTCCCAGAAACACCTGAACGTCTTTTTTATTTCGGGGCAGTGAGATGACATTGATTACTTCTACCCTCTTAGGGCCAATTTTCACCCCATATTTTGTTACTGTGTCCAAGCAACTTCCCTTCTAAAGCAAACATAGACTTTTGAGGGTTCAATGACAAACCATACCTACGGCGTTTCTCAAAGGTCCAGTGCAGGTGCTCGATATGCTCAGCATCATTTTCTGAAAACACAGTGATATCATCCAGGTATATCACCACAAATTTATCTTGTTCCCCTACAAAAGAAATATCCATTTCTCGTTGAAAAGTGGCTCCTGCATTGATTAAGCCGAAGGGCATCTGGGCATAAATGAAAGTTCCCCATGGCATAGTGAACGTTGTTTTCTTCTGATCCTCGGGGCGGACTACCACTTGATTGTATCCCGAGAAGCCATCCATCATGATCATCCGGGAAGATCCTACCACCTTCTGCAGAATGTGGTCCATCTTGGGAAGGGGGTAATTATCTTTGAGAGAGGCCCTGTTTAAATTTCGGAAATCCACACACAGCCTTATTTCTCTGTTCTTCTTCTGGACCGAAACCAAATTGGCCACCCACACCGAGTATCTCAGGGGCACTATAATTTTAGCCCACAACAACTTTTTGATTTCCTTTTCAATAGATGGAAGCAGCAATGGATTAATTTGCCTCAATTTCTGTTTATGAGGCTTGGCATCTCCCTTTAGAGGGATCTTGTGTTGTATGACCTCCAAGTCGAAATTTTTCAGGTCCTGATATGACCACGCGAAAACATCTTTATAAGCTTGAAACAACTGGAAGTATTGGTCTCGATATTCCTCTGGGACTCCTTTAGACAACTTCACTACTTTCGGGTTTTCCTCCATCCCAATGTTTATATCATTCACCTGATCATCTTGTGTCAACCTCCTGGGATTAATCGGGATTTCATTCTTGTCAAACAGCGTCTCCAAGGACACAAGGCCTCTAGGGATGACACTCCCTTTTATTTGCAACACGCGATGTCCTGCCACTGTTTCTTCCCACTTGGTTTGGGGTTGCTCCTCAGGCTCTTCATCCACAGCATCAATCACCAGATTAGAGAATTCCCTAACAGTCTCTATGAAGTGTTTAACTTGCTTTTTGTCTTCAAACACCTGCCAGTGTTTAATGTTATCTGGGATAGAAGGTCGATAGCGTACTTCAACTTCATACCTAAGCAGTGGTTTTTGCGGCGAGCAAAAATTGCTATCTGCAACGGTGAGCGAATCAGCCATCTGATTTTGGTCTCTTAGCATGAATTGTATGTTAAATGCCAAGAAGAAATTCTCCACCAGATCCCATACTTCATTTTCGTAGGCTCTAAGCCGTGAGTGCTTAGCTTGACACTAATTCTTAATTTGTCTCACCACTAGCTCTGAATCTCCAAAGACTTTGAGACTCTGAATATTCATATTCTTAGCTGTCTGCAACCCCAGGAGTAGTGCTTCATATTCGGCCACATTTTTAGTGGCTTCATACTCTAGCTTAAATGAGAAAGGCACCAATTGTCTTGTAGGTGAGATTAAAAGCACCCGAGCTCCATTCCCTTCTCTTGAATTTGCCCCATCAAAATGTAGAGTCCATATATCCCTCTCTTCTTTACTTGAGGGCTGCTTCAGCTTTAGAGGGTGGAATGTTGGTTCCTATAGGAAATTTTCATATTCTTCAAACATCAGGCAAGAGAACTCACCTTCCTTGCTATATACAGGGGAATTTACTGAACCATCAACTTTAGTAACCATCTTTACAAATATAGACTCCCCGTATAACCTCCTTTCCTCTCCTCCAAATACTGGGATGGTAGCATAAGTGAGGTCGAGTTTAATCGACCCACCAATCTTTGAACCCCAAGATCTAGACAACAGCATCCCGAAACGAGCTGGGATATCGACAACCACAATATCCATCACCACACTTTTCGCTGGGATCTGGGCCAAGTTCACCACTAAATCTTTAATCATTCCCAAACACTTGACCCTCTTGGAGTCGAAAGAATACAAATCTTTGTATGGATGGGTAATCTGCAACCCTATTTGCTCCATAACAGACAATGGCAGGAGGTTGTGTGAAGCCCCGGAATCCAGCATGCAATTGTGTAGCAACAGATCATGGATGACCAGAGATACATAGAATGGGGGGGTTGCTAAGTCCAATTCTTCCACATGCGGGCCAAAAATTACAATGGGTCTCTCTTCTTGGAGGTTAACACTGTTAGGGAGAAAAACTACCCCATGAGGGAGCATGAATTGAGATACCTGAGCTTTATAAGAAGGTTGCTTCAAAAGCTCGACTAAGGGGACCGGAATCTTAACCTTTTCTAGTTCTTTTTGAAGGTTGAAAACAACATGGTTCTTTTCTGTGATGACTTCTTTTGGTTTCTCTTTAGGGGGAGCTGGTGGTTTTATGACAACTGTGGTAGCCTTAGGATTCACAGGGGACTCAGGGACTGACTTCGAGGATGAAGAAGCAGTGGCTCTTTGGTGCAAAGGCTCTTCTATAGGATTTTTTCCTTTGTTGATGGTATCTGACTGAGCAGGCTCTTTTGATGGGGATTCTCCCTCCTAATCTTACACACGGGTCCTCTTTCTAGAGGATCTAAGTTCATACTTCTTATGCAGTTGGGCTTGCATGAAGTCTACAAATTTCCGGCAATAGTCATCAATATATGGGTCTTCTGTAGACACTTCTTTGGGTCTTCTGTACACACTTCTTTCTTCCCTTGCTCTTCTTGTTCTTCTTGCAAGGTAATTTCACCATCTTCATCCTCTGAATAAGCCAAAAATTGATCCTCTTGACAGTCAAAAATTCCTTCAGCTGGTCCTTCCACTTGTCCTTCCATATACAAAGGAGGGTGGATATGATCTTGCTTCTCCTTTCTATCTCGCTGCAATATTTGCAATGGAGGTTTCCGGTATTGTGGGTTGAAACCTCGATTAGGAGCCATTTGATTTGGTCGGGCAGCTGAGCTTTTAGTCTCCAACTCCAGCGTCACCAACTTGTTAGAAAGGTTTTTAATCATCTTGTTCATCTCTTCTATCTTGTAGTCCACTGCTTCCCTTTCTTGGTTAGAGGAAGAAGCTTCCTCTTTATCGCTTCTCCTGAAATCGTGATCTATTCTCCCCTTAGACTTTCCTGTAGAGGCGAAGTTTGCCTCCACCTCTAACGCATCAGTCTGGGCCCAGTCTAGGGATGCAAATTTCCTCTCTCAAAGTAAAGCCAAACTCAAACTCAAATGCTCCTACAAATACTACCTTAGCTATTGTTTGAGGAGGTTTCATATCGGCGAGTAAGTTATTGTACAACTTGTTAAACCTCTTGATGAATTCAGTTACATCTTCATTATGCTTCTTTTTCAATGCATTGAACTCTATAAGAATGTAACCATGATCCCTCTTCTCCCCCCACCTTTTTGTAAAAGCATTTTCCATTTCCTCCCAGGTATTTACTGAGTTGTCAGCAAGAGTCTTAAACCACTTTCGGGCTTCTCTTTACAAAGATTGGACGAAAAGCCTCAACACTACATCCAAGTGTTCCACATTGAAGTTCTCAGCAAAAGCACAAAAATCCTCAATATGCTTCTGAGCAATACTATTGTCTTCCCCCATGAACCGAGGCAAGAGCTTCATGTATTCTTGAGGCATATCATTTAGGACTTGAGGCAGTGTCAGTGGGGCATATTTATTAAGAAAAAATCCTGGTACAGCAATTGGAGGTGGTGGGTTCTGAGGAGGGTTCTGATGAATGATGATTGGTATGTGTTGGGTTGCAATTTGCAAATTTATCTGAGGAGAGCTCTGGAGTATGGTGACTTGTTTAACTTCCTCAACTTCGAGGGTAGGGTGCAAAGAGATCCCAGATGTATTTACCAGCTCGATCTCGTCTTTTATCTCAATATGGTCCAAAACAGAGTTATCTGGGGGATATTCAAGTATTCGAGATGTGGAACCAAGGCCTTGGACTTGAGCCTTCTGAGAAGAGGACGGGGAGTCTTCTAATGAGAATTTGGGTATATAAGTCTGAGCTGGTTGCTTCTCTTTCCAAATTCTCTTGAATATAATTTTTTCAGGGTCAGAGACTGAGGGTGTTCTCAACTGAGAGGTATCTGACCTTAGATGTGGCTTAGTGTAAGCCAGGATTACAAGTGATTAGGCTTTTAGAAAACAATGGAGTTGCCAAGGTGAGGGCTATGCAACTCTCAACCCTTCGTGCTCACCTGATTGAAGGGTGGATACAATGTTGTATTCCAGGGGAAATATTTTCAAATTCGTCCCCGGCAATGGCGCCAAAAAGATGTTGTCACTCCTAGAGACAGCGTTGAGTTGCAAAATACCAGTGCCTAGGACATCTTAAGACAAGAGGTTTTAAAGGTATTTTGCATGTTGATAAAAGGGAACCTCCTTATAACAAACGGATTGAAGTATTTTTTTAAAGGTGGTCCTGGATCTCGGAAAAATAAGGATAGTAATCGGGAGCTTTAGTTGCAGAGAGAAAGGCCTACTCAAAATGGCCCTGAATCAATCATGAGATAAATTTGTTGCAAGGAGGGCCGAATGTGAAACAAATGAACACTCATAAAAGTTAATCAAGGTATGGAACTATGTGCAAAAGTTAGAGAAAGTCTGCACGAGATGGGCTTAAAGAAGTATAAGAATCCACCCCTTTAGAGACTTTGGTAGAAAAACGATATTGAGAGAGAATTTGGAACAGAAATCATGCCTCGAGCTATATTTAAGATGTTCATATGAATTATGATGTGAGTACCATTAAAGATAAATTCACTCCTAAATCATAGGACGTCCGCATTTTGAAAGCAACGATAACAAGAAGAAAAATGTAATCACAATAAACATTTAAGTTGAACAAACACATCCAGGAAATACATACTGTTCACCCATCTCAGTAGGAATCCATAGACGCAACAGAAAAATTTTGTATTATTCTCCGAAATGGCTCTTCAGATATGCATTAAGAGCAAAACCTCAAAATTACAAAATATCACACACAGAATACAGCGTCTTCTGCCAGAAAATTCATAACTTTTTTTAAGTCTGTGGTTCAATCTTTTATAGTCTTTCACATGAACCTTCAGAGAAAATATTTTTTGAGACAAAATATTCTCTGGAGATATGTCTATTTCCAGTCATAATCAAAAACAAAAATTGATGATGAGGTCAAACGACCTCTCATCTTTAATAGTATGGCCTGACATGGGCTATAAATAAAACATAACAGAAAATGAAAATAAAGTGAGTGCATAGGGTGAAATCAAGATTTCACTCGTTTTCATATTACATAGAAAATAAAAGTAAAACAAGCCATGTGGACCAAATCATGAGATTCATCATTTTTTGTTTCGCCGAGGAGTGTCTGTGACTAGCGTGGCCAAGCTGAGGATGAAGATGATCCAAGTGGACGAGCCGGAGGAGGTGGCAATTGATGAGAAGCAGAAGATACCGTAGGATTCACATATTCACAGCACTTTTGCCACAACCTGTCCCCTATTGATGGCATTGTGATGTAGGCTTCGAACGGTGGTTGCATGTTAGTTAGCTCTATATAATCTACATGGACGGCGAGAAATTGCTTTCCCTGGAAGAGGAGGAAGAACTCTTTGCGTAGCACGGATATTATTGTCTCGAACAGTGAGGAATTGCTTTACCAGGCAAAGGAGGAATAAATCTTTGCGTAGCGCGGCTATTATTGTCTCTGCTTTTAGCTGGGTTGTCCTTTCCAAAGATATGTCTGCATTGCCCATAATTTATGACATCTTTTGCTCATAGGCCGTTAGCTAAGAGAATGTGCCTGTTTGTGGATCCCAGCATGGTGGGAGGCCTGCTTCTACCAGCCTGTTCCACTCCAGGTCGAACTTCTCCACTCCTTTCAAGACTAGTGCCAAACAACCCAGTGCGTTTGCGCGTGCAGTTTCTTTCTCAATTACTCTTCCAACCTCCATAATCGTCCTAAAACCGTCAAGGATTCCCTGCGCACGCAGTTCATCACGCGAGAGTTAATTTAGGTACCGGATATATTTCTTGGCTATCATGGCCTTTGCTTCTCTGTCTGTGCGTCCATCCTGTAGCTCGGCTTTGAACTGGTGGATTGCAATCTTCTTGTCATCTATCAGTGCGAGGAGGTTCCAATGTTGCTTAACCTCTGTTATGATGTCTACCCAAACCAGTCGCCTTGCTTCCACAAGTGACATATTGCCTTTGATCTGCCCCTTTAAGTCCTTGATGGACTTATCCTGCACCCGAGTCTCTTCGCACAGTTTTTCTAGCTCCCTTTGTAGGGATGTCATCACCTTCTAGCTTGCCACTAGCGCAGCCTCAGTATCCTTTAGTTGTTGTCGAACTAAGCAGGTCTCATCCTCTGACACCTTCATATCAAACAGGGCCTTGGTGAGTTGTTCAGGCATTGTCTCGGGCTCACCCGACACAAGGGTCGTGCATGTATGTTGGTCCCATTTGACCTGCCAGTCTAACAGCCTCTGATTCAGTCCAGAAATCTCCATGTCCTTTTGTGCATTCTCTTCCTGTTCTCTGGCGAGTGAGTCAGCGAAAGCTAATTTCTCCTTTTCTACCTGAACAAGCTCATTCGTCTGCACATGCTCCTCGCGAGACATGTTTAGCTTCCGCTTCAGCTCCAAGTTCTCCACTTCTAACTTGGAAAGAATTTTTTGTCGTGCTACATTCTTATCAACCCCCTTCTCCCTTATCGTTGTTAAAATTGAACAACTAGGTCCAAACTCTAGGTTGTGTTGCTCAGATGACGATCCCAATATTTTTATTGGATTCCTCTTTCGGAGAGGTGTAAGATTGATCTAAGGATCATCTCGATCGGATGAGAAGAACATGGACTTTGAATTTATTCCACTTATGTGCTAGGTCTTGGAATATAATATAGACTTAAATGTCTTAAAGTGCGTGTCACACACCCCCAAAGATGCCTATATATTGGAGAGACTTGGAGTTCATTTTACACACATTGTGGAGGATTTTCTTCTCTCTTGATGACGATGGAGCTGCGTTCTTGGTGCTGCGTATTTGTGGAGTTCTTTGTTTGGGTTGTACTAGGGTTATGTGTGACACACTTGGCTGAATGACCTATTGGAGACTTTGCTGGTAGAAGCATCCTTCTGATCGCCGTAATGCCACCATTCATTATCTATGTTCTGGTTTGTCTTCTATTGATCTATTGCTATGTTCTATCTGCTTCAGTATTGTGTGCCCTAATCTGAAATGGCATAGAACATGTTCTAAAATTAACATGGTATCAGAGCCCGAGAGAAGACAATGCCCAGCTTATCTAGGGCAGCAAACAACGAGATGTGGGTTATTCTAAGACCTCTTTGCAGCCTCCTCAGCCTTACCCGTAAACTTGCTGTGGCCAGTTCTTTTCGTATGCAAGTCTGTCTTGTTTTTGGAGCGGCAAGTCTTCTCGCATGTTGTGCACACCAGATTAAGCACAGCTTCAGTCGATTCAGAAAATTGACGTGGCCAGTTAATTCGGCATGCTCTTGGGCTTCCTATTTCAATCTTAGAACTTATTCCAATAAGACGGCAAACCATTTGGGCATTCCAGAAAACGTGATAAATGTTGAAAAGAGCCAATGTCCCTCTGTCAACCCTACGGAAAATATCATTCAAAAATCAATAACTGGTAACCAGATCCATCGCGCTGCTACGGAGAATGGATTGGCGTTTGAATCTCAAGAAAGCGCTGATAATCAGAGATAGGGCGAAACATCTAGTAACGATCAGAGTAATGTGCCAAACTGTAAAGTTCTAGGCCACCTTCAACAGCGTGGAGGTTGAAATTCTAGTCACAATATACCTATTGCAGGATATATGATTTTGTGGGGGTATTCGTGCTGTGATGTTCTGAAAGGCATCATTATACCCTTTCGTTATGAAATGACAATAGTATTTAAAGCGGTGAGTGTGGAAGAGGAAAAGTGGAAAAACACACAGAAACTCTGCAACAATCTATCGCTTCAATTCATATCAATAACTGTGGAGAAAAATGAAGAGAAGAGCCAGAACAGCGAGCACCCAGAATGACCCCGATCACCCATCAGATACGCTCGAGTCCTCTCCTACTACCATCAAGCACGAATATGATCGATCGATTCATACAGATGTTCGTCCGTCCACGTCTGTCAGCAAGCCCGTATGAATACCTCGGAGAATAGAGATTGCGGCGTCAGTAATAATCATTTCTGTGCCCGTGGCATTTGTGGATGAAAGATCACTGAATTAAATTTGCACGGAGAACTTCTCATCACCTGAAAAATCCGTGTCTGGGTCAAAGAAAAAGGCCAAGGAGCTGGGTTCGCATCACCTCTGGTGAACTTTGATGTTTAAAGGCTTACCGAGATTGCCTAAGTTTGCAGTTCCGCAGCGCTATGATCTGGAGCTCAGGGCAAATTTGAATACCTGTAAATTTGATGGCAAATTGGTCATCACGTTGAATGGCAGATTTTGAGAAGAAGATTTAGTGCGGACTTGAGACAAGAATTGAGGATTGGTTTGATCAAATGCGGATGAACGAAAAATAATAAATAATAAAAATAAAAATAAAAAATCGGTGATCTCTGAATTAAAATGTGGATTGTTCTATGTGGATTGAAGAGGAACAGTGGATCGGATTTCAGAGAAAAGGTTTCGAGTATATCTATGGAGAATTTCGAACAGAATTTCAAGGCTAATTACAGAGAATAGTTCGGACAAGTCACACCGACATTCTCGACAGTGCTTTTTTAAATAAGATGCTGATTACAGTGGAAGAATTCAGATCACACTCTGAAATAAGTATACGTTGTTTGAATAACCTTGAAAGAAAGATTCTGGTGCTATTACTGAAGGATAGTGATCTCATCTCGATGATAGAACAATGACTCCAGTTCGGTGTTCTCACATGACCACCGTAATCAGGTTTCGGTGTCTCATCTCAATGCCAAAACAGTGACTTCAGTTCGGTGCTATTGTAGTGGTGCTTTCACTATAACTTGGTGCTTTTATAGTGATGCTATCACAGTGAATGAATGGGCTCAGAATGCCATTCATTCCTAGGCATCTCAGTCACTCAATTGAACTAGCAGATGCTCGAAAAAAAAAAAAAAAAAATTGCTAGGATGAACCTTCTTACAAGGTACAATATTAAAATACCCACGCTTTGGATGTTGATGTAGTAGTTACTGTGATAAATTTGTTGAAATGTATTAAAAGGCATATGCAACTGAAGTGGAAACATAGTAAATATAAGGTTGCTTGTAAACTGAAGTTGAAGGGAGCATCCACCCTTGTCCTCCTGACCTGTATCTTGATATGAAAGAGTTGGTCGTGTCCTTCTCTTTTCTTTGGTGGAGGCTACTTCATTTTTTTTTTGTTGCTGGTCCTGTGTAATATATATTTGTGACAAACTGTCTACCTAGAAAAGGAATCTACCTTCTGCCACCTGTCTTTAACAGCTTTTTGTACATGCTCAGCATGGGTTCTGTTGCATCTCTGGTGATATCAGTGATGATAAATAAGAATGAAAATGACAGTGAAAGCTGGGGGCAGCAACAACCGCAGAAAGGAAGTAAGAATGTAATCTATGATTCTATGTCACTGACATTATGACAGTGACATAGACAGTGACCCATGTTTACGAAACTCATAATAGCAGTAAGCGACAGTATCAATCTTACATTGGAGCGTAATGATAAACTTGGAAGTGTGATTTGAGAAGTTTTTGCAGCCTTCAATCACGTTGTTGGAGTCTTGAACCGTGGTCAGCAAAGCCTGTGAAGTTTTTTTAAATCCATTATTTGACAGCATATGATACGTGTCAAGATGCACGAGAGCAATATGACACTGTATGGCTATGAGTCTTGAATGGCTTTGACTGTGTGAGAATAAGACCCCTTTCCAAGTTGGTGTTTGGCGTGCCCTCATTTAAAATAGATGTCTTCTCTCAAGAGAGAAGCTGGCATTAAGAGGGAGAATACCACTAAGCTAATATCATTGCTGAAAGAAGATCCTCATGGCTCAAAGACATATGGCTTCAGAGGGGGAAATTCCGGAAGAAAACCAAGAAGCCATATAGATACCAGGAGTATCTAACTGCCATGAGTTCAATATGATACTATAAAACATCAAGTCTGGAAGGATGACAGGATGATGTCTGGGATATGGTCCCTAGACCACAGGGCAAAGTTGTTGTCACCTCGTTATAAGATCAAGCATGGATCTGATGGAGATGATGAAAAGTCCAAGGCAAGATTCGTTGCCCGTGAAAGGCAGAGACTATGATGACATATCTGCACCAGTGGCCTAATATATACCATCATCTGATCTATTATTACCCTTGCTGCTACGCAAGAACAGAAGCAACCTCCAAATGGATGTGAAGACCGCTTTTTGGCATGGAGCGATAAAGGAAGAGGTGTATGTAGAACAACCTCTGGGGATCAAAGTCCAGGATCGGGACACCCATGTCTGCAAGTTGAAGAAAGCCCTCTATGGGCTGAAGCAAGCACCCAGAACTTGGTACAAGAGGATAGATAGCTACCTGATGAAGCTAGGCTTCACTTGTAGTAATGTTGATCCAAACCTTTACTTCAAGGTTGATAGAGAAAAGCCTCTCATGTGGACGATCTCTTCCTGACAGGTGTTGACCCCCTCATTCATCGGTGCAAGAGGGAGCTCGTTGCTGAATTCGAAAGGAAGGACCTAGGACTGACGCACTACTTCCTAGGCCTGGAGGTCTGGCAGAGACCTGGGGAGATTTTCCTCTCTCAAGGAAAATACATTGCGAAGCTTCTGGAAATATTTAGCATGATGGACTGAAATTCCCTATCGACACCAATGGAGCTCAACTTCAAGAAGTCGAGCGGCAACGCTGCTGAGCCCGTGTTAGCAAATCCTACTGAGTATCATCAACTCGTAGGGGCTCTGGTGTTTTTTTTAGTGAACACCCGTCCGGACGTATGTTGTGCAGTGAACACTTTGAGTCAACACATGGTTGATCATAACATTCACTGGGTCTATGCCAAGAAACTCTTGAGATATCTTTGGGGCACGATAGACCATGGGCTGAGATACACTGCTGGGAGCATGACACTCCTTGGATATACTAATGCCGATTGGGCTAGCAGTGTGGTGGATCGCAAGAGCACATCTGGATGTTGCTTCACACGTAGATCTGCTTCGAGTAGGAAACGAAAGGTGGTAGCCTTGAGCACCACTGAGGCTAAATACATTGCAGCATGTATGGCCTGTTGTGAAGTCACTTGGTTGCGAAAGCTCTTCAGTGAGTTGTTCGAGCATGTGCTAGATGCCACCGTTATCCTTTGTGATAACCTGAGGGGGATTCGTTTGTCATAGAATCCCGTGTTCCAAGAACGATCTAAGCATGTTGATGGCTGGTACCACTTTATCCGGGATATGGTACAGCAAGGCGCCGTAAGGCTCGATCATAGGAACTGATGAGTAGGTCGCGGATATTCTCACTATGCCCTTGGGGAAGGTCATGTTCCTAACCTTCCGTGAGAATCTTGGAATCGTGGAATGACCCTATTCTGAGGGTTCTGTTGGACGATGAGCTCTGGGAGCTCTGGGAGGGCCTTGGGGATAGTTCCTCGGAGCTATAAGCACACACGGGGCTAGGCTTACCGAACCTTGTGGTGCTTCTGCCCCACCTTTATGATATTTGAGTAGGTTCACCTCTCATGATCTGTGCCCCGTATGCATCCTACCCACTGAGTTCCGGACTCACGGGAAGTACCTCTCATTTGGCCAATGAGGTGGGAAAAGCTAGAGACTAGTAGCAAATACTAATGGATGCATCAGAGATTTTCGTACTCTCTATCTAGGATGGCACATGTCCAACCACTTGATCTGGGATCAAGTCTAGTGAGGTTTCGGACCTCCAACTAACTTTGGGTCAGTGAAACTAACTTCGGGTTAGTATATATAACTCTCTTGAGTCCAAGTGAGGTTTCGGACCTCCTACTGACTTCAAGTCAAATAAACCAACTTCGGGTTCGTATGAGACTCTTTGTGAGTCCTATAGAGGTTTCGGACCTCTGGGCTGAATCTGTCAGTCGGGCATGATGTCTTTGTAACTAACCCACTTCTGTTCTGAAATAAAGAGGCCAACAAAGCAAGTTACAACGAGATGACGCACGATGTTTGGATTGCACTAGTGGACGGAGTTCTCCCTAGTTGAGAAGGAGTGTTAAAATTGGACAACTAGGTCCAAACTCCGGGTTTTGTTGCTCAGATGACGATCCCAATATTTTTATTGGATTCCTCTTTCGGAGAGGTGTAAGATTGATCTAAGGATCATCTCGATCGGATGAGCAGAACATGGACTTTGAATTTATTCCACTTATGTGCTAGGTCGGCCTGGAATATAATATAGACTTAAATGTCTTAAAGTGCGTGTCACACACCCCCAAAGATTCCTATATATTGGAGAGACTTGGAGTTCATTTCACACACATTGTGGAGGATTTTCTTCTCTCTTGATGGCGATGGAGTTGCATTCTTGGTGCTGCGTATTTGTGGAGTTCTTTGTTTGGGTTGTACTGGGGTTATGTGTGACACGCTTGGCTGAATGACCTATTGGAGACTTTGTTGGTAGAAGCATCTTGCTGATCGCCGTAATGCCACCATTCATTATCACATTGGCTTGTCTTATTGATCTATTGCTATGTTCTATGCAGCAGTATTGTGTGCTCTAATACGAGATGGCACACATGTTCTAAAACTAACAATCGTTTTCTTGAGGATTTCCAGTTGGGTGTGGTTTGCTTTGGCGCTAGCTTTCTCTCTCTTCTGGTGCTCTATTACCAGTTTGTACTTCTTTTCGAGCTTCTTCAAGGCTACTGCATTTTTCACTACCTTAATCCGTAGCATGTCCCCATTACACTAGTGTAAGTCTAGCTTGTCTAGCAGGGGAATGCTGGTTAAGTTGAGGATGATTTCCAAAGCTCGATATTGGGCTCCAGAAGCCGAGGGCTGCAAGGCTGCTTGCTGAATAGCTAGTATAAGCTGTTCTTTATCCATATCTAGCATCGAGGAAAGCCAGGAATGGTGCTTATCCATGAACCCTGCCGATTCAGCCCTCAGTTTCTCTCGGGCGAATCTGTTTCTGATATTTATTTCCTCCCTTGTCTCTTGCCTATTCGCCGTGATTACCTGCGAAAGCTCTGAGGGGGCCGACGAGGAGGCATTGTCAAAAGAAACATGAAAACCTGGCTTGTCTTTGTCAGGACCCCCAAACTCATGAATCTCTTCATAGGATAGCTCGACCCCTATGTCATCTGGCCCTTTAGTCCTCTGTTTTTTGTTAGGGTGAGTTTCCTCATTAATGTCCATGACCTCCTGGGTTCCTGAGGGGCCTGCTTGTCCTTGTTCCTCTGTCCCAATAGTCACATTATCTCCTTTGCCTTCCGCAGCGGAGGAGTCAGCCTTCATCTGTGCATCCAAAGGCCACGTATCAAGATTAGCTCTCCATTCAATGAAGGGCCTAGTCTCATGTATATAAGTAGTTGATTTTATTTCCTCTTCCTATTGGAGAGGACTCCCTTAGGGTCATAGGGCCAAACCTTTCCCTGTGGGAGGTTCATCTCTTTTGTAGCATTTTTTCCACGGTTGAGAGGGCATGCCTCGAATTTATTGTGAAGGGACCGATTGAAGTAGGGAGTTTGAGGATGTATCCTTTCTTCGCAGGTACGAAGTGGATCTGGTCGGCCTTCAAGGTTTGTCGAATGAATTCGAGGGCAAAGACGCGCAGAGATGGGAACACCGCCAGGTGGTAGGGAGGTACCTCTGCACCGTAGATTCTGATCTCGGTATAGTCATCAAATAGGTACTAGTCCCCTGTGTAATCTTCCTCGTCAAACTGTAGCCAGTTCTTCTGCTCAGGAAAGATTCTAGGCGGGGGGCTTGTCATGCATAATGGTATAAGCTATGGACATGAACTCATTAATAAATTTTGTATACCCCTTCCCCTCTGGCTGCTAACGAACTGTAGCAGTCCACTCGAAGACGGCTCTGGGTTGGGCACTTATCCTCGAGAATCTGTTTAGGCCTAGACTTTCAAATCTATCCATGTGCTCGAATAGAAACAGGTAAAACACCAGGGAACAATAAAAAAAAGAACTAGTAGAGGACACTTCTTGAAACTGAGACTGGATAGCCGAAGCTAAGAAAGAGGGGATATCCAAAAGAATGTCCTTCTGCATCATGAGCCAAAGAAAAGCTATGCCCTCTTTAGTCACCTGCTCGACCTCCTCATACCCTAACAACCCCGAGATGAGTGCTAGGAAGGGCTATACATTGGTTCAGAACGTTGACAGGGGAATAGAGTCTGTGAGCGGGAAAGATGCCAGGCGGGAATTTGAGAGAAGGTTGAGGAAACCGCTTTGTTTTTCTCAGGGTAGCTTCGAAAAGTGACAGGAGAGGGAGGCCTCAGAGAATTCAACATAATCTAGGCTGGGAGGGTAGCGAATGGCTTCCCTTATAAGTTGGGGCGTAATGCGAAAAATCTTATTGCCCTAGGTAGAAAAAAAAACGTCTTTGCGCTCGTCATAGGATTCCCCAAGCCAGCTAATAAACTCGGGAACAAGGTACATGGTAGGGGCGATTTGGTAATACAGACCCGACTCGACGACTCTGAACATATCTTCGCCTTTTCGATGATAGTCGAAAAGCTCGGGTCTGATGTGGGCTACACTAAACGGGTAGACTGGGTCATGAATTCGTGCATGGGCGTCGATGAGGGGTTCGAGTCCAGGAGCAGTCTTGACCTCGCGAACTTGTGGGGTTTCAGGCTCAGACTTCTTGGTTTTCGTTTTCCCCATGACCATTTGAAAAGTAAAAACAGAAGGGAAATAGTGCGACGAGAAAACGACTAAATACCTGAGAGTAATGAGGTAGCCCAGGGGAAAGCGATGCGGGACTGAAAACGACCTTGCACTTGCATTTTAACCTCCTCTGCGCGAAAAGTCGATTAATAACCTTTGTTTTACAGAGTTGAAAGTAAAACAAGCTTATATTAGACCGAGTTTTACGGAGTACGAGACAAGGTGACAACTGTAGGGCTAGCATCATAAGGACGCCGACAATAGGACACGTGGTGATGGGTTATTGGCTGACAACAGCCAGGTAGATGTGAACCACGTGCCGAATTAAAGCAGGTACCGACCTTCGTACTGCCATCCTAGACTTACCTTACCTTTTTACTTACCGACGCCAATTGTTATCTTCGATGGGCCCCTTTAAAATTCGGTGGGGTGTATAGTAGTCTTCAGGCTCATTTTCTTACCCCACAGAACGCTTGAAATTGGTCCGTCAAAAGGTGACGTCACTTCTTTCGGGGGCCTGGCTTTTAACATCGCCATGCTCCTTTGAGGCCGACGAAAAGCCTTGCCCGTGCGCTTTGTGACTCGTGGTTCCGCCACGGAGCCATGAGTGTTACTCCCGACTGTGTAATAGCCCCGATAAGTCTTAGACACCGCGCCTATCCCCTTAAGGACCCTCTTTCCAAGACCTTCACCATTTACTCAACCTGCCACCCTTCTAAATTTCTCGTATTTTTCCCTATGACCGCTACTTTTATATGATAGATGAGGTGACTAAACAACACAACATTTGGTATGAATAATACTCAAAGGTTGCATATGGGTTGACCTACAAGAGGAACTCTATAAAGTTTGGTATTGTACTTAAAATGTTTCATATACCTTTTTACTATGATAAAAGTGTATTATTGTTAGAAAATGTTCTAAAAAATCATGCGAGACACTAAAATATCTATTAGTTTATTCCCCGCAATTGATCGTTGTGCACAAAAGGGCATTAAGCTATGAAAACCTCTTCATCAATAAGGTTGAGAAAGCCGTAGTCTAAAAAACCCATAAAATAACCTAGAAATTTGAGCAAGAATATGAAAAATTTCAGCAAAAATATTTGAAAATCTAGATTATAGTTGTCAAATTTCAAGATTTTGGGTGCCCCAATGGTTTTTGGATGGTGCTGAATCCATTTCCACCATCAAAAAAACAACTCAAACTCTACAACTATATGAATTTTTGAAAAAAAATTACCGGATTCCGGCAAAAAGTTGTAGTTCGGGCTATTCTGTGACAACTCCATTGAGAAATGCCTTTCAATAAAAAGATATTACAAGATATTGGTGTCCTATTCCCAAGGATAAAAAGATATTACAAGATATTGGTGTCTTATTCCCAAGGATAAAGATAAGACACATTACATTGGCTTCTTGTACAATACATTATTAACTTAGTTGTGTTAGGTACCATCAAAATCATTACTTAGGGCTACACAGAAATGCTTATAAATACTAGTGTTTTCCCCCAAGGACACCATTGTCACATGAGAGAGACGTAGAATTCTAAAAATGTAGAATAAAACCGTGGCATTTATGACACCAAATCTAGGTATAGAGGAATCTTAATTGTGACTCTCAATTTCAACTCCTCTTTGGGAGGACTTATCCTAACTAGCTTTTCAATGTATGAGATGGTAAGTAGGTATAGAGGAATCTTAATTATGACTCTCAATTTCAACTCCTCTTTGAGAGGACTTATCCTAACTAGCTTTTCAATGTTCAATTTCAACTCCTCTTTGGGAGGACTTATCGTAACTAGCTTTTCAATGTAGGAGAAGGTAAGTAGGTATAGAGAAATCTTAATTATGACTCTCAATTTCAACTCCTCTTTGAGAGTTCTTATCATAACTAGCTTTTCAATGTTCAATGTTCGAGATGGTAAGTATTAACTAGCTTTTCAATGTTCAATGTATGAGATGGTAAGTATTGATTTTCATTTATTCATCAGAGCGTTGATTGTGGAACAAGAAGAGCAGATCCAGCGCTAAGACAGAGGTCGAAGAGTTGCAGAAAGCAGCAAATCGAATCCCCTTAGGGATTGCACAGTGCAAGCCAGAAGGGCTGAAATTTCTGGGAAATTCTCTCTATGAGCGAGTCGACAAAGAGGGAAGGGCTTCAGATCGGAATTTTTTCGAGCCAGCGGGAGCAGCGCAAAGCTGGTGGGACGCAGTTTTCTGCAAGCAAAATTTGTTAGTCAGGCAGAAAGTCGTCAAAAGAGGAAGCCACAACACATTGAGGGAATTTTCTTCCTCAGGAAGTTCCTAACCAGGGAATTTCATTTTCCAAGATCTGAGCAGCAAATCTACAAACTCAGAAGGAGTGCGTAAGCCTGTTCAGTGTTGCGCAGAGGGGGAAGAAGAGGAGCAGATTCGACATTCTTGACGATCATGAAAGCTCAAGGGCTTAGAGATCAGAACCGGTTGGAGGGAGCCTCCAACTACGTGATCTGGAAGGCAAGAATCATTTGTGTTCTAGATGAGTACGATCTCAAGCTTTTCGTGACAAATACGATAGTTGTCCCTACAGATACAGATCAGCTGAAGAAGTACATGGCTGATATGGTGAAGACCAAAAGGCTACTCATTGACGGAGTCAAAGATCACATAGTGTCCCACATAACCAACAAAGGCACAGCGAGGCAAATGTGGGAAGCCTTAGCAGTGTTATACGAAGGATCTTCCGAACAGTGAAAGATGTACTTAGAGCAGAAACTAAGGATGATGTAGATGTATAAAAGAGAGTGTATTGTTTTGTTCCTGTAGAAACTTCAGGAAATCCATGATCAGCTAGCAGCAGTGGGAGCCACCCCTTCTCCTATAGCCATGGTGAGACTGGCTCTTAACGCAGTCTCTGAAGAATGGCAAGTGTTTTCCCAGAGCATCCTGGACAGAACCACCTTGTCAAGTTGGGAAGAGATGTGGGCTGCTCTTCAGCAAGTAGAGCTAAGGAGGGACCTGGTCAAGTGTAAACTTGACGACAGCAGTGGAAGTGTATCGAAGTTGAAGCAAGAGGAGGAAGAAAATGTAGCCCTCGCATCCAAAGGGCAGCAGGAGCAGCGGAGACGTAAGAAAGACGTCTCGAAGATTAAGTGCTTCAGGTGTGGTGAACTTGGTCACTACGCTACCCAGTGTCCTTTGAAGAAAAAGGACAAGGACAAGAAACACAATCAAAAGGTTGCGACTGCGATGATCAATGAGGATGAGTACGCCATGAGTGCCCACACATTTCTAGGAGGGAGATGGAGCGATATTGAGTTGTAAGTTCACAAGAACTTCCGTTGGGCAGGATCCTTGAGGAGTCCACCTCTTGGATCATAACCTTGCAACAAGTGCCCAAGATCAGCGATAGCAGGCTGGAGGAGTTTTCAGTCAGTGCATAGGAGTGCAGAAACAAAAGATGCAGTGGTTAGCAACGTTAAATCTGAGCAGAGTTGCATCATCGCAGAGAGACACAGTGCAGAGCAGCAGCAACACAATGTTTCAGAGGGACAACTTGGGACTAACATCAGTCAAAGTTTCAGCATCCAGATGCATCCTAAACACTTGTTCAAAATTTTGGATGTTTTCCAGTTGCTTAGCTCAACAGCTGAGTTGCAATGCTAGCAGCAAATGCAGAGTTTGAGAGGGAATTGCAGTATAGATGCAGTGTTGATCGTGGCAGGGTCAGCAGCAGTACAGTGCAGCAACAACGCAGTCATTGGTGGATAGCATGTCAGACATCAGCAGCGCAGTGATTGGTAGACAACATGTCAAACATCAGCAGCGCAAAGGGAAATGCTTCAGAGTCCGAGCAGTTTGCAGCAAGGCATATCTGTTAGAGCACATTCCTTGCTAAGAGGGAGTGTTGATTTGTGGTAGCATCAGATGTGCTCTAAGTCTCAGACTTTGGAGAGGCTTAGACACATGCATTACAAATAACCCAGAAACAGTTTTATTTGATAAATTAATTATTTTTAATGACCCCAAGTCTAACTTAGGAAATTAAAATGATTAATGGGTATTAATCTAAACTGTGGGTGTAATTTCTAGAAAAAACACATCAAGTCAAAATGTAATCTTAGCCGTTGATTGGAGACCTAATCTCGGTCGTTAAAGTCTCAACGAGAAGAGACTATAAAGAAGACTTGAGAGTCATTTGGAAAAATAAACCGAAAGGATCTAGTGATCAAATTTTCTGAAGTGAGCAGTGCTCAAGACGAAAACTTCGATCTAAGTGATTCTTCATTGTAGAGAGGGGCAGAGATAGTTTCTGGAGAGAAATATTTCTCAGTCGAAGAATCATCAACAAAGAAGGGCAGAAAGAGATCCAACAGCGACTGCGCAGAGCCATAGAGGCTAACGCAGAGCCACCCAGGGCTACGCAGAGGTTGCGCAGAGGGCCAGAGGAAATCTCAAGGTTTGCTGAAAGATCGATTTCAGAAGCTGAAAGTCGGGGTGGGAGACAGGGGGCAGAGATCAGAATTTTTGTGGAGCAAATAGATTCACCAGCTGAGTGACGTAGTGCCTAAGAGGGTTGACGTTGGGAGTGCACAGAGGCAGCATAGAGCCTGTCAGAGGCACATCATTCAGTGGTCGGATCAGCTGGGATTTCCAGTGATAGGGTGAGGTAACCCCACTAATCTTTTCATTAGTCATATTCTTTGTAACTGATTTGTCCAGTGAGACAATCAAAGATGTATTCAAATAAATTGTTGCTTAATAAAAAAAACCCTCAGATCTGCTACGCTAGTTTTCCCGCATTGGGTTTTTTCGGAGACGTTAGTCCAAAAATAACGGTGTCATGTGTGTGTTATTTCTCTTGCTCAGTTTATTGTTTTCACATATAATTTAAAGTGAAAGCTGCTTCAATGTTTTCAGAAGTAATCTGCAAAATAACTTGTTAAACCTAATTTACAAGTACGAAAAGTAGTTCAGATTGTTGTAGTAAGATTCCAAATCTAAGACTTGGAATTTTCACAGAGGTATATGTTTACTAGTAATGGCTGTATATAGATCAAGGATTTTAGATTTGAAAAAAATAAGATGTAGCTATCAAAAGAATAAGTGTACACCCACCTCTTATAGAGCAGTGAAAATGATAGCCAATCAAAAAAAAATGAGGTGTGCATGATGTATTTAAAGTACTATCAAAAGAAATAATTGTACACCCACCTCTTATAAAGCAGTCAAAATGAAGACCAATAATAATCATCTCAATTTGATACAGAAAACACGTAATATTATCAAGGTAATACGCAGCATCCCACCAGAAAAACTACTTGAATAACTGTAAACTAATTGAATAGCTATCGTATTCTTTTAACGAAAACCCTATATCATTTCAATTTGATACAGGAAAACAAGTAATATAATTAGGACAAAAATAAATATTAAAAAATATGAAGGTGATGATATTTCAATTTCATAAAATAAAAACTCATCATGAGCATCAAAAAGTGCACTAATTAAAATGGAGTTGTCTTTAGTGCGACTTTTTGAAGGCTTTTCTGGTAGATTATTCTGGTCTAATTTTTTTAAAATCCGTCAAGAGTTTATTGAAAACAGAAATTTGATGAGTAACTTGCACAAGAATTTATTGAAAACAGAAATTTGATGGGTAACTTGCACAATCGAAGTGTCCTAGGGGTTTTTTAGGGTGTTGAATCTATATATACAGTAAAAAAGACAAGTTTAAATAACAAAAATCAAGATTTTACCTCAATTTTTTTCACCGGATTCTGGCACCGAAAACTCTAAAAAGTCGCACTAAAGACTACTCCAATTAAAATTGTAAGAAAATAGAGTGATGAAGACTCCAGTTTTATAAAATAAGAACTCATAACTGTGCATTAAAAGTGCAATTGGGCTCTAAATGCCTATGGATTATATGACCGACGGAAAAATTACAGTATGACCTCACAAGCCAACCTATTCCTCTAGATATTGGTCACCATGGGATTATATGATCGACGGAGAAATTACAGTATGACCTCACGAGCCAACCTATTCCTCTATTGGTCACCATGGGATGTAAAGATTTTCCATGCTCTTTTCTCTTATTACATGCCTTGGCTTCCTTCTGTGCTTTGCTGGACTCTATTGTTTTACTTGTACCCATTGAGGGTATGTTCTTGAAATGTGCTGGACTCTAATGTTTTACTTGTACCCATGGAGAGTATGTTCTTGAAATGGATATCAAGAACCATCTTACCTCACTTTTTTGAGACTATATCTTATTCCTTGATCGAGTTTGAGTTAACAAAGAGGAATTGCTACGCAAATCTCTGAACAAATAAAGAGGCGTTGATACATAGATCTTCCCTTAATCTAATATAATAGGGGGCAGACAAGAAAATATTGATCTGGCTCGGCCAACAAGGCAAATTTTAATTTATGACTGTCGTATAAAAGTTTTCCTTACATATGAACAGCATATCTTTTACGTAGATAACAAAGTATTTTATACTAATATATTATTTTCCCTTGATCTAGTGGGAAATAACCAGGTACTTGTTACAATTTACATTATTTTCCCTTGATATAGTGGGCATATAACCAGGTATAATTGTTATAATTTACATTTTACCCATGAAACAAGAGTGGGTACTAACCAAGTAAGACACAGCTTCCATGTCTCACTCATTTGTCATTACCATTTTGATGGCTGCATTCATTTAACAATAGTTATGCCTACATCTGGGTTTATTCCAGTGTGACAGTAAATTTCAACGAGTCTATTGAATTTGTGTATAACAAAGGTCATCACAGACCATAACAAAAATGATTAATCGTGTCGGACATTTTAATAAGTTTGAAGATATAAAATATTCTTTACTTTGAAATATCTATAGGTTGAAAATGATAGTACATGGTTAAGGATGAGAGTAGTCTTAAAAAGACCAACAAATTAGCTCTGAAAATAATGGAAATTACGGCAAGAATATGACAAAATCTAGCAGAAATTTTTGAAAATATGAGTTACAGATGTCAAACTTCAGGATTTTGGGTGCCCCAAGAGTTCTTGATAGTGCTGAATCCATTTCCACCATAAAAAAACCATTCAAACACTATAGCATTCTGATTTTTTGAAAAAAAAAATCGCCAGATTCCGACAAGAAAACTGCTGTCTGGGCTATTCTGTGGCATCGGTAGACAACCCCTACGCCTTAAGGATGTCTCTTATTTGAGAGCATTGCTGGGGAATTAACTTGTAGACCAAGTTACAGAACAACTATTATTAAAGGAAAAATACACGAGGAAAGTACTTGTTAATGAAGAGCCTCTTTTGTTATTTATCGAAGCCTCTTGAACTTCCCAAATACTTGTAAATAGAGAGACAGTGAATGAACCGATCACTGGAAAAAAAGGAGAACAGTAAGGAGTCCTAATACATTGTCTGTGAATCAAGCTAAGGATTCATTATTTATTCGAACAGACCTTGGACATACAAAAAGGCAGATCTAATACCCAGCAGCTAATTTGAACAGAACTAGAAAACTGAACTGCGAAATTCACTGATCAAATATACAGAGTATTCTAAAGAATTTGCAACAGAAAATAAATTCATAAAGACACAAGCATACAATTAACAAAACACCAGAAATACCCAAGAAATCCCAACTGGGGAAAACCTGTTAATTTGTGTTTTTATTGATCTGCTCAGAAAATATCAGTAATTAATTACAAATCACTTGGGAAATTTTCCCTTTTAACTCTCTGATCCTCAACACAATATCCCACACACCCTAGACCAATTCAGCCTCTCTTGCACAGTTGTACCAACTGTACAGGCTGAACTGCTTCCTTGCTTCAGGTATCTCCGCCTCCTTAAGTGATGCGCTCTCCCTGACCTCGCGCTGATCTGGAACTAATTTCCTGAGCTCAAATGACAAATTCTCGCTAGTGCATACTGATACTATTCACCAAGTCTCTGCTCTCCTCTTTATAGGATGGAACTGCTCTTCAACTCAAGCGAACTGGCCCCTTGAACCCAAGTCGAACTCCCTCACCGAACTCAAGTCTGACTGACATCTTGAATTCAAGCAAACTGGCCTTTTGAACTCGAGTCAAACTGCCTCACTGAATTGAAGTTGAACTGAAATAAAATCTCCATGCATGCTCAGTTCGATATTGGGAGTCACTCATGCTCAGTTCGATATTGGGAGTCAATAGCTGAGTGGGGTCCATTCGCTCTACTCTTGTACTTGCGCTTTCTTTTCATCTGCATGTTGCTCGGCCTGTCCAACAACTAGCTGTGGTGAAGTCCGGGGAGTTGATTGAACCTCTTGCTTGGGAGCATGTTGCTCCTCCTCCTGTGATGTATCCTGCCCATGCTCCAAGGACAACTTCCTAAGAGCCCGCGCTTCCTCGAACTTCACATCACGTTTGATCACTGTCTTCCTGAGTGTTGGAATATACACCTTGTACGCCTTGGATGTCTCGGTGCAGCCCACGAAAATGCCCTTCTCTGTTGTGGACACCAACTTCTTCCGGCTCTCCAAAGACACATGGCAGTAAACAAGACTGCCAAAGATCCAAAATTCAGACACATCAGGCTTATTTCCTGTGAAAGCCTCCTCTAGTGTGACTCTGCCTAGCACCTTGTGTGTACTCTTGTTCTGCAGAAGGACTGCAGTGTTGCATGCCTCTGCCCAAAGAAACATGGGTAGACCTTGGTCATGCAACATAGCCTTGGCTGCTCCAACAATGCTTCAGTCCTTGCGCTCAGCCACCCCATTCTGCTGAGGGTTATGAGGTGCGGTGATCTCTCTCCTGATGCCCTCCTTGGCACACAAGTCTCTGAAAACATTGGAGATGTACTCTCCACCATTGCCTGACTTCAGCGCCTTGATCCTTTGACCAATCTATGGTGATTTTTGTAGCTTGGGAGGTACTCCAAGCCTTGAGGATTGAGGGTTTGGAGGCAGGAGCTCCACAAGTGGCCTTGTGGGCTTGAAACCCAAGCCTGGGGTTTTGCACCCATTGATGCTTGGGCCAAAACCGTGATGAGTTTTCGACATCTGTTGAATGAGGAATGATAGTGCTCATCGAGACGAATCCGACACATTGAAAATCATCCGATTCTGAGTTGTCGTTGAAGAGATATTAATTTTTGAAGATAAGTGTGGGTGAAGATGTGGGCTTGTTCAAGTTGGCCTAATGTTAGTAGGTTGTTTGAAAGGTTGGCAGCCCTTTTAGGGTTGTTCGTTGGAGCCACATGGCAACCTATAAAAGAAGGCCTTGTGTGAGGCATAAAGAGACACCTTAAGGAGCAGAGAAGGGAGGGGAGGCCAAAGTATACCTCAGACAGTCGCAGCCCTAGGAGACCCAGCGAAGAGGAGAATAAGGTCATTCTTGTGACTGTTTGGGATGGTTTTGGGGAGATGCAGCCAGCGAGGAAGAGAGGGTCTGAAAGAGACTAGGCCGAGTAGGTGAAGGGTTGTCTTGGGCATAAAATCTGTGTATTTTACTATTTTCTCTGTTGCAGACAGTGGTTCTCTGTTGCAAGTGCAGGTGGGTAGAAGGCCTGTTTAGGAAGGCCGAGTAGGCTACTAGGCTCCCTAAACAAGGCCACAGAGCACAGGGAAAGGAAGCCTGTATGGTGGAGAAAATCTGAATTTTATGCAGACCTTGTATGCCCTAACCCGGCCAAAATTTGACGATTGTTTGTGCATGGATTTGAGGGCAGAATCCTTGTTTTGAGGAGCCGAATTCTCCATGTGCAGACTGAAGAAATTTTGGGCAGTTTTTATGGTGTGTAAAGTGTGGAACAGACCTCAAAAGGGAAGGCTGCATTTTTGAGTTGCTTGAGCAGAAGCACCGCAGTCATGTACCTCACTCGATCAGGGAGCCAAGAGGCATAATTGGGGTGCGGTATAGCTCTAGAAGGTAGCAAGGGAAGGCAGGATTATGATTGAGGGAAGTCGCAGCTGAGATAAGGGTTTTGAATCTTGATGCTTGGAGGAAGGGTGAACGTGGACTGTTAGATGCCCTAACCAGAAGCAGCAACCTACAGCAGTATCACACCAGCCCTAGAGGTATGTACTGATGATGAGTTTGATGCTAGGGATGTAGTGTTTAGGTTGGACAATTGTTGGATGACTGTAGTAGCTAGAAGAAAGGGTTTCTTAGTGGGAAGATGCTACAGTAGGAAGCATAAATCCCTAGGCAAGAGGGCAGCAGCAGAAGGAGTTGCAGATGGCCTCTTGGATGATGGCTTGATGGTGTCCTAGGAGAGGACTAGATGATGGAGCCTGTTGGCAGCCAAGTGGAGGGTCTCCTAGGTGTGGGGATGCCCTAGCCAGAGGCAGATGCTACAGCAAGTATTGGACACTCGTGAACTGTTGGAGGGCAGTGTGAGAGTGGACCAAGTGTGGACGTGATTGGGCCTTTATGGTCTGCCGGAGGACAGCGTGATAGTGCCCAAGTTGGAGCCCGATGTGCAACACTTTGATGGACAAAAGTGATTGCTAGAGTGGCAGTTATTGAGCTCAAGGGTCTGATCAACCAGGAGCACTTTTGAGTAGCCCGAGACTTGTGTGTGGAGAAGGACTTCTACAGCAGATGATGGGCAGTCCTCCTAGCCCATGTTCATTGCGGGAGATGGACATCTTGCAGCGATAGGTGGCAGCCCTCCGTGCCCTATGTTGGTCTTCATCGGTGTAGCACAGGAAGACCATAGTGGGATGAAGTCCCTAAGTAGCTAAGGAGCAGCAGTGGGCAGATTGAGAGTTGTTCACAAGTGGAACTGTGAACAACTTGACAGGAGACTCAATGTGTTGATGCATTGATGGACGAACGATCAACTAGTGAACAGATTGATAGCCAAGGTTCAGTGGTTAGATGGACTTAGAGCATTTATAGAGGCAGGAGCTGCAGATCGGGAGCCAAAGGATCGGGCAGGTACAGGGTACGACCGAGAGGAGCTAAGAGAGTCGACGACATCAGCGAGATGGTCAGAGTATCTTGTTGAGGGCAAATTGGTCGTCGATGTACTGACACCAAGGCCCACCTTGTATCTTGTACTAGTGGATTGAGGGCCATTATCCCTGGTACGGGAGCCCTAGACTGTTGTATTATATTTGTTTAAAATAACGATGTTGGGTTGAAAAATGTAATAATTTGTCTATATTTTGTGCATGTGTGATTTACTGTTGTTTATATTCCGCTGTGTAAAGTAGTTATGTTGAGATTATCAGAGATTTTAAGATTATATCTTAGACCCAAAATCGTGGAAAATCAACATGGTATCAAAGGGTGTCTGAGCTACTTTGAGGGACAGTGAATTAGAGTGTGCACAGCGAAGCAACTCAGAGGGAGTTGTGGGTGTCTAGATCATGGAGCAAAGGGTTCAACTAAAGACATGCAGATGTGGTCTTCACTTGCTTGGCAGCAAGATTGATTGGGAGTTCTAGTGGATTGGTGGTAAGCCTGGTGAACAACAGTTTGTTGTAGCACAGGTTGTTGATAATGGACTTATTATCCTAATTTTATGAATGGTTGAGACAGCTTGGTGCTTTAGCACAGGCAAGATCAGTTGATTGGGAATGGCTTCATGTGATGGACTACAGTTGGCATTTAGGTATTCGCCGGATAGTGATATTGCATATCCGAATTGATTTACGTGTGGTATTTGATCGAGAGATGGTGCCCAGCAGGCGACTTGATGAAGCTCGTGTAGACAAATACGAAGAAGTTTAGAATCTTAATTGAACTTGAATATGATGGCGAAGAAACATATCGAATTGAAGGTTCATTCTCGAGGTATGTTGAATGGACTCCGGTAAACGAAGGTATGTTCCGGATAACGAGGTTACTTCTAGTCCAGAAGTACCTCCCTACGCTGAAGGTGTTGATTTTGTATGCTTGAAAGTATCCCAAGCCGCCGAGGATCAAGTTTGAAGCAAAAGCCTCACAAAGTAGTAACAATAGGATTGAAGCAAGCAGGGTTGCAGACCGCCGATGTTTGGGCCAAAACTATGACGAGTTTTCGACATGTGATGAATGAGGATGATAGCGCTCATCGAGACAAATCCGACGCATAGAAAATCATCTGATTCTGAGTTGTCGTTGAAGAGATATTAATTTTTGAAGATAAGTGTGGGTGAAGATGTGGGCTTGTTCAAGTCGGTCTAATGTTAGTAGGTTGTTTGACAGGTTGGCAACCCTTTTAGGGTTGTTCATTAGAGCACCATGTAAACCTATAAAAGAAGGCCTTATGTGAGGCATAAAGAGAAGGGAGCTTGTTTATGTTTTAAGGAGAGGGAGAATAAAGTATGCAAGTGGCAACCTAGGAGACAGGAAGGAAAGTAGTCATTCTTGTGAGCTGACTGAACATTTTCGGCAATCATGACTAGCTAGGAAAAGTGTAAGAAAGACTGGGGCGAGTGAGTGAAAAGGGTTGTGAGCATAAAATTTGTGTGTATTTTCTCTGTTGCAGGCAGTAGTTCTCTGTTGCAAGTGCAAGTGGGCAAAAGGCCTGTTTAGGTACGCAAGTAGGCTACTAGGCTCCCTAAACAAGGCCGTAGACATCTCCAACAAGAACGCAAGGAAAGGAGGCCTGTAGGGAGGAGAAAATCTGAATTTTATGCAGACCTTGTATGCCCTAACCAGGTCGAGACTTGAGGATTGTTTGTGCATGGATTTGAGGGCCTTGTTTTGAGGAGTTGAGTTCTCCATGTGCAGACTGAAGAAATTTTGGGCAGATTTTAGGGTGTGTAAAGTGTGGAACATACCTCAAAAGGGAAGGTTGCATTTCTGGGTTGCTTGAGCAGAATGACCGCAGTCCCGTACCTCCCTAGATCGGGGAGCCGAGAGGCATAATTAGGGTGTGATATAGCGCTAGAAGGTAGCAAGGGAAGGAAGGATTATGATTGAGGGAAGTCACAGCTGAGATAAGGGCATTGATGCTTGGAGGAAGGGTTAACTTGGACTATTAGATGCCTTAACCAAAAGTAGCAACCTACATCAGTATCACAACAGCCCTAGGGGTATGTATTGATAATGAGTTTGATGCTAGAGATGTAGTGTTTAGGTTGGACACTTGTTGGATGACTATGGCAGCTAGAAGAAAGGGTTTCTTAGTGGGAAGATGCTACAGTAGGAAGCATAAATCCCTAGGAAAGACAACAGCAGCAGTAGGAGTTGCAAAGGGCCTCTTGGATGATGTCTTGGTGGTGTCCTAGGAGAGGACTAGATGATGGAGTCTATTGGCAGCCAAGTGGAGGGTCTCCAAGGTGTGAGGATGCCTTAGCCAGAGGCAGATGCTACAGCAAGTATTGGACACTCATGGACTGTTGGAGGGCAGAGTGAGAGTGGACCGAGTGTGGACGTGATCAGCCATTTATGGTCTGCTGGAGGACAGCGTGATAGTGCCCAAGTTGGAGCCTAGTGTGCAACACTTGGACAAAAGTGGTTGCTAGAGTGGCAGTTGTTGAGCTCAAGGGTCTGATCAACCAGGAGCAGTTTTGAGTAGCCCGAGACTTGTGTGTGCAGAAGGACTTCTACAGCAGATGATGGGCAGTCCTCCTAGCCCGTGTTCATTGTGGGATATGGACATCTTGCCGTGATAGGTGGTAGCCCTTCGTGCCCTATGTTGGTCTTCATCAGTGCAGCACAGGAAGACCATAGTGGGCTGAAGTCCCTAAGTAGCTGAGAAGCAGCAGTGGGAAGATTTAGAGTTGTTCACAAGTGGAGTTGTGAACAACTCGACAGAAGTCTCAATGTGTTGATGTGTTGATGGACGAACGATCAACTAGTGAGCAGATTGATAGCTGAGGTTTAGTGGTCAGATGAACTTAGAGCATTGGTAGAGGCAGGAGTTGCAGATCGAGAGTCGAAGGACCGAGTAGGTATAGGGTACGACTGAGAGGAGCTAAGAGAGTCAACTGCATCAGCCAGATGATCAGAGTATCTTGTTGAGGGCAAATTGGTCGTTGATGTACTAACACCAAGCCCCAGTTTGTATCTTGTACTAGTGGATGATTGAGGGCCATTATCCCTGGTTCAGGAGCCCTAGGTTGTTGTAATATATTTTGTTTAATATAACGATGTTGGGTTGAAAAATGTAAAAAGTTGTCTATATTCTGTGCATGTGTGATTTACTATTGTTTATATTCCGTTGTGCAAAGTAGATCTGTTGAGATTCTTGGTTCGGTAGCATCAGAGATTTTAAGATTCTATCCTAGACCCAAGATTGTGCAAAATCAACATGGTATCAGAGGGTGTCTAAGCTACTTTGAGGGACAGTGAATCAGAGCATGCACAACAAAGCAACACAGAGGGAGTTGTGGGTGTCTAGATCATGGAGCAGAGAGTTCAGCTGAAGACATGGAGACGTGGTCTTGACTGGCTTGGCAGCGAGATTGGCTGGGAGTTCTGGTGGATTGATGATGAGCCTAATGAACAACAGTTTGTTGTAGCACAGGTTGTTGATCATGGACTTTTGTTGATTTGTCATGGATGGTTTGGACAGCTCAAGGATTGCTTTGGCACGGACGAGATCAAGTTGATCGAGATGGGTTCATGGGATGGCCTACAGATTGGCAGGCTAGAGTCTTCATCAGATCGTGATGTTGCATATCTAAGATTGGAGGAATTTGCACGTGTGGTATTTGATACAAGCGGATGAGTGCTTGGAGGACTGAGCCGGTGGAGATCGTGTAGGCTCAGAGGGAGTCTAGCCTCAAAGAGAGCAACCCTATGGAGGTTTAGGATCTTCATGTTCAGATATGAGGCAGAGGGACTATCGAGATTGTAGGGTTCATTCTACAGGGTATGTCGTCCAATGATGACGGTTACTTCCTAGTCTTGGAAGTACCTCCCTCACTAAGAGGGAGTGTTGATTTTTGTAGCTTGGGAGATACTCCAAGCCTTGAGGATCGAGGGTTTGGAGGCAGGAGCTCCACAAGTGGCCTTGTCGACTTGAAACCCAAGCCTGGGGTTTTGCACCCATCGATGTTTGGGCCAAAACCGTGACGAGTTTTCGACATGTGATGAATGAGGATGATAGCGCTCATCGAGACAAATCCGACGCATAGAAAATCATCTGATTCTGAGTTGTCGTTGAAGAGATATTAATTTTTGAAGATAAGTGTGGGTGAAGATGTGGGCTTGTTCAAGTCGGTCTAATGTTAGTAGGTTGTTTGACAGGTTGGCAACCCTTTTAGGGTTGTTCATTAGAGCACCATGTAAACCTATAAAAGAAGGCCTTATGTGAGGCATAAAGAGAAGGGAGCTTGTTTAAGGAGGAGGGAGATCGAAGTATACCTCAGAGAGTCGCAACCCCAGGAGACCCAACAAAGAGGAGAATGAAGTCATTCTTGTGACTGTTTAGGACGGTTTTGGGCAGATGCAACCAGCAAGGAAGAGAGAGTCTGAAAGAGAATAGGCCGAGTAGGTGAAGGTCTATCTTGGGCATAAAATATGTGTGTATTTTCTCTATTGCAGGCAGTAATTCTCTGTTGCAAGTGCAAGTGGGTAGAAGGCTTGTTTAGGGAAGTCAAGTAGGCTAGTATGCTCCCTAAACAAGGCCGCAAACATCTCCAGGCAAAACGCAGGGAAAGGAGGCCGGTAGGTTGGAGAAAATTTGAATTTTATGCAAACCTTGTATGCCCTAACCAGGTCGAGACTTGAGGATTGTTTGTGCATGGATTTGAGGGCAGAATCCCTGTTTTGAGGAGTTGAGTTCTCCATGTGTAGACTGAAGAAATTTTGGGCAGTTTTTATGGTGTAAAGTGGGGAACATACCTCAAAAGGAAAGGTTGCATTTCTAGGTTGCTTGAGCATAAGGACCGTAGTCCTGTACCTCACTAGATCAGGGAGCTGAGAGGCATAATTAGGGTGCGGCATAGCTCTAGAAGGCAGCAAGGGAAGGCAGGATTATGATTGAGGGAAGTCGCAGCTGGGATAAGGGTCTTGATGCTTGGAGGAAGGGTTAACGTGGATTGTTAGATGCCCTAACCAAAAGCAGCAACCTACAGCACTATCACACCACCCCTAGAGGTATGTATTGATGATGAGTTTGATGCTAGGGATGTAGTGTTTACATTAGACACTTGTTGGATAACTGTGGCGACTAGAAGAAAGGGTTTCTTAGTGGGAAGATGCTACAGTAAGAAGCATAAATCCCTAGGCAAGAGGGCAGCTAAAGAAGGAGTTGCAGATGGCCTCTTGGATGATGGCTTGATGGTGTCCTAGGAGAGGACTAAATGATGGAGTCTGTTGGCAGCCAAGTGGAGGGTCTCCTAGGTGTGAGAATGCCCTAGCCGGAGGCAGATGCTACAACAAGTATTGGACACTTGTGGACTATTGGAGGGCAGCGTGAGAGTGGACCAAGTGTGGACGTGATCGGGCATTTATGATCTGTTGGAGGACAGCGTGATAGTGCCCAAGTTGGAGCCTGGTGTGCAACACTTTGATGGACAAAAGTGGTTGCTAGTGTGGCAGTTGTTGAGCTCAAGGGTCTGATCAACCAGGAGTAGTTTTGAGTAGCCTGAGACTTGTGTGTGAAGAAGGAATTCTACAGAAGATGATGGGCAGTCCTCCTAGCCCTTGTTCATTGTGGGAAATGGACATCTTGCAATGACCAGTGGCAGCCCTCCGTGCCCTATGTTGGTCTTCATCGGTGCAGCACAGGAAGACCATAGTGGGCTAAAGGCCCTAAGTAGCGGGGGAGAAACAGTGGGCAGATTGAGAGTTGTTCACAAGTCGAGTTGTGAACAACTCAACAGGAGTCTCGATGTCTTGATGCATTGATGGACGACCGATCAACTAGTTAGTAGATTGATAGCCGAGGTTCAGTGGTTAGATTGACTTGGAGCATTGATAGAGGCAGGAGCTACAGATCGAGAGCCGAAGGACTGGGCAGGTAAAAGGTACGACCGAGAAGAGTTGAGAGAGTCGACTAAATTAACCATAGTGAGAGTATCTTGTTAAGGGCAGATCGGTCATTGATGTACTGACACCAAGCCCCAGTTTGTATCTTGTACTAGTGGATGATTGAGCGCCATTATCCCTAGTACGAGAGCCCTAGATTGTTGTATTATATGTTGTTTAATATAACGATGTTGGGTTGAAAAATGTAAAAAGTTGTCTATATTTTGTGCATGTGTGATTTACTGTTGTTTATATTCCGTTGTGCAAAGTAGTTATGTTGAGATTCTTGGTTTGGTAGCATCGAAGATTTTAAGATTCTATCCTAGATCCAAGATCATGGAAAATCAACAATTTGGTTCTCCACCAATGCTTTGAACTCCACAAACTTAGAGAAGACCTGATCTTTCTTCTTCGTGAAGAAGATCCATGTCTTTCTCGAGTGGTCATCAATAAAGGTGACATAATATTTGTATCCCATCAGGGATGGAGAGAAAAATGGTTTGCATACATGCGATTGTACCAGCTCCAAGATGCTCTTGGCCCTATTGTCTCTATTATAGAAGGATGTCTTGGAACAATTGCCAAGTGTGCAACCCTCACACATGTCATGTTGACCTACATTGTACTATGTTAACCTTGTGTCAATCTACCTCAAAATCTTCAGCGCACCATGGTGTAAGTGACCCATATGCCTATGCAAAAGCTCCCCAAGATCACATCTATGCGCATTGATCTCTCTGCTACTCAAGGTCGCTTTTGTCTTAAACTGTAGCCTATAGAGGTTCTTCACCCTAACTCTAAACTGCTTAATTGCTTCGGGGTTGACATGGTTGATGAAGGCCTTCCCTCTGCTGAAAATAACCTCATACCCTTTGCTCTCCAAGGTTAAGATTGAAACAAGGTTTTTCTTCAAACCTGGGACATAGATGACATCTCTAAGGTAGAGATATTTTCCAAACTCCCTCTCAAAAACTTGATTGTACCCATGCCCTGCGCTAGGTACTTGCCATCATCTCCCATCTCTATATGAAACTACATATTCTTCTCTGTCAATTGGCCAAAGTAAATCTTGTTCCCGATCATATGAAAGGTTGTTCCATTATCAATATACACTATTGGCCATTGAGCTTCCCATGCAAGCTATGAGCGAAAACTCCTTCTCAAAATGAGAAGTGAACTCTTCCACGTCTATCGATGTTGCCACGTGATCCTTCTTGGATCCCTTCTTCGAACTTCCTCTTTGGACACTTAGTGGGGAATAGTGCCCAAATTGATGACAAGAGAAGCACTTCACTTAGTTGAGATCTTTCTTCATATTGCCTCCTTAACTGGACACAGCCTCTCCTGCATTTTCATTCTCTTGGTCTTGCCCCCTTTGCCAACTAGGGAAAAGTTTTCTTCTTTCTCATTCTTCGTATGAGACCCAAATTTTGCATACTTCCCCCTTTGCTAGCTAGGGAAAAGTTTTCTTCTTTCTCAATCTTCGTATGAGACCCAAATTTTGCTTACTTCCGGATGTCCTTGCATGTAATCACTCCATAGTCGCTCCCAATCTGGAAGCATTTCTCTACCACTCACTGCATCAATGAAGTTTTGCCATAACTTGGGAAAGCCCAATAGTGTGAAACTGACAAGGTCTTTGTGTCTAAACTATCTCTCCAACCCCAACTAACTTGACCTCACTTGGGTGAATCTAGTTAGATAAGAGATCATGGACTCAAACTTAGTCATCTTGATATTTCTAAGTTTATCTCCGAGTACCAACTTCCTAGACTCACTCGTACCCTGGTACAGCCCTAAGAAAATTGTCCACGTGCCCTGTGTTATCTTCTTTCTGGAAAGGTGAGATATGATGTGATCCTTAACACATTCAAGGATTATTCTTCTAGCCTTTGCGTCCTCCTTGTTATGTTGGGCCAGTTACTGAGATCTGTTGAAGCAACTAGTGGACTCTCCACAAATTCCCAAACTCCTTGCCCCAATACTATACCAATCCTCTCCTTCCAAGAACAAAAATTTGAGGCCCCATCAAGGCAGTCCTCAAATCTCAGACCCAGGTATGCCATGCTCTAACTCGAATTGCTCAAAAAAGACCCTTGCACAAGCCTGCTAGAGAAAACACATGTGCACTTGATTTCACGGGAAAAGAATGCGCACCCTACACTGTAACAGTCACTTGCTTCTGAGAAAAAAAAAAAAATTTGCTTTATGGTTTCAATCAACCCATAGCTCTAATACCATGTTAGTTTTCAAATACCCGACAACTAATTTGAATTAAATTTTGAAATGCAAGAACAAGAAAACTGAACTGCGAAATTTCACTAATCAAATATACTAAGTATTCTAACGAATTTGCAGCGGAAAATAAATTCATAAAGACACAAGCATACAATTAACAAAACACCAAAAATACCCAAGATACCCCAACTAAGGAAAACTAGCTAATTTGTGTTTTTATTGATCTACTCGGAAAAATCTTAGTAATTAATTACAAATCACTTGGAAAAAAATCCCTTTCAACACTTTGTTCCTCAACACAATATCTAGAACACCCTAGACCAATATGGCCTCTCTCTTGCACAGTTATACCAATTGTATAGGTTCAATTGCCTCCTTATGCAACGTATCTTGGCCTCCTTAAGTGATGTGCTCTCCTTGACCTCTCGCGCTGATTTGGAACTATTTTCCTTAGCTCAAAACCCAAATTCTCGCTAGTGCATAATCATATGATTCACCAAGTTTGCACTCTTCTCTTTACAGGATCGAACTACTCCTCAACTCAAGCGAACTAGCTCCTTGAACCCAAGTCGAACTACCTCATTAAACTCAAGTCTAACTAACATCTTGAACTCAAGAAAACTAGCCTTTTGAACTCGAGTCGAATTGCCTCACTGAACTAAAGTCAAACTGAGATAAAATCTCCATGCATGCTCAATTTGATTTACTATTTTTTACTATAGGAAAATTAGAAATTTTCCTAAGTCGACACTCAGAGAAAGTAGACTACGCCTTAACTTCACATGTAGGTTCTTCTGCCAAATGTAGCACACTTGTAAATTTAGCAGAACCCTTCGATCTCTAACTTCAATTAACATGAGGCCCTCCATCTACATTGGTCAGAGGACCTTCTAGTGTGAATGGCCCAAGAATAGGTCCCTATGTTTGTAGTTTTTGACTTCAAATTCACTGATAACATCCAAGTATGTCATAGGAGTTAGCAGGGTGGAACCAAAAATCAGCGGCACTAAAAAAGTTAATAGAAACATGATTTTGACATTTGTCCACTTGAAACAAGTGGAGTCTCTAACCATAACCCGAGATTTCATCCTTCAGCAAAAGAGCATCAAATAATAAGGGCGCAGTAGGGGAAAGGAGCAATGCCAAACAAACTAACATCCGAAAAGAAGATGCTAATAAGAATCTGATCAACATATAGAAGCAGGATTAAAAAATACACCTCCCCTATGAATTTTGAAAGTGCCTGAATGCTATTTTTTGTATCTCAGATATAATCAACTTATCAAATTGTCAGAGACCATATGTTTGTAAGACCTGTGACCTATGCTCGATATACAAACTTTTACACTATAAGAAAATATTACGGATATGGGAGATTATCATCCAGTCCAACAAGTAAATCAAAGCAGAAGCTTGAAGCTATTCAGAATATGCATTTTTGTACAATACACTGGAAAAGATGTTCTTTCCTACATGTAAATCTACATTATGTGACAATCTAAGCTTCTCTTATTTACCCAAAACTAATGTACATTTAAAATGATAGTAAAGCTAAACAAATGGTTGAGAAAATATCTTCTACTTGAGAACATAGCTAGAGAATATATGCGCACCTTATATACAACAATTCTCAACAAAGAAAATGGGCAAGAAATTGCTATGAAAAGCATCTTCTGCCAAGTCCATTAGGCCTTCCAAACATGGCTTGTTAAATAAATTTTTATAAGAAAAAAAATGCTTATTTAGATTTCCTTTATTTGCATTGATATAAATGCTTACAGAAGCCATGAACAAACAAACTCAACTTTTTTTTGGTTGCATTAAAATTATGAATTACCGATAAAAACTGTAACCATGGCAGCAATAGCATCAATAATAATGGCATTCAACCCTAACATGGCCAAACAATTATTAGATTCCATCTTTCGGGAACAACTCTCTAGAAGATTTATACTCACCTCTTCAATTGATAAATAGACAAAATTTAAGAAGCTTTGATAAATAGACACAATTTAATGAGCTGGGTAGCATGTTGCATGCCATGCCAAGGTTCTAATAAGAAATATTCAAATATTTCTTCAACTAAATAGCTCCATCAATATTTGCAAGGAAAAAACTAAAAAATCATCATATGGATAGTGTTGGGTTCTATGTGTTCCATCTGCCATGGTTATATAGCAGACTTTAAAACCACTTGACTGACTTTCTCTAAACATCCATAATTTCTGCACATCCAAATGGGATGCAAAGAGATGCACATAGGCAATCCTTGCATGGTTATTTTGAATTGGTTAAAACAACTGCTGTGCTTTCGTCCTGCTTAGCCTATGTTCGTAGCTCGGTCTCATGATCTCTAAGCTTTAGAGGCTTGAAGTATAGCCTTAGATTTGATATTCGGGGTTTTGGGCAAGTCTTGATGTGTCTGGTTGTTTATGGTACTTTGGTATCAGAAATTTGTCTATCTTGAATATCAATTTATATGTTTTCTTGAACTTTTTGGAACAAAATATACTGAAAGTTCAACAGATTACATACTTGAGCATTCATATGTAATCAAGATATATTTCCAGTAGCCCATTCATATATGAAATATCTCTTTCCTTCATATCTGTCTTAACTCCATCTTCATAAACCAGGTAATTTCTTGTATTACCTGGTAAAATTTTATTTCAAATGCTAAATCAGAGATGAACTTTGCCCTTGTCAAACCATCCAAACTCCTCTCAATTATGAAAATAATAAACACCAAAACTAATTATGCCATGATAACCATGAAGTAAAACATAAAACAGAAAGTTAGTCCCCACACTGAAACACTACCTCTTGGCAAAACAATGCAGATAAAAGAAACAGAAAACTCCAATAAGATTCAATTCTTCTGATAAAGGGTGGTTTATCTGTTACTAAGTGATTAAATAAAGATGAGAACTTGTGCTAAATATACACTTCATGCATGGGTGTCGACGATGATTCAGAAGTATTTTTAACCTTTCAGAAGCATATTTTGATCTTTGTCGAGTTTGCCTACAACACCTACAACGCATTACCATAAGACAAAAACTTATTGTGGAAGATATAAACTCAATTCTCACAATACACAATAAATTATTCGATTTCACACAAATATTTCTTTACATATGCCAGTTTCTTATCGCATTATTGTCCACAAATTTAATAGTGTAAATTTCCCTAATATACTACCACCCACAAACCCTACTCAAGCAGCTTACTAATACGAGATTCAATATGCGCCTCGTTGTCCTCCAGGCGCCCTGCAATGGCTCCGTCTTTCCAACGGATAAGTGTAGGCAACCCTTTTAATCGGAAGCGTTCATCCACCCTCCATGGGTGGCTAGCGTTTCGCCATGTAGGCCGGTTCCCAGCAAAGGCCCTCAGGAGAACTGCATTCTTCTTGGATTTCTCCAGTGTTTCATAAATCACTGGCTCTGCCCTAACACAGTCTGTAAAATTTAAAGTTGAAGGTTTCAATTTACCAACAATTTCTGCAAATATAACTCTCTCAATGTACGAAGATTTTTGTTCTGGGTTTTCCTTTACAGCTTATTTTACTATCAATTTCAGTCTCCGTTTCTAGGTTTGTATAAATTCACTACAAAATAAAGGGATTGAGGGAATTAGAAATGAGAACCTGGACACCAGCTGAGGCCTGAAGCAGGATCTTTGTCCGCCAAGAAAAGCAGCAACGTGACTTGATCCTTGTCATTGTTATTCCGGATGGATTCAAAGACAGTGGAGAAACTTTCAGGAGTTGCGTCAATCTGAGTAAAACCCATGGTTTCTACCCTATCTGCAATGTTGTTTACCAAACCGCTGCAATAATATCCTCGCGGAGAGCTGCAATGTTGTTTCCCAAACAGCTGCAATAATATTCTCGCCGAGGTGCGGCGGTTGCGTGAATGACTAAAATAAAATAAGATTTAATACAAACCAGCACATTGGGTTGATATAGACCGCACATTGGGGTTGATATACAGCGTAGGCGTAAGTTTATTTGAATGTATATCCAGGAGCCATCTTTTATATTATAAATAAATTTATAACTATCATTTAAATAAATAAATAATATTTATGTCGTAAAGTGTTTTTATTTGAAAATGTTCATGTTTAAGTCATTCGATCAAGTGTTAGACAATTGAAATGTTTTAAGTCATTAGATTCATAAATAAATAAATTTTTTATACTGTTAATTTTTTTTCTTTTTAATAAGTTAGATTGAATTTAAGTTCTAATGACTTTTAAGTTAAAATGTTGTTTTAAAATTTTGTTAGATTTTAACCTCAATTTAATATATTAGATTTTATTTTGTTAATGAATACCAAATTTCTTCCATTCAAAAAAATTATATATATATATATATATATATATATATATATATATATATATATATATATATATATATTTAATTATCTAATTGTAGCTAAAATATTTTACATGTTTTTTACTTTATGATCATAAGCAACTTTCATATTATATGATCAAACTTACTGAACTTTTTATTCTGAAATTTTAATCAAATGTTTTTAGTACATAATTTTAGATTTTATAATTTTTTTATTTTTCAATTCCAAACAAAATTTACAAAGGAAAAAATTCTCTCAGTCCTTACTATAGATTATAGTTTTACAAAATTGACACAATGTAATTAATAATAGAGTAAGTTGAGACAGCCCTAAGGGTTTTTTGTACAAGTTTTATCATAACCTTTCCCTCCATCCAATATATATTGTGGAGTCTTATGAAGAGAGAGTATATTCTAGTTTATAACCTGATCCACAATCAAAGAAAATCGCTAGGGATTTCACAAGTTATTAGTTTATAACTTGATCCACAATCAAAGAAAATGGCTACAGATGTCACGAGTTATCATTCGCATAGTGATTTATTGACGTTCTCAGTTGAAACGGATCCTATTAGATGCATGGTAGCCAGAAACACTAAAAAATTCAAAATAGATATCTCTTATGACATCCATATTGTCTACAAACCATCCAAATTTTCCATCTTATACAACAATTTCTAACAATAACCGCTAAATTTACTCTCTAATTTTTGAAACCCCCACCCATGCTAGGGAGATCACAGTGTAAAATCAAATGTTCTTGTGGTTTTTTTAAATGGTTTATAAACAAAATAGACAACGAGAAAGTCAATATTGTGGTATAATAACTTATTTTTGAATCATTGTGACAAACAAAACATCACATTAGCTCACAAAATATATCTAATGTTATAAAGATTTGAGATGATAACAAAGTTTTGAATCATGATAACTTGGTGACAACCAAAACTAAGTTGTAGCCACAAGCAAAAAATCACAACTACTCACAGAATATATCCAAGATTGCAATGAACCCCATACACAGTGATGGACCTCATCCAAATTTTAGTGCACATAGAACACCACCCTAGAAATTCTATACTCTTGATCAATTTAGAATAACCTAAGATGCCAAGATTGGATGGCGAGGTGGGTGGTACAATAATTGAGGATGCTTCTTAAAGGGTAATTGAATTTATATACTCTACGATTAAGAATAAGTTACAAGCATAGGGTATTTAAAAAGTAATAAGAGGAAGGTACATGAGGGCAATGGTAATTAATGTGATTCTTTGTACTATTTTTATTTAAAATAGTAATTTGTATTTGTATTTTTTTAAATGAATATTGTTAAATGTGTTGTACTATTTTTATTTAAAATAGTATTTTGTATTTGTATTTTTTAAATGAATATTGTTAAATGTGTAATTGAGTAAAATGTGTTAAATTGATCTTCTAATCTTTAAGATATTTATTTAAAAAATAAAATTATTGTGAGTTTTGTTTTACTAAACTTTACTCTAGATGTGCATAGAATGAGTCTATCTCAAGTCCCAAACAAGATTCTTCTTTCTCTTCATATTATAGTTTGCACCTTGACACACCTCCTCTCCTCCTCCTTGCACAAATTTAAACGATGAGGCATAAGGTAATTGTTGCATATAGGAACATTTAGATATGATAAGAAAAATGTGATAATCTATTGTAATTTTCTCTACAAATGTGTTGGAGTTGTTTTCTCAATAAACTTGTTTTTACTGCTCTTAAGTGATGAAATCCATCGTTGTTGCATATAGTAGCATTTATCTCTGATAAGAAAAGTGTGATATTGTGTTATCTCTACAAATGTGTTAGAGTTGTTTTCTCAATAAAATTGTTTTTACTGCTCTTAAGTGATGAAATTCATTATTGTTGCATATAGGAGCATTTAGCTCTGATAAGAAAAGTGTGATAATCTGTTATAATTTGCTCTACAAATGCGATGGAAAGTGTGCCATGAATGTTGGCAATTTCATGGCTAATGTAATATAAGATAAATAAAAATTCATTTCTTCTACACAAGATCAAGAAAGCTATGTCGAGTAGCCAACGCCACAGAACAAGACATGTTCAACAACTCCATAAATGCTACCAAATCTCACTTGGTGTTGGAGAGAAAGTGTGCCATGAATGTTGGCAATTTCATGGTTAATGTAATATAAGATAAATAAAAATTCATTTATTCTACACAAGATAAAGAAAGCTATGTCGAGTAGCCAACACCACAAAACAAGACATGTTCACCAACTCCACAAATGCTACCAAAACTCTCTCGATGTTGGAGAGATTTTCTCAATCGCCTTATTTTTACTGCTCTTGAAGTGATGAAAGCCACCTCTCCATACATTTTATACCGTTTGCACAAAGAACAAAAAAAACAACTTCATATCAGCGATACTAAAAAAACAAGAACATGGCAGACACGAGGGACATCAGTAGTAAAGAACAATGTGATATTTTGAATATTTTCAAAGATCATGAAGGAAATAATACATAAGTGACTCAATAGGAACTGATCAAGATTAAATATGGAGGAACTACACAAAAACAACCTTTGATTTTGAAGGTAGAAAATCATGATGTATTTCTTTATTCATGAGACATTCATGTTGGCATGATTAGACAAGGTATTTAACTTAACTTCAACACAAGCCTCATGATTTGTAAGTCTCAAGGAAGCAATATTGCATTAATATTTCACTACCTACTTCCATGGAAGAAAATTTTGATTTTCATTCATCCACAATGGCTCCTTCTTTACAACATCTTATTTTTTCTAGGCTACTCTTTCCTATGCAAATTCCTTATGGCGTTTCCTTTGCAACATGTGGTGCAATTTCTAGTTTACATTAAATTTAAATTGAATTCCACAAGCTCAATAACCAGTGTACAAAGTTTGTGTAATTAGACTTTGTGACTTGTTCCATAAGTTAAGCTTATGCATTTTGACTTTAACATACTTAAAAAATTAACGCACTAGCAATTGCTCCTAAAGGTGCAAAGATACACCGAAGGAATAGAAGATTTGAAAATATCATCTTGTCAAAAATAGAGCCCAGTGCTCAATGCATGCTCATAACTAAATTCTAAGTTCAAATTAAAAATAAAAATAAAAAATAAAAAAAATTAAACCAACCTTTTAATAATACAAATACTCATAATTTTTTATTTATATATTTTACAACTCAATAAACTTAATTACATTTAAAGTAATGATTTACAAAAAGATATTATTTTTAGCGCACAAAATTTGTAATAAAAATAATATATAAATCTTACATTCAATATATAGAATTTTAAAATAGTAATCAATATTTTCACAATGTTACATACCAATATTTCTCAAATAACCATTTGCAATTCGTGCAAACTTTCATTTCTGTTATAAGCTTAAATAAAAAAGTATTCATGTTAGCTTAATTTGGGAAACGAACCATAAACTCTTCATGATAGCTTAATTTGGGAAACAAGTAAAGGTTGAACCTTATCTTTAATTTGGTTCTACAACTTAGGAATAGAAACACACTAGAGTCAACTATTTCCAACAACACAACAAATTTCAATTAATTACGAAGAAAACAACAAAAGGATTAGGTGTAGAGTTTTCCTGGGGTTGTTTTTCTAGAAACCATCCATTTTTGTTTCTATGAGGTGTTCCTCGAGAGACATATTTCTCAAGAAAATAGCTCAAGATTTTACTGAGGTGTAAAATGGTTACCTGGTCTCGCCAATTAAGTTTCATGCAATTTTCCATTAGTAATCCTACTATTGTTGTGTTCTAGTTGCTTTAACAATAGGTTTTGGATGACATTAGTTCATTAAAGAGATCTCTATTTAATGTACCTGCCACAAGTTCTTTCATAGTGCATCACATTCTACATATACATGTATGTGTAACTCAAACAATAAAGTGCCCCATCTCCATCATGGAGTCTTATAGTTTGTATTTACATATCAAACAGGTTGTGGTGCGATATGCATACTTTTATCAACAATGAGAAATGAAGTCTTCTTGTCACCTACAAAATAAGATGTTATAATGGATTCCATTTTTCTTTTATTTTTAAGTGAGAGAAATACAACACATATTACTTGAAAAAGAGTTACATAATGGCACAAGGAGAGTGACAACACTCTAAAGTCATGACTACAAGGAAACTCCAACCCCTAAAAGCTAGAAATGTTAGCATATGAGGCATTGTCTCTAGACATTGAAGCCAAAAACTAATGTTCTATCTTCACAACTGGAAATCAATATTTGGCATTTGGACACATCCTCACACTGTAAAAGATAAAAAGATTAAACTTTTAAAAGACAGTTTTTCTTTGTTGGTTATTTCATACTCTTAATTTTGTATCTCTTTTTTTATTGAATAGAAGAACACAAACCCACCAGTTACCAAACACACCTCTCATATAATTATAGTCTAAAAGCTAACATGATTCTCAAAACTACTAAGATTACAAAAAAAGGGAAAACATAATAAATTTAATACAGAAGACCATGAAAACATTTTGAAGCAAAGTTCACGCACGTTCATGATTTGAAGGACAATATAAAACTCTTTTAAAAAATATTTAATTATAAAAAGATATAATTAAATGTACTTTATAACAATTTGACAAGTTTCTTAACCATGGATATTCACCCTCACTTTTTCATTGATATTATGAACTTGTGAATAGGCTTTGTTACAATACCGTGAGCCAATACCATGGCTTATTAATACCACATGCCCAAAAATCATAACTTATTTCACAATCAAAATATTTTTTAACAATATGACAAGATCCTTAACCTTGGATATTCACCCCCACTTTACCATGGATATCATTAACTTGTAAATAGACTTTGTTACAATACCATGGCTTACTTATTTCACAATCAAAGTAATTTATAAATATTTTATTTTAATTTATTTTTACAACATTTTTTTAATTAAATCTTAAAGGAAAAAAGTTATAATTATGTTTGAGATATATCTAAACCATCTATCCTCACTACTACTAAAAATATTCCCATAAAAATTAAATCAAGGTTTTAATAAAATAAAAAAATGAGAATACTTTTATATATAATAAAGTGAAATTTATATAATATGAATAATATTATTAAGAACCAAGATAGATCTCTATATTAACTAAGAATCCAAGTGATGAGAGCAAACAAAGTGATTAACAATAATAGAGGAAAGTTAATGCATGATTCATTTAAGTTTCATTATTGTACTTTTTTTGACATGATTAATCCAAAATAAGGTTTAATATTTTACAACCAATTGAGTTTTTTTTTTTTTTTTTTTAATTTAGATACTTTATTAAAAAAAACACAATGGGATAAAATTAAAGAGAGAGAGAGAGAGAGAAGGCCAGGGGGGAGAGAGAGAGAGAGAGGAAGGAAGAGAGAAAAGGAGATAGAGAGAGGGAGGGAGAAAAGAACAAAGACATAGAGAGATAGAGGTGGAGAGAGAGGGAGTGACAAGGGAGAGATGGAGAGAGAGTGAGGGAAAGAGGAGAGGAGGGAAGAGAGAAGAGAGATAGGTAGAGAAGGGGAAGCGAGAGAGAGGGAGACATAGCGATGGAAGGGAGAGAGAGAAGGAGAGAGGGAAGGAGATAGTGACATAGTTGAATGGAAGAGAGATGGGGTCAGAGACAGAGTGAGGTGCGAGAGAAAGGGAGAGAGAGAGGAATCAAGAGAGAGAAGGAGAGGGAGAGGTGGAGGGAAGAAGAAAGACATAGATGGAGAAAGGCGGAGAGAGAGAGGGAGTGACAAGGGAGAGATGGAGAGAGAGTGAGGGAAAGAGGAGAGGAATAGGGAAGAGAGAGGGAGGGAGAGAAGGGGAAGAGAGAGAGAAGGGGAAGAGATAGAGAGAGGGAGAGGGAGAGGGAGGGAGAGAGAGATGGATAGATATGGAGGGAGAGTGCATATTTTAGGGGGGTGAGATAGAGAGAGGGAATAAGAAAGAGACACATAGATACACATATTGTAGAAATTTGAATAACTGAGATATTATTCATCAAGATTATCCTGATCACACACTATTTGAGCTTCATGCATAATACATAACCTCTTCTACTATTGATCATCAATTTGCGGAAATATAAACAATCGCATGCGCACATTAAAACCATAAACAATCATACATGTAAACACAGTATTTATGGGAAAACTTAAAGCTGAAAACCCCCAATTATCTGTATATTATAATGATAGAGATCATGTAACAATCATTGTACAAACTCCTCACAAACTCTCAGTACAATCTCCAATTGTTACACACTACACAAGCTCAGATCATACAAAACACATGCTCCAATCTGCTCCACCTGTTAGCCTGCCTCTACTGCGCAATATAAGATGAATAATTGCACATCCTGAGTTCAAATCCCTCTGGTATGTACTGCGCAATCCTCATTGGCATCTCCATCAATGTGTGGTGCAAACTCATGCACCGGTATAGTCACAACTGATAGTCACACTGCTCTTTCACCTACCTCTTCACTGATCTCCACCGAAACTGTCCAGGCACTGAAGTTAACTGATGTATTCTTTAGTTGATTTATGAGTTTATAGTTAGTGAATTAATCAATAATTAATTCACACCACTCTCACTAGTGTATCAATCAGTTAGACTAGATACAACTAGCTCAACTATGTTTAACTGAGTTAAACTGAATACAACTCCACTAACTTCCTCAATCAACTCCACCAAACTCTGTCACATGAGTTCTAACTGAATTCAACATGCAATAGCTCCACTAAACCCTAGGAATAGCGTAATTCCTTATGTCAGCTGCATGTGCCACTTCTATGCACTCAACTAAAGTGCTCCAAGAGGATAAGATAATGTTTAGAGTCCAAATATTATTAAGAGCTAATAATATTCGACATATCTATTTTTAGACTGGCAATCTAAAAATAGATTCCGCCCAATATGTCTAAAAATAGAAGTCCATCTATTTTTCTCGACTTGACCAACCATCCACAAATAGCATCCTGCAACTCATAGAACATGATCCATATGTCTAAAAATAGACATAGTCTAAAAATAGACTTTGCGCCAAAAATACCCTGCGGGCCCACTTAGTGAAGGCGACTTCTTTCCACTAAGCTCATCATCTTGTTGCAATCTCAACACATATAGATATTATATAGTATTAGATAACCATCCTAGATCCGTCTCAATCTCCAATCTATCAAGTGCCCGGAGAGATCAAATCTCTTGAGGTGCAAACATTTCCTCCAGTTTTTCACTTAAAAAAAAAGTTTGCACCTTGAGAGATTTGATTTGATCCCTCTAGAGGCTTGATAGATCTAATTTGATCCCTCTCTACCCTTGATAGATCTGGGGTTAAGATGGATCAGGTGGGTACTAATAAAATGAGAGAGATAACGCCTAATATAGAGGCATGGTGGGCCAATGTTAACTTAAACTCATATCTTAATTTTAGATTTTCTAATGATTTGGGTAAACCATGTAATTGAATATTTGATAATAGTAAGCATTAAACCTATTTTATAGTTCAAATATCACAGTTCAATGCCATGGTTGGTTTTATAGCTTCACTAAGCCCTTTGGACATTCTAAGTTGTAGCTCCTTGAAATCAAATGAAGCTAGCGAGACAGTGTTGTTGAGACCACAGAGCGAGGAGGGATCGGATCTGGTGTTTTACCCACTAATTATTTCTGCTTCAATGGAAGGGGTAAGCTAAGTGTTCTCTGTCTCAAAGATATAACGTTGTATATCTATGGGGATATAGGGGTTATATTCGTTGCTTCTTTACAGCACTGGTTCAAGTGTATTGAAGGAAAAAAGGAAATCCTAGAATCCTCGCCCAAAAGAAGGGACTTATGATTAAGTTATTTGCTCACTGGCCTTTTTCTTTTTCATAGATTAAAAACTGTGGTTGGATCAATTCATTAAGATAATCTGGCTTTTCGTGATAAATTTTTTAAATGAATAATTCTTTAATCAATTAAAAAAGTTAATTAGGTACACACATTTTGTAGTGAATAGAACATTTTATTTTACCAAAAGATTTTCGTCCACAACCATTTTCTTTTACCAAAGGATTTTATCTGCAAAAATTTTAAAAATACTTTATATTATAAAAATTTAAATAAATAATTTGTTAAACTATTAAAAAAATTATATAGACCAATTAAAAATAGAAAGTAATAATTTTTTTTAAATAATATTTAATAAAAAACTTTATCAAAACTTAATATCATATAAACAACAATATTAAAATAATCAAATATATGAAAATTTTAAAACCTATTTACAGTATCAATACAAAATAATGATTTAAATATTTAACCCTTAAATTTAACATCATCTCAATAACAATATTAAAATATTTTGAAAATTTTTAAACCTATTTACAATATCAATACAAAATAATAATGATTTAAATTTTTACCCCTTCAATTTTTACCTACAAGCAGCAAATATAGTTATATGATACAAGCTAGTTACCAAAACGATACAGATTAGTTACCAAAACCAAATTAAGAACTCTTTTTACCATATTATAAATACATAACGATACAGGCTAATTACCAAAACCAAATTAAAAACTCGTTTTACCAACAGGGTGTGCCCAGGGGCATGCAAAGGAACAGGGAGCGGGAAAGTAGACATTCAGACCGTCCCTGATCTAGCACTGAGAGTAGTGCTACACACCATTGCACGGGCTGCGAGATTGTAGGCACCGCACGAGGCTACAAAGATGCAGCTACTTCTTGCATTGGAGTGTATGAACCCAACTATCTTTGACTGGGCCACAACTGTGACCATGAATATTAAACGTTAACTCATAAAATGCAAGAAGACCAAACTGAAACAGTTTGGATATGGGTCGATTCTAGTGTCGTTCTTCCTAGAACGATTACCTATTTTTCAACGCCAAGAGGCCATAGTCCCGGATCCACCACTAAGAGAGCCATGAATGGCTCGATGGGCAACATTGATGGCCAACGCAGGGGGTGGCTAGAAAATGTCCTGACAGCCCGATTTCTTTGACTGGATCCGATGACAGTTGATCGTTGTGGAGGACTAGCCCTATGCGGGCACTAATTTTACCAGAGACCCAGACCTTCCGCTCCTAGAGGGAGAGGACTGGGATGAGGAGCTTGGTAAGACTCTTTTTAATTTTATGAGTTTTATGATTTTTTGGTATACATGCATGTTCTAACAGCTAATCATATATGTATGTAGATGTTGGCCCAGAGAGGCCTGTCGGAATCTCACCAATAGTGAGGAGGACCCCTCTCGCTTATGACCCTCAAGGTGAGGGGGGTGAGGGGGACAAGCTCGTACAGAACCTAGAGGGGATCACTTGCAGAGTTTCGAATTATGCTCATTTAGCTGATGTTCCCCTAGCTTATCAGAGGCACACCGTAGGGGTTCTGAGTTGTCTCCACCATTTACTGAGGCAGTTGGTGTGGGCAGTGATGTGCTACCACGAGCACCATGTCGATTAGTCACCTAGGCTTTCTATTTGCATATTTTTGAGAGACATGTCGTCTCTGGATGTAACTGAAACAAACATATATATTTTTGGTTTTATATGATGCACACGTTGCAAACACTCGACATATATATATATATATATATATAGACATCTATTTTCTACATGGATCTAGCTTACATATGATAATGTTTTACAAATTGTGTAAATGTCTATCTAATACCATGTTGGCTACTGCATCTGTTAGTGTATTCATTCATCTTGGTATATGTTGATATGTGATGTAATCAAAGTTTCTTTCAAGTAAATGAATACGTAGATACAATCTTAAAATGCATCGATTTCTAACTAAATAATGACCATTGAGCTGTAAAACCACAAGTTGTGAGTCCAAATGTACAAGTAATGCGCGAATGCCGAGGTTAACAACCTCGTTTAATAATTCCAAAATGGCACTATATTCCGCGACATTATTTGTAGCAGGCCCTAGACAAACACCTTGTAAATTAACCAACTCACCAGCAGGATTGTAAATTACCCAGGTTGCCGAAGACAGGTTCCTCGTACTTCAGGAGGCACCATCCGCGAAATTGACATAAGGAGTAATAGACATCTGCACAATCAGGAAGACCCAATAAGCAGAAAAATTCTTACAAAGCACACCACACCACACATGCACAAAAATTAAAAAATCACCTATGTACATATACTACGCAAGAGTGATTCAAGCATAATATTTCTTCAGGTACAACCCACTTCTGGGCTGCGCCAAAGGAATACCTTCATAATCGATCAGCTCATAAGCCCCATTTTTCAATACATGTTTAACAATATAGGGCCCATGCCACATAGGTTGGAATTTTCTTGCCCCACGCTTGTCATGAGCTTGATCATACAAGAGGACGAGGTCCCGTTCAATAAAAGAGTGCGGAGAAACCGTTTGATAAAAATGAGCTTTAACCCGCTTTTTCTGTGCCTTGATAACCAAAGCAGCCAACTGGCGAGTTTCATCCAATCTCTCGATATATAGGAGACGTTCTTCCTCCGATGAAGTATCGGGCAGTAATTCCACATCTAGTTTTAGTGAAGGGATCTCACATTCAACTAGAAGAGTAGCTTCCAAACCATACACCAACTGAAATGGTGTGATTCCAGTTGCACTCTTCACTGACGTTCGGTAGGTCCAAAGAGCTGAAAACAACTGGAGATGCCAACTCGATTTGTGTATACCAATTGTTCGTTGAAGCATCATGACAAGCACCTTGTTCACGGCTTCAACTTTGCCATTTTCCTGAGGGTAATATGGAGTTGAGATATCATGACGCAAGCCCAACTTATATGTCAGCTCTACCATCATATAGTCCCAAAAATGAGAGCCATGATCAGTGACGATGGCTTGAGGAACTCTGAAACGAGTGATCACATGGTTGAAAATGAACTGTGCAGCTATCTTACCATCTGCAGCTAGTGTAGGCATCGCTTTGGCCCACTTGGTGAAATAATCTACGGCAATGATGATATAAGCATGCCTCCTGGCCGAGTGAGGGTTACACGTCATAAAATCAATGCCCCATTTGGCAAAAGGGCCCATAGTAATGACAGGATGTAATGGAAGAGGAGGCGCACGCATCTTGCTTTGGAAGATCTGGCACGCATGACACTTTCGTACTGCAAAAATATAATATTTAAATATAGATGGCCAGAAATAGCCCGCACGAAGGATCTTCTGGGCGGTAGCATAACCGGACATGTGACCACCACAAGTGCCAATGTGATAATCATTCATAACTTTCTTAGCCTCTTTTAAGGTCAAACACCGGCCGAGTACGGAATCGACTCCAACACGATATAGGGTATCTCCGACAATGCGATATGGTTGCGACTGATGTCGAACGCGATGTCGAGAATCCATCGTTAACTCGGACTGGAAGGTAGATGTCTGGAGGTACATGATGATATCACCATACCATGGATTGAGAGTGTTGATTAAGAAGAGAGTTTCGTCTGGGATATGATCCTCAGATTGAGACAGAACAGAGTCGGTAGGGAGAGAACAAATGAGATCAGCAAAAACCAATGATTTCTTTGATTTGGCAGTAGTGAACTCCAAATCAAACTCTTGGAGGATCACAATCCACTTTGAGTACTTGCCCCCCAGCAATTTTCGAGACAAAATGTAAGTCATGGGGTTGTAGTTGGAAATCACGGTTACCGTGCGTAATAGGATGTAATGGTGAAACCGCTGAATGGCCTATACCACGGCTAGCGCCAACTTCTCAACATGTGCATAACGTGTTTCAGTGTCAAGGAGGTTCCAAGACAGGTAATAAATCACGTGTTCATTACCGTCATCGTCATCCTGCACCAGAACTATGGCAATTGTACTGAATGCGGCAGCTAAATAGAGGGTAAAGTCGCGATGATAATTCAGAGGATGTATTAATGGAGCATTGGTAAGCAACGTTTTAAGGTTATCAAAATATTGTTGAGAAATCTCGTTCCAACAGAAAGGGATGTCCTGCTTTAGAGGTTGCGTGAACCCTTTGGCTACCTCCGCATAGTTCGGGATAAAACAATGTAAGAAATTCGCTTTCCCTTGAAGACTCTGAAGCTGATGTAGCGAGGATGGGGAGGGGAGATTAACAATAGCCTCAACCTTAAGAGGGTCAAGGCGAATTCCATCCTTAGAGACAATGAACCCTAAAAGTCGACCAGAGTCGACGCAGAAAACACACTTGTGAGGATTAAACCTGATGTTCTAACGTCTACAGCGGAGAAAAATCTGGCGGAGATGTTCCAGATGGACTTTGCGCAGAGCTGAATGAGCCGGAAGGTCATCTAGGTACGTCTGAACAACATTATGTATGTCATGAAAGGTGCAAGACATGTACGCTGGAAGATAACCCCAACGATTTTCAAGCCGAAAGGGAGTTTCTTATAGCCGAATGTTCCACACGGACAGATAAAAGTGGTCTTATGTTGATCGGATGGGAGGATATTAATTTTATTATAACCTAAAAATTCGTCCATAAGGGAAAAGATCTCACTCCCCACATAATCGTCAATGATCTGATTGATAAAAGGGGTGGGATAGTTGTCCTTAGGGCAAGCCCGATTGATATCTCGATAGTTAGCAGAGACTCGAATTATGCCCTGCTTCTTATCCATAGGGACAATGTTGGAAACCCACTCTGTCAGAGGGATCAGATATATGAAACCCGCTTTAAGAAGATTCTCAACTTTAGCTTTTATAGCAACGACTTTCTGATGCAGGGGCATTAGACACTAGCCAGCAATGTAGGAGGTTTTGTCCACATGTTGTGGCTAGGAGGGTTTGAAAACATTTGAATTGTAACAGCTAGGTGTCAATACCTCAGTTGACTATTTCATTTAGATTAGTTAGAGTTTGTAGAAGCCGAATAGTTCAGTTCAGTCCATCTATCATATTTCAGTTATTTGAATAAATTGTAATTAGGCCTTTGATTTTCTAAACGGTCCTCACCGAGGAACTGAAGAGACACATTGTAATGTATATAAATTGTATCCCTCAGATGTATTGTGGGAGGGAGGAGATTTTTTGCAATAAAATTTGTGTGTTAAGCAATTTCTTCCGGTTGAATGAATTTCAGTTCCTGTTGATTATCAAACTGTCTTGAATTGATGTTGTGAGCAAATTTTTTTAACTGTGAGGCGATTGAACTCTGTGCGCGTATAGTTTCTGAATGGAACTGTTGTACAGTCTCCGCATCCTACTATCTATTATTTCTCTTGAATTATCCGAACAAACCTTGTTGAATTAAATCCCAACTGCAGACGAAGTGTGTGTGTAAAACCGTGGTCGTTGAACTCTATTTAATGATAGTAGAATTCCCGCTTAATAAAGAGATAAAAATTTTTTGCTATCGGAATCCTGACCCGAGGCTAGACCAGACTTAGTGAATACGGAGGATAGTGTAACTCGACTTAAACCAGGGTCAACCACTGTTCTGAAACCGCGAGTGGATTTACGAACCGGACTACCCATATCGCACCGCTTTTGTGGAGTGAGCGGTATTTCCAAATTGGGAGCGATTCCATTGAATGGTCGACACGTAGCACACGGTGGGACCGTGAAAACCGCTTTCCCGAGCGCCATCACACGTTAACGTTCGACCAGGGAGGCCGCGCGATATCGTTGAACGCCGTCGATCTAGAGGGAAGCAATCGAACGGTGGTTGTATTCGGAAAATGAACGAAGGATAACCAAGGTACGGTGCAAGCATTTGATTGGCCATCGATCATATATGCGGCCCCAGAGCCGAAGGTCTATTACAAAGTCATTTATTCAAAAAGTATGGGGCTATTAATATAAAATTTCGGAGATATAATTTAATTTCAAGTTTTGCAGAGTATTTGTTTATTTGTCAATTTCTTTGAAGTTGGTAAATAAAATTCCAAGAAAAGAAAGAAGACCACGTGGAGGAAAACTAAGTTAATAGAGGAAAATGATGATAGAGCCACGAGAAGAGACCAACTCTCCTTAGGGGCCGACTTTCAGTTTTGTTGTCGTCATTTGTGGTATCAGAGCGTTTTTGAGTTGTTTTTGCAGAGAATTAACATGGCAATCCGAGTTGGTAGAGGTGCTGGCAGAAGGAGAGGCGGACCCGTTGCCAATGCAGAAGTGTTGGGAATTTTGCAGAGGTTCGAGGCCAGAATGGATGCCATGGAGCAAAAACAGCCCAGAGATCCTGAAGACATCAGTGAACCTGAATTAGAGGAAGTGGAAGAAAATGTTGAAATTCCTCCTGACATGAGGCTCCTCAGAACTGTTCTAGGGTCTGCAGTTAAGCCCAAGATTGAAGTATCAATTTTTTCAGGAGGATTGAATCCAGAGGAGCTGGTGGACTGGATTAATGAAATGAACAAGTGCTTCGACTATGAAGAAATAAGCGAAGATAAAAAGGTCAAGTTTGCAGTGACAAAGCTGAAGGGACATGCTGCACTCTGGTGGGATGGAGTGTAGGTAGAAATAAGGAGAGTTGGCAAGCAACCTATCAAAAGCTGGACCATAATGGTGGCTAAATTAAAAGGTAAATTCTTGCCTAGTGATTATCAGCTAACATTTTTTAGGCAAATGCAGAACCTGAGACAGAGGTTGCTGACAATAAAGGAATACACAGAGGAATTCTACAGAGTGAGCATAAGAACTGGGCAATTTCAAGACACACCCAGAGAAGACTGCCATATATGTGAATGGTCTCAAGCTGGAGATCCAAGATGAGAATGGTCTTCTGTCTCCTAAGAAAGTGGAAGAGGCCTACCAGATGGCCTTGAAAGCAGAGGAGAAACTCCTGAGGAAATAGTCTACCAAGAAGAGAGGTACTTTCCGTGGAAAGGGAAGTCAGGGTGGTAGAGGAAAGCCTACTACACCCAGCGATGGAGCTAACAGTAGCTCACCTCAGAATGCATCTACAGAGGATGATGCAAGGGGAAGAAGGGGTTCTTACAGAGGAAAAGGAAGAGGAGGCAGAGACAAGGGCAGAGGTAGAGAGTTGAGGTGCTATATATGTCAACAGGTGGGACATAAGCACTATGAGTGTCCAGAGAATGTGGGTGCTGGTCCAAGAAATGTTATTGTTGCCCAGGCTGGAGAAGAGGCAGAAATTGAAGAAGAAATTCTACTAGAGAGGGGAGAGTCCTTGGTGGTTAATAAGGTCCCGTTGAAGCAAACCAAAGAGGTCACTAAGCTTGCACAAAGAAAGACTTTGTTTAGGAGCATATGCAAAGTCCAAGGGAAATGCTACCAGCTAGTCATTGATAGTGGCAGCACAGACAATCTGGTTTCCACTACTTGGTGACAGAGAAGTTGAAGCTGAAGACAAGGGAGCATCCAACTCCCTACAGGTTGTCCTGGCTGCATAAAGGGCACCAGCTGGTTGTAAAAGAACAGTGTGAGATAGAGCTGCAAATGGGCAATTAAAAAGATAAGGTCCTGTGTGATGTAATGCCCATGGATGTGTGTCATATACTGCTGGGTGGACCTTGGCAGTTTGACAGAGAAGTAGTGCATGATGGCAAGAAGAACACTTACAAGTTCTTCAAGGATGGGGTACATCATACATTGATACCCATGGAAGAAGGAGAGCCATCAAATAGAGTGATTGATCCAAAGACCTTGTTGCTGAGCGGGAAGGAATATCTGCAACAGATAGAAGAAGAAGAGGTAATCTTTGATTTAGTTTGCAAACCTAAGGCAGTTCTTACTTCTACAAAGATTTCTATTTTGCCAATAGAAATCCAAGAGATGTTAGACAATTATTGTGACATTGTTGTGGATGATTTACCCAATGAGTTGCCACTTGTGAGAAAGATCAACCATCAAATAGATTTTATCCCTGGTTCAAATTTTCCAAATAAGGTAGCCTACAGAATGAATCCCACAGAAAATGAGGAAATCAGGAGACAAGTACAGGAATTGGTGGACAAGGGACTGATCAGAGAAAGTTTGAGTCCATGTGAAATACCAGCAGTATTGAGCCCAAAGAAAGATGGAGGCTGGAGGATGTGTACTGATTCCAGAGCAATCAATAAGATCACAATCAGGTACAGATTCCCTTTGCCCAGATTTGAGGATTTAATGGATCGTTTGAGTGGTGCTAAATATTTTTCAAAGATAGATTTAAAAAGTGGATATCATCAGATTAGAATAAGAGAGGGTGATGAGTGGAAAACTGCTTTTAAAACAAATGAGGGACTATATGAATGGATGGTAATGCCTTTTGGGTTGTCGAATGCACCTAGTACTTTTATGAGACTTATGAATGAAGTGTTGAGAGAATTCATTCGTAAATTTGTGATAGTGTATCTGGATGATATATTAGTTTTCAACAAAACTAAAGAAGAACATTTAAGGCATCTTAATCATGTCTTGAAAAAGCTGCACCAAGAGAAATTGCTGAAAAATTTAAAGAAATTCTCATTCATGAAAGAAGAGTTGGTGTATTTGGGCTTTGTTGTTTCTACAGAAGGATTGAAGATGGACCCAGAAAAGGTTAAGGCAATTCTGGAGTGGCCTTCACCCAGGAATGTTTCTGAGGTAAGAAGTTTCCATGGACTTGCTAGTTTTTACAGGAAATTCATAAGAAACTTCAGTAAGATTAATGCACCCATAATTGAGATAATAAAGAAGAGCAAATAGCCATTTAAATGGACTGCTGAAGCAGAAAGAAAATTTAAACTTTTGAAGAAAAAGATAACTAAGAAGTCTGTTTTGAACCTGCCTGATTTTGCTAAACCATTTCAAGTAAAGTGTGATGCCAGTGGAGAGGCCATTGGAGCTGTGTTGAGTCAGGATGATAGGCCTGTAGCCTATTTCAGTGAAAAGCTTAATGACGCCAGAAGGAAGTATTCCTCTTATGAGAAGGAATTCTATGCAATTGTTCAGGCACTGAAAAAGTGGAGGCATTACTTGATGTCCAGGGAATTTGTACTATATTCTGATAATCATGCCTTGCAGTATATTGTACAACAGCCCAAGTTGAATCATAAGCATGCCAAATGGGTTGAGTATCTCCAAGGTTTTAATTTTGTTTTGAAACAAAAAATTCACTAAGAAAATAAAGTAGTTGATGCTTTGAGTAGGAGGCACATGCTTGTTCAAGAAACTAATTTTGAAGTTGTAGGGTTTGATTTTCTCAAAGAATTGTATAAAACAGATTCAGATTTTAAGGAAGCATTTGAGGCATGTTGTAACCCTGTTCTAACAGATAGAAGCCAGTGGATGGATTATTTCTTGCAGGAGGACTTACTATTCAGAAGAAACCAACTGTGTGTACCAAAATGTTCCATGAGAGAAAACTTGATTAAGGAGAAGCATAGTGGTGGACTTGCTGGACACTTTGGTACTGATAAAAATTATGAGCAGCTGAGTCGCTTCTATTATTGGCCTAAGATGAGAACATAAGTGGAAAATTTTGTGAAAAATTGCAAAATCTATCAATATGCCAAAGGAAGAAGCCAGAATGCAGGATTTTACACCCCCTTGCCTATTCCAGAAAGGCCTTGGGACATGGTGAGTATGGATTTTGTTCTAGGATTTCCCAAGACTCAGAGAGGGAATGGTGCAATATTTTTTGTAGTGGACATATTCTCCAAAATGGAACATTTTATTCCATGTTATAAAACTAGTGATGCCACCCATGTTGCTAACTTGTTTTTCAAAGAAGTTGTTAGATTGCATGGGTTGCCCAAGAGCATTGTTTCAGATAGAGACACCAGATTTGTGGGTCATTTTTGGAGGACACTGTTGAAGAAACTTGGTACCAAACTGAGTTTCAGCTCATCTTATCATCCTCAGATTGATGGACAAACTGAGGTAGTGAATAGGATTCTGGGAAATTTGTTGAGAAGTCTTGCAGGAGAGCATCCCAAGCAGTGGGACCATATTTTTCCCCAGGCAGAATATGCATATAATGACTCACCAAACAGAAGCACAGGGCATAGCCCATTCCATATTGTCTATGGAATGCACCCCAGAGGAATATTAGAGTTAAGAAATCTGGGAAGGGTAGAGCTAAGGAGCGCAGATGGTGAGGAATTTGCTTCAGAGATCCAGGTCATACTTGAACAAGTGAAACAACACCTACAAGGCAGCAGCATCAGATACAAAAGCATAGCAGACTTGAGCATAAAAGAAGTTCATTTTGAAGTAGGAGATCTGGTTTTGGCACACTTGAGAAAGGAGAGATTCCCAAAGAAGCAGTATAAAAAACTGAAGTTCAAAAATATTGTGCCATGCAAGATACTTAGAAAGTTTTCTGCAAATGCTTATGAGATTGAATTGCCACCTGATGTTGGAATATCTCCCATTTTTAATGTTGCGGATTTGTACAAGTATGAAGATGATGGTGAAGAATAAAGACCAGCAGACAAGGAACAGATTGAGTGGAAAGAGCAGCTACCTCCAGCACAACCAGTGCAACCAGAGAAAATATTGGATAAAAGAGTGTTCAAGAAGACCAGAGGACAAGAGTACTTTTAGTACTTAATCAAATGGAAGGACAAGCCAGAGGAAGATGCCACTTGGATGACTGAGGGAATGTTGCAGAAGATAGGCAGAACAGTGGAAGAGCTCATGGACAGGAGCCCATGAAGAAAATTGCCCTCGGGAGTCTGATGCAGGGGCATTAGACACTAGCCAGCAATGTAGGAGGTTTTGTCCACATGTTGTGGCTAGGAGGGTTCAAAAACATTTGAATTGTAACAGCTAGGTGTCAATACCTCAGTTGACTGTTTCATTTAGATTAGTTAGAGTTTGTAGAAGTCGAATAGTTCAGTTCAGTCCATCTGTCATATTTCAACTATTTGAATAAATTGTAATTAGGCCTTTGATTTTCTAAACGGTCCTCACCGAGGAACTAAAGAGACACATTGTAATTTATATAAATTGTATCCCTTGGATGTATTGAGGGAGGGAGGAGATTTTCTGCAATAAAATTTGTGTGTTAAGCAATTTCTTCCAGTTGAATGAATTTCAGTTCCTGTTGATTATCCAACTGTCTTGAATTGATGTTGTGAGGAAATTTGTTTAACTGTGAGGCGATTGAACTCTGTGCATGTATAGTTTCTGAATGGAATTTTTGTACAGTCTCCGCATCCTACTGTCTACTATTTCTCTTGAATTATCTGAACAAACCTTGTTGAATTAAATCCCAACTGCAGACGAAGTGTGTGTGTAAAACCATGGTCGTTGAACTCTGTTTAATGATAGTAGAATTCTCGCTTAATAAAGAGATAAATGTGCTTTTCTATTGGAATCCTGACCCAAGGCTAGACCAGAGTTAGTGAATACAGAGGATAGCATAACCCGACTTAAACCGAGGTCAACCACTGTTCCAAAACCGCGAGTGCATTTACGAACCAGACTACCCATATCACATCGCTTTTGTGGAGTGAGCGGTATTTACAAATTGGGAGGGGTTCCATTGAATGGTCGACACGTAGCACATGGTGGGATCGCGAAAACCGCTTTCCCGAGCGCCATCGCACGTTAACGTTTGACCAGGGAGGCTGTGCGATATCGTTGAACGCCGTCGATCTAGAGGGAAGCCATCGGACGGTGGTCGTATTCAGAAAATGAATGAAGGATAACCAAGGTACGGTGTGAGCATTTGATTTGCCATCAATCATATATGCGGCCCCGGAGCCAAATGTCTATTACAAAGTCATTTATTCAAAAATTATGGGGCTATTAATATAAAGTTCAGAGATATAATTTAATTTCAAGGTTTGTAGAGTATTTTTTTATTTGTCAATTTCTTCGAAGTTGGTAAATAAAATTCCAAGAAAAGAAAGAAGACCACATGGAGGAAAACTAAGTTAATAGAGGAAAATGCTAACAGATCCATGAGAAGAGACCAGCTCTCCTTAGGGGCCGACTTTCAGTTTTGTTGCCGTCACTTTCCGAGGATGCACTAGATGCAGACGCAGGCACACAGGCTTCGCATCGGGATAGATGGGAATTTGGTGCATGACGATACTAGGATAAATTCCAGGCATCTCTTCATAAGACCAAGCGAAAACATCACGAAATTCGTGAAAGAGACTAGTGTACACTTGAATCTCATCGGGAGAACAAGTGACTCCCACATGGATGTTCTCGACAACCCCCGGTTTAACGAAGATGTCGATCGGCATCGTTTGGGTAATGTTACTCAGATTTCCTTTCAAGAAAACTTCGTGAGTCAATATTGGCGTTTGGAGCGGCAGAGAGGGAACCCGAGATGCAAAATTCTCGAGACAATTAGACATTGCCCCCAGGCTAGGCATAAACGAGGAACGATGATGCCCATCGCTCCACGATAGATCTTAGAGAGACATAGTCTCCACGATAGCTTCGTCAGACGGAAAAACTTCTCTCAAAGGATCGGGTGAATCTGCATCACCGAGCCAAGGGGATTGAGAATAAACATCAAGAGCCATGCTCGAAGGAGCATTATCAGCAGGAGGAGGATCTGATGTGGCAATGATCTCACAATAATTGATTTTAACCGAGGTCAGAGGCATCGATTCTCCAAAAGAGGCAACCTGTTCAGGAGAAGGGATGATCCATGGGTCATCTGACCTAGAGATCATATTGACTTGAACAGTATTGGGTGGTGGAAAGGGAAAAATACCCATGAGAGCGGGATCTTTGAAAAGACCCATCCCTATGCTGACAGGGGGATTGGGAATTTGGTCCACATATGGCACGTTGTTCTTGGAAGACGAGGTAAAGAATGACAACTGATCAACAATTATAAGTTTTCCCTCATGCGGAAACTTCAGAAGTTGAAAGGGGGTGGACGGAACACAACATAGCGTGAGTCCAACTGCGACCGAGTAGAAGATTATAGTTGAGTTTTGCATCAACGAATTCCACTTCAACATTGACAGTCTTTCCTTGCAATGTAATCAGTAAGCTAGTGAGAACACCGAAGGGTTTTGACTCCCTTCCATCGAATGCCTCGAGGGCATTGGGTGACGAATTGAGGGCTGGAGAGCCAATAGCCTTCCAGCAAGTAGATGACATGATGCAGGTAGATGCACCTTTGTCCACCATGGCTCTATGGATGTTGAGACTGTTAATACCGACTTGTATAACAAGTTCGATCTGGTGCAGAAGTTGGGGGACGAAATTCTCTAGATCGAAAGTGAGAAGATTAGAATCAGCAGGATTGATACCGTCAATCGCAAATAACAATGATTTCCATTGAGATGGAAAAATCTAGAGGAATTCTAATGAGGACATCGCAGATGGATCCTACACTAAATCCTCAACAATACTATAATGTTGAGTAGCACGGGCATTAGGATTATAGGAAGACTTCCGAAGAACACCTTTAGAAGGTGGTCGTATAACAGGTTCAACACTAGGCTTCTCAATTTCAAGGGGACCAGAGGTAGGTGGGGGAGGAAGATCATCAATGACCTCCTTCCCAGCTACCTAACATGATCTGGCATAATCTGTCGACTGAGTAGCGATGGAAACGGGTGCAGAACCGTTCATCATGAAAAATTGAGAGTCAAACGACGCAGATGGTGCAGATTGATCGATAATCTGGGTTTGCTGAGATGGGAAAGATTCTTTAAGGACTGCCAAAGTTCCCTTATTTCCTTTTAGTAGTTGGCTAACCTCATATCGTCAAGGAAAATCCTTAGTGTAGTGATCCTCTGCACAAATCAGGCAGGGATACTTTGGTTTTCGCTGCAAACCATCATCAACACGGGGTTTAGACGATTTTGGTTTTGGGGCATCGGATTTGGCCTTGCTTTTGCCCTTATTTTTCATCTTGGAGGTCTTGTCTACAGTATTGGCCTGAATGGCATTGACCTCTGCGGTTTTACTAGAATCAAGGGAAGCTTGAGGAGCAGTAGTATTGGAAGAATTCGATTTCTACTTCCCATTGGAAGACTTGCGTGAAGTCTGAGAGATGAAACCAATAACACCATCTATTGATGGAGTAGGCGGTGCTTTAGAGGTCCCTAGTCATGGGGCATCAATCAAGATGTCGTATAGCATGCCCGATTGAGAGTACACTAAATCGAGGTACTGGGCACGAGCAATGGCCTGTTCCTTGGTTACACATGCCCCCATAGCAATGTCCTGTTTCAGAGATGTCAGGAGATGCGTCCTGGCTTCGTAACGAACCGGTAACTGGAAATACGTTAGGAACGCCATAGATAGAGTATTAAAATCTTGAAAAATACCATGGGACAATTCTATGTACCATTTAGCAGCAATGCTGGTGAGAGTGCGCTGGAAAAGACGCAGACGAATCGAGTCATCCACCCAAGAATTAGAAGAACACCATAAATGGTATGTCATGATGTGTGCTTGGGGATCTTCTCCAGATTTGCCCTCAAACTTAGGACAATCACCAGGCACCTTCGTCGGAACTGGAGGCCAATATGGATTATGAAGAATCAGATCATTGGTTAATTTGGACACATCCGGTAACTCCAACGTGGCGAGAAAAGGTAATTGAGGGTTAAAAGGCATGCAGACCTGTACCTATACTCCATCCTGGTTGAGCATAAATCTGCCCCCATTAGTTCTGTCCTAGAGGATTCTGACCATAGGGGTTATAAGCCAGATAATTGGGTTGATATGGTGGCTGAAAACCAGGATACGGGGGTTGATAACTAGGATACTGATTCTGAGTATACATGGGTCCTGATTGAGCAGTGTAAGGATTTTGATGCGGAGTATAAGTATATCCTGGCTGTTGAGGGTAATAACCAGAACCTTGAGGCAGGTAGTAAACTGGTTGAGATTGACCTTGAGGGTAATAGTCGCCTTGGGGTCGAACGGGCTGCTGGTAAGTGGGGCCCTGCTGAGTTGAATAAGTCGGGCACACAGGTGGATTCAGCTGTGGCATAGAATAGATCGATGGCTGAGCAGGGTTAATGGGCCGCACAGGTTGTCCTGGTTGAACAAGTTAACCTGGATGATGAGGGACACCAGGTTGCCCCAGCTGAGCAGGTTGGCCTAATGGCGGGAGTGGGCCAGGTTGTGCCTGATAACCAGGTTGACCTAGGACAGGACCATAATATGGCCTTGGTTGTGCAAAATTTTGACCAATTGGAAAATGAGGCTGCTGAGGTTGCACTAATGGTTGAGAAGGATTGTTTTCCCCCCCAGGACCGTATGAAAGTCTAAGTTGATACACTAGTTGCCCTGTCAGTTCTTGAGGTTTCCCTAGTTGGACCACAGGGTGAGGCTGTAGAGGTTGACCTTGAGGATTGTAAGACTGCCCTTGTGGGCCATAAAACAATCCCTGCTGGACCGAAGGTTGTCCCTGTAAGGGTTGCCCTTGTGGGTCGTATGCATACCCTGGCTGGGCCAAAGGTTGTCCCTGGAAAGGTTGTCCTTGTGGGCCAGAAGCATACCCTTGCTATAACAAAGGTTGTCCCTGAAAGGGTTGTCCTTGTTTGTTAGAAGGTTGCACAAGCAGGGTAGGTATAAAACCGTTAATATACTGATAAGCCTCAGGATCAGGCAAATGAATGGGGTTTCCGTACTCATCATATTGAAATGGAAATGAATAGATTAGGGTACCATCTACTCCATAATGAGAAAAGTAAGGACGATTAAGATCCTGAGATGACTGATCAAATTGGGAGATCGGCGGCTATAAAGTCATCTGATACTCCTCAAGAGAAAGGTTCTAAGGAATGGCAGTAGCTATATAAAAATCTTCAGGAACTAACGAGGTCCTAGTTGACTGAGTGGTGACAACAGGCGTAGACGCAACCACGCAGACAATAGGTCTAACAGGTACCAATGTGAAAAAAAGAGATGCCGTGAGAGGCGTCGATGGCGACATCCCTAACGAGGGAATGGCCGGTTCCATGGACGGAGTCGATATTCCCATAGAGGCAATAGTGGCCATGACCTGACTTAAAGACATATATCCAGTTGGGAGCAATGGACCAGGTGAAGACAAAACAGATGGTTCAGGGATGTCTTCGAGAAAAAACTGGTAGTCTTCACCAGAATTAGGAATTCCCTCACTAGGAATAGGACTGGATGAGTCATATCTGACCCTGCCGTAAGATCTTCTAAAAGACGACAAGGACTAGGAGGTACGATAGCAATCAAAAATGGTGATCCCGATGTAAGAGGAGGGAAGTGCTTCCCAACTCCAAATTCAAACCAAGCGTTGGAAAAGGGCCAATTGAACTCAACTGGTCCTCCAAAGGGAAGCTCAGATATAACCGGTCCCCCAAAGGGAAACTCGGATACAACAGGCTGTTGATGCTCAGCAGAGGACTGAGAGACTTCTGATGAATCGTTTGTATAAGGACTACCAGTAGATGAAACTGATGGTTTCGCCACGGTGACTATAGCAAAAAGAGGAAGAGATCAAAAACAAAGACAGACGGGAAAAACCCAAGGCAAACAAAAACAGGCCGAAAAAAACAATCTCTAAATGGGCATGTGATTGTCGGTGATTAATTTTACCACATTGAAACTGGAAATTTTACTGTTTCATGTTTTAAGAGTCTAGAAACGAGTAAAAGATGACTCTATCACTTTCAGTTTGGAAACAAGTGTGAAAGGACAAGTGCTTGATGATCTTTTCAAATTTAGGGAGTCAGTAAAGATCAAAATGATTGCTCTAGTGATCTAGGTAAATGGGTGTACGAGATATCTGTGAACTGCCATATACACCTTGGTAAAAATGAAAGAGAAATCAACCAAGGACTTAACGTACGTGCAGGTAATCTCTCTGAATGCTTTGTCTGGTGTATCAGGGGTAAAAGGCGGCAGAATCGGCTTCCTATGGATACAGGATTTGCAACCTAATAGGGTCTCCCTTTAAATACATGACGGTACGGGGAGCACAAGTCCGTACTAGCGCTGTCTGTAGCCAGATGGAGAGAGACATCTACTAGGCTTAAAGACACCGAAACACGTCTCTAACTTAGACTAATATATGTTGCATTAAGTTTCAATGCTGCCTTAGCTTAATTTAGTAAATTTTAAAGTTGATATTCAATTTACGTTTTGATTTCAAGGCCCTATCGAATGTTGGATCTCATAAAACCTCTAGATGCAAACTACATGCCACAAAATATCATTTCGTTCAATGAAGAGCTATCTACGGGAGAGTTGAGAGCTTTCAAATGATAGCGAAATGAACACACAAAAACATCCACTACTGATTTCAATGCAAGCTAATGAAACTAGAAAACTTTTCTCTAGAATTTATACAAAACTAGTAATGCGAAAGAGTTTTCAATTTTCACTATGCTAATAAAAAATGCAAAAGATTTTTTGTATTTTTCAATATATTAGAGAAAATGCACTAAATAAATGAAAAACTAAAGGAAACATCAATTTGAGAATGATAAAGAGAGAGTTGAAACCAAACAAGTTCACTAAACTCAAACAAGGACAATCAAGACTCAAACCGATGACGAAATCCCTCAAAGCGAAGAAGAATCTCGAAAGAGACTCAAAAAAACCGTGTGATCTAGGCTTGGAAAAACACAAAGAGAAACTGAATGAAAGAGAGGAAAATCACTCAATAAATGCAACGAATCAATCTAATTCAGCAAGATGAATGCAAAGAAGCAGAAACAAAGTTGATCGAGAAAGCAAAGACCCACAACTCCCACGGGATGCTCAGCACACTGAAGCACCTAGAAGCCCTAGGGATAAAATTCCAAACTGACATAAAAGGGAAAAAAACTAGAGGAAAAGGGCTAAACACAGTCAAACATGACTTCAAAGCACTCAAATAATCAGAAAAAACAAACCAGGACCAAAACTCAAGCTTAGAAAGTCCAAAATCAGGAAAACCCTAAAACCTACTAGTGTTGGCGTGCCTGTCTGGCTATAATCTCCTCCAAATAGGGGACGGCACGGGTGCCTAACTAGCAACTCGCGCCCTTTGGCATGACTGTCAGAGGGATAACCATGCCAATCAGGTTTACCCTAGAAAATTATGAAAATTAACGAACAGGGGCTAGATTTGGTCTTATGGGGGCTGAACAAGGTTTTACCACCAAGGAAGGTGAACCAAAAAAGCAGACTAATAAAAAAAAAGCCAAAAACAACCCAATGGAGGAAGGACCAACTCCCACTGATCCCCAGTGGAGTCACCAAATTGTTGTGGAGGTAAATCCCCTCTGCGGACAGAGGCGATCCCACTAGCCACAATCAAAATCCGCAAAGCTATTGATTCCTAGTTACAAAATATAGAATCACGATAGATTGCTTACCGTGATTCCTTCGCTGCTGTTGTCGAAGAAGAAGTGGCGCTTCCTTTCTTAGCTAGACAGGTCACAATCCATGAGCTCGCTGCATCTAGATACTTGTACACATGCAAAGAAGAGAGACAACATGAAACATAATATTTCACACTTTATAACTATCAATCAGTCAAAGAGGAACGAATGAAATTGCATTATATAATGGACAAAAGCAATCATGGAACCAATAGCAGAGTCATGTATATTAAGATACGAGAGAATGATTACAATTGGTGCTCTGACATTGTGATCTTCCTTCGACAGGATTCCAGTGATACATGTCTCACAAAGCTCATTAGGGATTTTACAAAACTCTCTCTCTCACAGGGTTCTCCTTAGCTCTACTCTTGATTGTCACTCAGCTATAATTTCCTACCCAAAAGTTCAGCTAGCTAGAAAATGGAGAGAGCAGGCTTTTATAGAGGGAGGAAGGGAAGTTGGGATCCCTATAATCATGGGATAGAGTCCTATCTCTTAGGAAGGTTCCGTGAGAGGTGGAAAACCACTTCCTAATCAGGGAGATCCGAAGCCAAACAACCCAACCTCTTTTTGATGATTCGTTTTGAAGTTGTTAGAATCAAACTTCTGCCTTCTATTGTTAAAAAAAATTCCTTAATAGGCCTGTCTTGGGTACAACACAGGGATAGAGCACCAGTTGGCACGCCTACTAGTGTATATTTTCCCCATTAGCGCGAGGGATGAATTGGATACTCACGCCAATGCCAAAACATGGGTTTTTGGTGCTTTTCTGAGGAAATGTTCTTCAGGAGAATTCTTGCCCTTATGTAGAAGGATACCATTATGTTGTTTTCAAGACATTTTATTGTTCACAGGTCACGGGAATAGTCCTCCAATGTACGGGACGAGGGATAGCAGGGATGATGAAAAAATGCTCTGTAACACCATGGGAAGATTATCATCATCATTCCCATCTTCCAGATTATGAATAAGATAATATTAGTGAGCTATATCACCCAACGATCAAAAATTTCTTTTTGAATTCTTTTCCTATTAATGCAATCGATTATGAGCGAAATATATCAAATATTGAAGAAACCAGTTCTATCGATATTTCGACCAAACCCGACGTTGTAGAAAACATTCATGTCGGCATGTCTTGTTCTCCATCAGAACTCAAAACATATCGCTCTCTCTTTTGTGAATTTCGTGATTTATTCGCTTGGTCTTATGAGGAAACACCAGACATAGATACTATAATTTTTGAAAAAAATATTAATATGTACCCTGATGTCAAGTCGGTACGTCAATGCCTTCATCCCGTTCATCTGAAGAAGGCTACTTCCATTAAAGTAGAAGTTGAAAAAAAATTTCATGTTGGTTTCATTTACCCTATTCCACTAATTGAGTGGGTTTCCAACATCATTCCTGTTATGAAAAAACAAGGAACCATCAAAGTGTGCATCGATTATCGGGATGTCAATCTTGCTTGTCCAAAAGACAACTATCCTACTCCCTTTATCGACCAGATTATTGACGATTGTGCTTGATGCAAAAAATTTTCGTTCAAGGATGGATTTTCTGGCTACAATCAAATCAATATCTGCCCAGAGGACTAATATAAGACAACATTCATCTGTCCCTGGGGCACATTCGCTTATAGGAAACTCCTGTTTGGTTTAAAGAATGATGGGGAAACTTTTTAGAGAGCAATGGATTATGCTTTCAATGACATCAAGCACATTGTTCAACCCTATCTTGATAATTTACCTGCACATTCACGAAGCCAGACTGATCACCCGATGAATTTGAGAGCTATATTTTTACGCTGTCGACACTACAAAATATGCCTCAATCCACATAAATGTGTGTTTTGTGTTGGTTATGGTCATTTTCTAGGATTCATCGTCTCAAAAGAAGGAATTTGAATAGACCCATTGAAGGCCTAGGCCATTCTTGATTTGCCTGCACCATCAAATTTTATTCAGTTACAGAAACTTCAGGGAAAGGCTAACTTCCTAAGGAGGTTCATACCCAACTATGCCAAAATGGCTAAAGGATTTTCTCTACTCTTGAAAAAATGGATTCCCTTCCATTGGAACCAAGTTGCACAAGCTTCTTTTGATGTTGTCAAGGATACTCTTGTCTGGGTGTCATTAATGTATCCCCCCAATTATCAGAGTGATTATTTCTTATATATCGCCACAATTGATACGACCATTGCTATGGTATTGGTCCAAGTACAAAATGGGATAGAACATCTGATCTATTATTTGAGTCGTAATCTCAATGATACGGAAGTAAAGTATTCATACGTAGAAAATCTTGCCTTGGAGGTTTTTCAAGCTGTCCAAATATTTTGCCACTATATCCTATTCTGAAATACCATTGTCATTTCAGATTGCAACCCTATGACTTAAATTTTATCACGTCAATTGTTGGGGGGAAAGTATTCAAAATAAATTGTCATTTTGCAGGAATTTTATTTGGAATTCATCAAATCCAAGTCAAATAAGTCTTAAGTTTTGGTTGAACTTCTATGTGACCTTCGCTCTTATAGCACTGCTACTATGTCAGAACCATTTATTCCTAATGAGTCTTTGTTTCTGATCGGATCATATGATCCTTGGTATGGGGATTTTAACATTTATCTCCAGACCTAGATTTTTTAGTCTGATACCTCTCTCTCTAACCTACGACGTATTCGATACCAAGCCAAATATTATCTGATATTTGGCGATGCACTTTATCGTCGTGGTGTCAATACAATTTTAAGAAGGTGCCTCACCCATGAGGAGTCTGAAAAATCTTTAAATGATTGTCATGTTGGGGCTTGTGGTGGACATTTTTCTGGATATGCTACCATGTAGAAGATACTCTGCACTGATTAATTTTGGCCTACCATATTTCGCGACTGTGTCCTTGCGGTTAGAAGTTGTCATGCATTCCAGATATTTGATAGTAAAATCCGCAAACCGCTAATTCCAATGCATCCTCTTGTCTCTGTGGGACCATTTTCAAAATGGGGCATTGACTTCATGACTTGTAACCCTCGTTCATCTGGGGGGCATGGTTATATTATTTCGCAATATACTACTTTACCAAGTGGGCCAAAGTGATGCCTACATTCAACAACACATGACAAACAACTGCATTTTTTTTCTTTAATCATGTCATTGCACGGTTTTTGGTCCCACAGGATATAGTCACAAATCATGGTAAGCATTTTTTTAATCACATGATGACTGAGTTGACTTCCAAGTTAGGACTGTCACATGATATTTCTACTCCTTATTATCCACAATCAAATGGAAAATTTGAGGCTATTAACAAGATTCTTAAACGAATGCTTCAACGAATGATAGGGACCCATAAGATAAATGACATTTAAATCTTTAATACTCTGTCTGTGGAGTGTACTAAACACAGGAAAATTTGAGGCTATTAACAAGATTCTTAAACGAATGCTTCAACGAATGATAGGAGTTCATAAACGAAAATGGCATTTGATACTGTACTCGGCCTTGTGGGTGTGCTAAACCTCGGTGAGAAACACAACTAGATTTACCCCCTTTCAATTGGTGTATGGTTTGGAAGCTATCTTGCCAATCCAATGTGAAATACCATCGTTAAAACTCACAATCAACTTGTTACTTGACAACTCATATGAAGAAGCACATATTTTTAACCTCATATGTCTTGATGAAACATGTTGTGAAGCCCAATTGGCCAACAAAGCGCATAAGAGACGTATAAAGGCACATTACGACAAGCATGTCCAGCCTCGCATTTTCTCAGAGGGCGACTTGGTCCTTCTTTATGAGCAGAAAGTTGATGTAATAGGTATAGGGAAATTTTAGCCATTATGGCATGGCCCTAGATTTTCAAAAGAGTTCTTTCTAAATGTGCCTACGAGTTGGTAGATTAAGATGGAATTCCATAAGTACAGTCCCGAAATGGGTTATATCTGAAACGTTACTATGCTTAATCATAAGTGTAGTATTTTTTTGTATTATATTGTATATATATGTTGTTGATTTGCATTCACTATCTTAGTTTTTTTTTTTAATATTTTAATTGACGTTAGTAATCCGCTTTACATTTCATCGCAGATGTCTGAATCTTTGGAACCATTTGTTGGGTATGATGATGGTGCTAGTCATAGTACGCAAAATCTATCTTTTGCAGCATGGGCCATTTTCGCTCCGAACGTTGAGTTAGTGAGTTTTCAAGGGATTTTTATTGGTATATCGACAAACAATATCATTGAGTATAGCGTGTTGATCGAACTTCTCTCTGATGCCATTTCATTTGGTATTAACCACATCATCATAAGGTTTGAATCACAACTTGTGGTATTACAAATTACTAGTGTTTATATTGTTAGAAATCCAACACTGCATCGTATGTTCCTAAGAGTTTGAATTTTGGGAAGACACTTTGATTTTATTCAATATCAACACATTTCCATAAACTTGAACACATTGACTGATTTTTTAGCAAATTATGTTATATACAAACATTTGCAACGCATGTAAAAATACATTCACATAATTGAATATGATTGTGCAATAAACATAGGAAAACATTGAAATCAAATAGATAGATAGCTATAGGTTTTTACAAAAATTTGTGCCCAAGACACATTGGTCATTTGACCTCAAAATGTATGCAACATGTCAAAATTAAAATAGTGATTCTCATGGTAACATGCTATCGATCTAGCTATCCTACGTAGTAACCGCATCCAACGGTTAAGAACACCAATAATATGTTGTTGTAGTCACATGGGTAACTCTTGGATCCGGAAATCTGGAATCCCGAAGGTCAACCCCTCTATGTGTTGTTGAAGCTCAGCAAGAGTCTCAGCCATGTCTAAATCCTGAAGGACTACTCTCCCAACAGCCCTCTCTGCTGGCTCATCCACTCCATGCTCTGGTTCTTCCACTAGTTGAACTCGACCCACATCTACATTACATTAAAACTTTAGTTTAGTCTTGGGAAAACACCAAAATACAAAAACATGTATAAAACTTAGAAAAATAAAAAAAATGGTCAAAATATTCTTACCGATTGCACCCCACTGAGCACCTTCTTGTAAATCTAAATCTGGATCTCCTCGGAAATCGACACCTGCATATACATAATCATCAATGACGATAATATGTCGCCTGAACCAGGTGAAGAATGTAGTAGAGAACACGATGGAATATTGGCCTGCATGTCTAGCCATTAGTTCCACCCATATCTACATCCTTGGATCTCTAGGGTTAGATACACCCAATGTCACATTCTGAGGCTACATCAATGGAATCTGCTCTAAGGAAAAATAAATGAGGATCAAACCATAACTGAATTTTTTTCTTCCTTCCTCCCTTTTCCTTGCTCAGTTGTTCTTTCATTTGGGAGAGTATAGCTTCAACCCAGTTGAAAACTGTTGGTTCCATGCACTCTAGCATATACTTCATATAAGATCTATTCGCTACATGCAGTGTAACGGTACCAACAAGCTTTGCAATCGTGAATAAGATGATTCTCAAAGGCAAATCACGAACGTCACATATGTTATTTTCCCATCCTTGCTAGGCTCTGCCTTAGATATCAATACTGCAAAATATAGTCTCTCACCGTCTCTCCTCTGAGAGCATACCTTGAGAGAGAAATGGGTAAGCCTCTCCTTGACAAGCCTGTCAGAAAATAAATTTACTCCACTGAAATTAGGACCACTTTGTTCCTAATGTGAAATGCTTCAATTGCCGGATCCCATGAACGAACAAGGAACTCCAAAAGTTCCATTTGTTGCCTCATACTTGATAAGTAGAATTACATTAATAACCCACAATCTCTTAGGGATCTTACAATACTTGGATCATGAAGGGAAATCTTGTTTTGTTCTTCATGCTCTCTTTCTCTCCAAGTAATCGTCATTCTAGTCCGATGAATCCCTGAAACATAACCATAAGACTCATTAGACGCATTTTCATGCAAAAAATTAGGCAAAATTTTGGTACAATGCAAGAATAAAAAATGTGAATTGTGCCCAACGCAGTCTTGTTTAATAGACAATGCATTGTATATGCACCTAAGCTTCATTTTGGGTGCATTAAAACACAGTTTTCGATGCCTAAGGTTGCATTTCCCTCTTTAGAAAAGTAATTTACCCTAAGGGGCCCAAATCCATACAAATTTGCAATGAAATGATATGAAATGACTACTGAAAGAAAGAGGGGGTTTATGGCACCAACCTAGATCAAACGACGATGAAAACCGTCTACAGAATCGATCGCAATCAATAGCTAATGTTCGGGGGAAAAAATAGTTTCAGAGCTCCAAAATGTAAATGGTAACTTTCAAATGGTAAAAATGAATAGTAAAACTCTTTTAATTAGTCATTTGATTATTTTCAAATCATATTTATTGATGTGACTATGGTTTTATTCAATTTTTATCATGAAACAAGTATTTTTAATCCATTTGATGTTGTTCTAAACAGGTTTGCAACTGATGAGCTGATTAGTCGTGCACATTCCAAGAATTATTTGACCACAAAGCATACTTTTATCCTTATTTTTCGAGCTTTGATAAAAATGAAAAAGGAATTGAAGCGCACTTTTATCTCTTTTTTGAGCTTCGATAACAGCGAAAAAGAAACCCCTGAAGTATTCTTTTAGCTCTTTTCGAGCACTTGTCTTTTCGAGCTCGTAAAAGTAAATGAATTGATATCTACTCAGTATAAGTTTAACCCTTTTCCAAGCTGAGATAGATTATTTTTGAAAAAGGAAAACCTTAGTCGAACATGGCTAGGAGGTTCTCTCAGATATCATTTTACTCTTTTTCAGATATGAGCGACAACTTTATGAAAAAGTACTCATGGAGTTTTCTTTCGTCCTCTTTTTCAATCTCTCTAAATATGAAAAAGGACCGGGCTGTCACTATCGTTAGGCTCATTAAAAAATAAAATAGTGACGGGCTTCTCGATCATGGCAAGAATCAAATTTCATTCATCGCTAAACTAGTTAAATTATTAAATAGTGATACATTATTCGCCCGAAGGGTTGAATTATAGATCAAGCATATGTTACCCTCCTCAATCTTGTTAAAAAATAAAGAGGTATTGGTCGACAAATGACCGGGGAAAATTTGGGAAAGTGAAAAGAAATTTTAGGGTATCAGGTTGCTCTTGAACATGACACTTCACTCCATCATCGTGACTATTTGGGTTGGGTAATATTCTTGAAGGTTAATTCATACCTATGGTTCATCATACCTTCACTTCAGTTTTGGGTCAATGCTTCCAACTCATCTCAGTGTCGCTGATATGTTCAAGAGAAGTCATCCAGTGAATACTCATCCTTCTGCAATACTCATAAACCTTCATTATCATGACAGTCATCCCTGAACATTGCTATATCAAGTCATATTTTTTCTCCAAAATCAGTAACTCCCATTTCGCAACAAAGTGGCTTCCTGTCGACATCAAATCATCATCCTGGAAATTTACTTAGAAACATCATCTTCCAGTACCATGAATCTTGTTACAGCATCGACAAGATCCTTGCTTACGGACCTTTGACCGAAATATTTTGTTTGGCGTTCGACATCAAATCATCTATTCACGCCTTATGAAATGTGCTGCAGCGCCTTGAGAGCCATTAACATCAATGGTGGTTCTCTCATTTGTTAACAACTCACATCATTGGTTGGTAATCAAATGATCTCATGCCATGTTCGACTACAAATCATATATTCGCATGGCTAGACTTATACCCGAACGATCAAGTGAACGAGATAAGAAGACCCTGGATCTAGTTTCAGCCATCTGGGTTGCGATTTCAGGATTGTTGTACACATCATCTGTACGGTGACCTTACATACAGATCGTCATCCGAACATCGGCCTATATCTGTAGGCATGTATGTATTGGGCAACATTCCAATGTCGACGACTTTCTGCACTATGTACATGTTATTAGATAGTTTATGTGCTAAGCATGGGAATGCCTCCCTCAACAATTTATGATCAAGAGGATATATCATGATGTAATGTATTGTAAGATTGATGCAGGTTGCCACTCCGCTTCAGTTCCAGCCCATCACATCGTAAAGCATCTCATTCAAAAAATATTGTTATTATTCTAACTTGATGCTTTAGGGGGAAGCTGTTATAAGTCAATTTGGGCATAATTCCCAATGACTTGGTCAAACTAGACATCATCCCTAGGACCAATGAAATACGATCTATCATCCCCTATCATTTCAGTTGCTACATACCCTAAGAAAAGAAAAAATCATTCATGACTTCTATTGCAAGGTTTCCAAGGTTTGAAGTATATGTTATATCACTTATGAGCTCACCAATGCTGCCTCTCAAGGGACTAACTGCGTTGCATATGTAGTTACCTCCATTCAAGGGTGATTTTCAATGCACTTCTCGACATTCAAGAGTGCATTGGTCAAATGGGAGAGAAATTATCATTGTTTCGGAATCTCCACATGGCCAGTACCTTCTAGAAGAGTCCATATGTGTTAAAATTTGAATGCATGTGTCTATCTAACACCTCTGAGCTTGGGAACATGTCTTGCCTATTATTAGAAAGTCATTGATTGAGAAACTAGCATCAGTTGCCCTATAAATTGAGCATAGATCCTAGTGCTAGGGAAGGAAGAAATTTGGTAAAGAAATGTTGTTGGATTCTCAATTAAGAGAGTGATAGAAGTGATATGCTGCTTGTGAGATGTTGATTGTGATGAGGCTGGGATGATGCTAGAGCTGGTGACATCAAATCGATCATTGGTTGTAACATCCCCCTTCTACTCATTAATAAATATTGTTGTTCATTTTCCCATATATGTATCTGTTTATGTTTCTATTTCTCATATAATATATTCTTAACTAATATATATGTTTCATGTTCAATCAATTTAATTGATTAAGATAAATAGGCATCTGTATATTGCAATATCTTTGATGTTTAGTGTTTATACTTCCAGGAACTAATCTGGAGATCTAAGTTGGATTGGAAGCTACAACAAAAGTGATAGAAGGAGAATAGGAAGCGCTTGGATCACAAATAGGTTCCTCTATCTTTTTGTGTGTTTATTTACTCTTAGAGAATGTGTCTGCAAAGTCTTTGATCTGTTGTTCTAAATGCATAGCACCACATTTAGAGAATTTGATTTATCCGTAATTCATAATTTCGCATAACACTATTGTTTTTTGAGCATAAATCCATAAGATTTAGCTTTATTAAGCCTTGATTTATGTTTATCCTAACTCATATTGAACTTCAGGATTAGTAACCAAAGATAGATACATGAGCTTCTAAGGAAGAAAACTGGTTAATTATTTGCATTCAAATATTCTCCATAATTTTAGTATTGCAAGGGGGAGTAACATTCATTCTTCCTAGGAATTTGTCTCTAATTACAAACTAATATATAATTAAAATATAATCATGAACATGTTTTTTATGAAAACTATCTAGGATTTATGCCCATGTGTAAGGGAAATTAGTTTCCTTCATTAAAATCCGTTGTAGCTAAAAAAAAATGGGTTCCCAAATTTCCTAGCTACTATGTGTCGGAGCCTTAAAGGGAAGTCGAATAGCGTAAGGAACTACATGATAGAGAAACATATCCCATTCCTTGGGTTGTACACACTAATGGTGAAGGAGAATTAGTGGATTGGAATAAATATAAGAGTTTATAAATTGCGAAGTTTGTGAAATTGGGTTGTGTGAGAGGATTAGATCTAGCCATAAGTGATTTCATCCTTGTGGACTTGTAGCCTTAGTGCAGGGATGATCCTATTGAAAAAATATTACAAGCAATAGACAACCTTTGGTTGGGTGAAATTCACTTTGTCTACAACCACTTTGTTCTTTATTTCCAGAAATACAAGTGTTATGAATTATTTGAATTATTTATGATTATGTTGGATTATTGTTGTTGTGTTGTGAATTGAATGGTATTATGATTGCATGCATAAGTCTACTTTTATAATTACAAATTATTTACTTGTGTTTAAATGAGCATGTATTGTCATTATTCATGCATTAATCATTTCATAATATGTTAGTGAGAAAGTATGGCATCGATGATATAGAATGTGGATATCAACCTAGTTAAATGGACAAGCAGTTGAAAAATGGTATTAGAGTAAGAATATGATGGAAATTGAGGTTTAAAAAGTACCCACATCCTCAAGAGTTACATAGGGTATTGAGCATGTTAAAACAAAGATACACACACCCCCCTTGACCTCCATAGCGCTATTATACGTATACTTAATATGCTTGCTATTAGCCTTGAATTCATCCTAAAGCTTGAATCTTCTAGCCAATTTTGTCTAACTAGTCTTCCTTGTTCCACCTATCAACACAATACACATTCAATAAAAAATGTGGTGGACTTGAGTTTCCAATAATTGACAAACCAAGGGAACTATAAGAGATTATGGAAGGCAATTCAAGGCTCGAGAATATCTAGTTGTGCTTGAAGAAATTAATGAAAATATATGAGCTCTAAATATTACCTTGGGATGTTTGTAGCCGTCTATGTATCTTTTCTAAGTAGCCCTTCTTTTTCTCCTTAGTGAAGTTGAGTGTTTGAAAAATTATGGTCCTCATCTCACATAGACTTTTAATTTTCCTCATATCACATATACTTTCAATTTTTAACCAATTCCCATGCCCTCATCTTATGCCAATTTCAAAGCACAAGGTCGTTTTGTTCATTATTTAATGCATTGGGAAAAAGAATCACAAACACTTGAAGAGCCACTATAGCATGGATAGGGCTATGAATATTTAGACTAGAATAAAATATTATGTTACAAGCTACTATATATTTTTATCATGCTATAACTACCTCTACCCTTGCGATAATTACATTACATCTAGCAAGAACCAACTTCAAAGTTCTTGGTAATTGCATGTTTCTCAATGCTAGAGGATGTGATACATGTAAAAGAGTGTGCCAAGTGCTACTTCTTAAGACCATGGCTAGTCAAATGCATTTTCTACTGTTAAATCAATTCCTAAAACAACTTCTACTCCATTATCATACAACACTACTTCGATCAAATGAAAACAAAGAAAAATGTGGAAATGGTGGCCGATAAATGTAGAATATCATAAAATTGAGTGATAATATTTACTCAACATTATGCACAAATTTCTACGTAACTACACTGAGAGATTCACAGTTATTATATATGGACTTGGAGTTTGACATAATTTCCTATGTTCATATGTACTATGGCCTCTTAATAAATCAATATAAATTGTACATTGCATAGAGACAACATAGAAATTAGGCCCCATTTCACTTTTAATCTTTCATTGTTAATCAAATTTTAACATTGAGTTTAAAAGCATATTTCCATATCAATAAGTAATAAAGGTTAATGATCATGTAACTTTAACATGTAAATGGTTCTAATTTGATATTTAATGATTTATATGTTAAACCAAATTTACTTCTCAATAAAATCATGCAAATGGTCCCAATTTGAGACTCACTGATTTATTTGTTAAAACTAAATTCACTTCTCAATAAAATTATGTGACACTTCATGCATCATTGATCGTGATAGATATCCAAACACTTCAACACTAGAACAACATGCATACATCATAATCAATCTAGGCTAAGGAATTTGTTATGAAACCATTATTATTATCTAGTTGTAGGTTTGTTTATCATATTGATATTCCTCACTATTGGTTTGCAACCTGACATGTAGATTCAAAACACTACAAAAGAAGAAGTCATAAAACCATAAACCTTTAATATTATTTGAAGTATTAGCATAGCCTTTCAGTAATTTAAAAAAATTGAAGTAAACAATACAGTAAACAATCAACTAAATTAACTACAACTATTGCTTTTCTAAAACTAAAGCATAAAACCTTTAATTCCAAAGATATGAACTTATTACCCTAAAAATATCCTTATTAATAAATAAAAACCTTTTATGATGAAATAAAAACCATACCAATTCAACATAGTAAAATAATATTAAAAAGAAACCATACCCATTGAGATATTATATATTACAGATAATATTTATATTAAAACTTTATATAACATAGAATCAAATCCTATAAATAAATTCATATAAATTGAATTAATAAATTAAAAATAAATTGCTCACGAAAATATTAAGAAGAGAAATTAAAAAAAGAAGAAGATATGCTATATCCTTAAAACTTGGTGCATTTAGACATACGAAGAATGCATATGTGAGGCCATTGCGTCATGGTGCATTTAGAAATTGTTTTCTTTAGAGGGCCAATCGGAGTTTCATATCAAAATCCTTTTACTATTAAAAGAACAATTAAAGATTTTATATATATATATATATATATATATATCGAAAATATATACTAAAGTGAATTACAGCAAGGGACAAATAAAGATCTATGGAATTTAGTTTTTTCCTTTCCAAATAAATTCTTTTACTTTTTCTCATCAACTTAAATTTATAAGTTTTTTTTTTTTTCAATTAAAATCCTTTACTTTTCTCATCTACTTAACTATATATTAGGTTTGGTATATGATAAAAAACAAAAGCTGAAATTATTGCTGGTTGAACTTTACTTTTCTTTACTTCTTACAAAAAGATGTATCACTGGCAAGTATGTGGAGACTTTAAAGGTGTAATAGATTGGTTGACAAGAACTTTTACTTTATAAGGGCTCAAGTTGGAGTATTGGAAGAATAGAATTTTGGAGTTAAAGGACAAGTTCTACTATCTTTCTTTCCAACACATAAATAAGGAATTGAACATAGACAAATTCTCTTTCTAAAAGAGATCTATCTTTGTAAACATGTTACATCTTTTATGAAGAATATTAGAGTAATGTTCTAAAAAGTAAAAGTAGAATACCTTTATTAAGTATGTTTTAAATTATAACTTTTTTAAAGATTAAAGGTTTGTATGCGGTGTATATAGTCAAAAATCTTGTTACTTTTGGAAGTTTTGTTTATAGTTCGTTTAAACTACAATTTTGATTTTGTGTAGATGAAGTTTAGGGATAGTATGACTTTATGAATATATTGAGAGGTGATACATGTTTTAGGAAACACTTTAATGATATAGGTTGTTACAGATTTAGTAGTATTCAGAAGTAAGACAATATTTTATATGATGTATGATTTCCATTGATCTTATCTAAGAATCATAAATTTTATTGTGGAAAGAAGATTTATATATAATGAAAATAAAAATTATAAGGACTATTAAATTAATTTTTATTAATTTTCAAGTTGAAAAATGTATACAATATTGTGTCAAGAGGTGCTCTCTAACCTAATGTGGTAGAGACGTTGCAATGTTTAATATTTTGACTTGGTCAAAATAAAATAAAAAACATAAAATTCTCCAAACCATGGTTTTTTCCCATGGTATTCTTAATTTATGTATTTTTCCCACGATATTTTTCTCTAATGTGGCTTATTAGCCTAGATTCATCTTAGCTCTAGATCTACCAAACAGCGAGAGGGATCAAATATCTTTTCACTCTAAAAGAGGTTTGCACCTTAAGAGAGAGAGATTTGATACCTCTTGGCGTTTGGTAGATCAAGAATTAAAATGGATCTAGGCTGGTTATTAAAAATGATTTCAAAATTATAAATATTAGACGTATATTTAATATTAAGTATATTCTACCCTTATGGGGAGTGAAAGAGTGAGGTGGAAAAAATGAGGGGGGTGAAGAGTTGATCCTCCCAAAGGTTGTACTAGCAACACATGATAAGAGATAAAGACAAGTGGCACAAGTGGCAAAGGATTCCCATAAACTTTGAGAGGCAAGTTGAGGTGATTATATCTTGGACAGTGGCTAGTCTCCGACAGATGGTTTTTCTAGTTATGGGAGATTTGGAAGGTGGTGAGGCAAACATTGAGTATGCATAGGCCGCCAACCTGTGTGTTGTCCTTTGTAGATAGTTCTGGGCTAAGGAACCGTGTTAAAGCATCTAAAATGTGGCTTGATTTTGGTTTGGATGACCAATTCCTTAAAATGCTAAACATATGTAAATCCTAATTATTCCTGATATAATAAAAGGGTTGATTCCTCACCTTTAACAGAATTAAACTTTAAATTGTCTTTGAAAGGTAGAATTTAAGATGATATATATGATTCATTAAACATTCAAATAAATAATTTAACTTGGCATATACAAATGATGTGTGTAAAATCCTTTTACAGCCAAACAAGGCATATTTAAAGATAGAAGGAAGCAACAATTAATTTATGTAGATGAATTAACTAAAACATATAGTTCCAGTTAATTAATCTCTATAATTGATTATAACTTTGCAAGGGGATTTCAGAAAGATTAATATTTAATCTTATCTTACCCAAATTTCCTATTAACTTTAGACATGTGTAGAAATAAATAAAGTTGGAACATAATAAGAAACTAAAAAAACTCACACGAAAACACAATCTGCTTCAAAATGACTTCAAAATCCTTCTATTAATCTCAAAAATAGTTCAAAGAATTACAATCATGTTTAGAAGCTTATCACAAGGGTTCAACCCTTCATACTCTGCATTACAAAGTACTTATCGATTTTCCTTAAAATATCTATACTTAAAATCAAAATTTATTACAAAATATCTTATCCAAAATGATTTGAAATTTTTACAAAAATAGAACTAGAAAATAGGAAATTTGAATTGATTTGACATCTTGGATAGAATTCAAGGACTATTTCTAGTGACTAGAGCTGTAAATCTATTATTCTATTTCTTGTTCCTGGAATTCCGTTCTTTGCTCCTGAAAACCTATATCCTGTTGCTGAAATATATGCTCTCTTCTCATTCAATGAGCTCACACATTTTGTCCCATATTTCCTCATCAGGAATATAAAATTTCACTAACTTTATGTATGCTTCATCAACTTCAGTATATTTTTCAAAAATAGGTTTAGTTATAAATAGATGATTGATCTCATGCTAAATTAATAAATCATAACTTAGACCTTCCATGAAAGGCTTCCCAGTGATAGTTCCTTTGATTTTGGAAAATTTGGCTTTGTCTATTGCTATATGATGCAACCTACGCTAATATTCTTCCAGTGGAGCTTATTTATCACCCATACCCTGCAGACCTGAAAGTCCTTTTTGATGTAAAGTATTAAATTTCCCATGAAACTTTTTAAATTGAACTTCTATTTTATGACATTTATTCTCTAGTCGTAGCATTAATTTCCTTTTAGTAAGGACCTTTCTCACCTCGAAGACAGTTTCAGTTCTATCCTCGTTTGCATATTCTTCAAGTTCTTATTTTGTCTTAGAATTTAGAATTCTGATTATCCTTGTATCATCTCCTGGTTTGTGGTCTAGGTCTTTCTTCACATCTGCCACTACTTCCTTTGATTTTTGTAACAATTATTCCCATTCAAAAATAATCTCAATGGAAGGCCACAATTCAGTCATTGATTCATTAATATTGATCCAAATGTTTTCTTTTTCTTGAGCAATGTTGTGAGCGATTACAAATTCATTTTCATTAGGTTTATATTTGCTTTGTTAGCTTAAAATTCTTCTGAATTTCAGCTACATAAGCATTGTCAGTTTTCAGTTTTTTCTCTTGTAGCTTTTGCAATTGTCAATTGAGTGTCTCAATCTCTTGACCTTTCAGTGTCAAGTCTCCCATGGCCTTTGATAAATTTGTTTTTGCATCACTAGACTGTGTAGCCACTGTAACAATTGGTGTTGTAGATGTTCCTGTTGTTGAAGTACCTGCAATAAATGTTGTTTATATGGAGATGGTTGCTGAAATGTTGAGCTAGTGTCCTTTCTCTTTTAATAGTGTTTCCATTTCAACTTCCATTTTCTGTATTGGAGATTTTGTTTAATTATCATCTTGAACAAATTTTATTTCTCTATCTCCAATTGTCCAATTGATTTGGCCTGTGGGTGATATATAGTTGGAAGTGTCAACTGCTTCCTTAATTCCTGGATATCAACATTCTTTCTCTTTATCATTTCTGCAGGTTCTTTCACGTCACTAGGATTATATCACAACCTTATTATCATATCTTCCAATGATTTTATTCTGGTATCTTCTGCCAAATAGGACATTTTCTCCATCTTTAATTGTGAATAAATGTTGTTTAGTGAATCTTGCAATTTGGATGTTTCCAAAGATGAATTGGTCAAGGTAGAGTAAATCATTTTTCCAACCTGCTTGTGGAGTTCAATTTGGTCAGTAACATGGATCTGTTTAATGTCAAAGGGAAAAAAAAATGTCTTATAGCCTTCTGCAATTTTAGGGACTAGAACTTTGGGTTCCAAGAAGGCAAACTGAAATTGTACCTCTTCTGTATCAAGCGCAGAAATAAGTCTGTCCTGAGTAGAAGAAGTTTGTTTCTAGAATTCAGAATATGTGGTGGCCTTCAGTGCCTCATTCTTTCTCTTAATTTATTTACACCTAAAAAAATGTTTTTTTGTTCTTCACCCTAAGTTACTGATGACATAGGAGAACCTGTGGAGGTATCCTCAATCCTTGGAAATGTTGCAGTGTAAAAACTTGTCAATAACATTGTTTCTTGTTTTTGTGAACTTTCTCCTTGAAAAGGTTCTTCATCAGTATTGGTTTTCTTCCTTCTCTTGAACAATGTGAATTTTATCTCTTGAATTTATGAAACTGAAGGAGACAAAATTTCCCTTGGCCTCTTAGTCTCCTTCTCCCAAGGAACTAGATTTTGTGAAGTTGTTGGAATAACAACTTGTTCTTCTACTTCTTGCAATGTGTTCTCTTGCCACTCCTCTTGATTAACATATTTATCTATTTATGGCCTAGGTGTGTGTGCATAAGGTTTTGTTTTCTGTTTAACTCTTATCTTAGAAATAATCCCCAAGGGATCATAATACTAGGTGAAACTAAATTTGAACTTCATTTTCTTTAACAGAGAATCTTCCTTCTTTGCTACTTCTCTAGTGTTGACAATGAATGTTCCAATCTATGCTTTTAATTTGAACTAATATTTCTTCTTACTAGAAATAAAATGTAGATCATCCATTTTCATCATTTGTCTGATGTATTCTAGTGAAAAAATCATGATTGGTACAAATCTAGGTAACCTATAGAGAGGTAGCTCACATCCATAGATCATGATATTTGTGTAATTATGGTAGAGGTACGAGTCTCCAATTTTACTTTTTTCACTGAGGTGGAGAATTATTTTGATTTCAGGTGAAATCCTTGGAATAACATCACTACTAAAAAGACACAAGGCCATATGTAGAAACTAATTTACATAATTAGAGAAAGAGTACTCTTCTATGTTATTCCTTATCAAGGAATTCTAATGAATTATAGAATAAGGATTTGCCTGTGCATCTAACTTATGTAATGGAAATTTAAATCTATCTTCTTGGAAAAATAGAAGTAGGTAAACAAGGATTTATTGATGCCCAAAAGCACTTTCAGTAGTAAACTTAAAAAAATTATCATGAATGCTCTCTGCAAAAAATTGACTGTAATTGAAAATGTGTGATGGTTTATCACCTGCTGAGAATACAGATAGAAATCATAAAATTACCTCATTGACCCACTGAGAACTTGGATAACCTAACATACATGAAACCATAGAGATAACCTGCCTAGAAATTTATGGGAATATTGAAGCAGAGTAGGGTGGATTGGTTCTTCATAACTAAAATGTTTTAGGTAAAAATGTTTCAAATATATTAGCTCTTTGAGGGAATGTGATTTTTTGATAGATCTCCATGAGAGAATGTACATAAAAAGGATGCAGAGGGGTTGTAGGATTTATTTGAAGGATTTGACATATTTACTCGGGAGTGACAGTCAATAAGTCTTCATTGTTTTGGGTATGACCCTATGACTTGGGATATATATTAAATTACACCAGGTTATAAACTATGGGAATAAATGTGTCTAAGGAATGGTGAATTAAGGTAGGAAGAAGTCTCGTATGCTTAATTCATCACTGACATGTAAGAATTTCTGATTTTCCCAGTTATGGCATTCATAAAGATCAAACACACACAAGGTTTCACAGATCTTGTATTGCTTGTCAACCAGGGGAAGCTCATCTAAATTCACTAAAGGGGGAAACAATAGACTTTCAACCAATAATTTTGATTTTCCTTTGGATGACGACATATTGAATTATGAATTTGCAGATAGATGTATCAAATTAACAAGAATTGGTGTTCGTTGGTATAGAAATGATTGTGAGTTGATACAATCTAGATGATACCTTTGTTGCTATAAGAGAATGAGAGAAAGGGGAGTTTGAAGGGAAACATGATGTTTTAAAAAGTTTTCGAATGATTTAACCATTTTGGCGCATCTAGTTAATGCAGTGGATGTTGGAAATAAGGGTTTAATTGTCATAACGATTAATTGGTTGTTGGCAAAGAGATTTATTAATAAGACAATAATATGATGTGGATGAATTAGGGAATGAAAAGTGTTAAGGTGTGAGTGGAGGTTTAAAAGCGACAACAGAAGTTGAGTGGATGAGATGGTGGTTTTTTTTTTGGGGGGGGGGGGGGGGGGGTCTGAAATGGTTGTGGAGATGACACGTAGCTTCGATCAGTTTTCAGAAAACATCTTTTCTGACCCCCCCTTTGTTAAACGTCAATTGCACGGGGCAGGGTGGGGGGGGTTCCGAAATCTATCCCTAGTTGATGATCCGGGTGAGGGTGATCTACACTGTTGATTATTTCTTGGGCTTTATCACAAGCCAACAAAACATGTCAAATCACTTAACAACATATTTACAATATATAAGTTAATCCTTGATTACTTAACTAATAAAAAGGATTAACTTAATTCAAAAATAATCAGGACGGCATTTAAACTAGCTCACCTATACTATAGGATTTCACATTTTATTTTTAAAATTATTTTCTATATTTTTATTTTATTTTTTTCAACATAAAAAGGAAAATGGGAAATGACACGGTAAAAATAAGTTACAACTTTGTGCATGCTCGCTAGTTGGATTCTTGCAAAGAGAAATTCCATGTAGGGTGGAGGGGTAGGTGCTTTGGTTGTCTTGGTTTGTTGAGTTGTAGGGTTTAGGACCTTAGAGAGTGGCTGAGTCATGAGTCCCCTGATGGCTGGTTGGATGTGGTGCGAACAAGACTCCACTACACCAACTCGTTGTTGAAACCCAAAGAGTGTAGACGTGTTTTTCCTTTGTCGACTTGGTAAGTTACACAACTCTCCATCCTTTTCCAATTTTGTTCTAATAGGAAATCCTAGTGTGGTGGAAGTCATGTTTTTCTAGTTTTTTTCATATATGTGCTCTGAAATCTATTCCCTGCCGTTGGTTTGGGTGGGGGTGATCTACACTGTTGATTGTTTCTTGGGCTTTATCACAAGCCGAAAAAACATGTCAAATCACTTAACAATATATTTACAATATATAAGTTAATCCTTGATTAATTAAGTAATAAAAAGAATTAAATTAATTCAAAAATAATCACAACGACATTTAAACTAGCTCGCCTATACTTTGGGATTTCACATTTTATTTTCTCATAGATATATACATATATTTTTTTAAATCCCATTTTATTCTTTTTTCTCTATTTTTTTTCATTTTCTTATTTGTTATTTTTTCATTTTATTTTATTTTCAACATTATTTTCTATATTTTTATTTTTTTTTCTTTTTCCAACATAAAAAGGAAAATGGAAAATGACATGGTAAAAATAAGTTACAACACTGTGCATGCCCGCTAGCTTGACTGTTGCAAAGAGAAAGCCTAAGCAAGGTGAAGCGGTAGGTGCTTTGGTTGTCTTGATTTGTTGAGTTGCAGGTTTTGGGACCCTAGAGAGTGGTTGAGTTGTGAGTCCCTCAGGTGGCTAGTTGGATGTGCTACGGAACAGGACTCCATTGCACCAACTCCCTGTGGAAGCCCAAAGAGTGTGGACGTGTTTTTACTCTATCCACCTTGTAAGTTACAAAACTCTCCATCCTTGTCCTAGGAATTTTTTTATAATTGGAAATCCTAGTGTGGTGGAAGTCATGCTTTTCTAGGTTTTTTCATATATGTGCTTTGTAATATTCCCAATTGGGAAATGCAGCAATACAAGACATAAAAACTAGAAATAGCAGTGTAAATCAACTCATGGGAATTGGAGACCAATATGGTGACATATCATCATGTATTGTATCAAAAAATCAATACATAATAGTGAGGCATGAATCAAATTCAACGAGGAAACAAGCCTCCCATAAGCAATCACTCCTAAATCTGAACTACTGCTACAATAAAAAATGTTGAAAGACTGTTACAACAAAATTATAAACACACCGCTACAACAAAATAATGTACAAAATATGTAGGGTTGTTATATGCCTCAAAAGATATGCCCAATACAGATCTAGGCAACAATACAAACTCCTACAAAGAACCCAGAAAGGGTCTTAAGAAATACACTCTATACAAGATGGGATCTAAAGCCCAATGGCTGAAGATTCACTACAAACTAAAGAACATGAGTGTAGAAGTCTTAAATATATTATATCTGATGTAGATCCCCTCAAAGGTCTCCTCCCATGAAAGGTTGAACCCTCCAATCACAAGAAAACACTCCAAAGGGACCACAATATCTCTCACTGAAGCTGCCCTCCAAAATAACGCAATTCCCATCTGCAACATCACTGTAAATGATGGGAAATAGATGGCCTGATTCCAAATATCTGAAATATGTCCAAGATCTCTCTAAATGGATCTCCCACAGAAAGGAATCCTTCCTCCTATGCAAAACCAACTCAAAAAGTGGGTTTCTCAACCCTCCACTACAACACCCTGCAACACAGCACAATAACCTACATAAACTACGGTGATGAAGAAATTTGTAGCTTGGCCTGAAAAATAGAATGTGGAAATTAATGAAATACTCTTCTAAGAGGCCTCTCAAGGAAAGAGATGGGATTCATGCTCGGGAACACCCGGTGCTAAACAACACAACAACCCTACTAAACAAAAAAGGAATGCAAAGTCTAAACATACCATATACAAAATAATATCCAAAAACATCCTCCCATATGGCTACCATCCTCTTCCTTTTATATATTATGAGCTTACTTTCCATTGGCCCCAATCAATTAGGTCATTTCCTTCATGAGATCAATCTCCCTCCAAAACTGTGTTATTCTTCATTTAATCTCCACTCCTCCATAACAACACTGTTGACTTGGTCAAAGTTGACTGAATCAACATGATATAATCCCTGTTCATACTTGGAGGTGCTTTATTTAGCTGCTTAAAAAGGTCTCCTTTCACACTTGAAGTGTTTTTATTGCTGCTAAGGAGACTTATGGGCCTCCCCACCCACTTATTCATCTACCTAGTGACAAAACAAACTATAATATTCCATTTAGCTGAAGGCTAAATTTTTGGAATATTATAGTCCTCCCCTCCAAAATGTTGCTTGCCCTCAAGAAAATGTATAGGGAGAGAAAAATTATTCCCCTCCTCCTCTTATGGCCTCCTCATCAAGAGTATCCACCACTGCTCAAGATAATATGCAATAAATCTGCCCTCCAATGGTTCCTCCCAAGAATGCAAAACCAAATGGCTCACATCATAAAAAGGTGGAAGGTGTAAGTGGAAACCTAATTGTTGTCCAATGGCCTCCTTAAGGTAGGAGTGATGAAAATTATGGGGAATCTCATTACCATTGAGATACTCCCACACCCATGCTATCATCCAAATGAAATGAGCCATCCTAGGTAGCTCATCAAAGAAATCCTCAACCCCTATTTTCTGCAATGTATTGGGGCTGTATGGAGAGATTAGATTTTTCCATGCAAGTTTTTTCTCTCTCTATTTATGGTAAGTATGGGGCTGTTGCTGATCTTGGGCTGAAATATCATGGCCTCCAAGAATGGCCCAAGTTACCCCACCAAACAAATCAGCCTTGCAGTGCCTCCTCCAAGAAATCAAGTCCTCCAAATGTCTCCTCCCACATGAAGGAAAGAGATGTAGTATGGCAATCATGGTTTGCCCATTGTTTCTCCTGAAACATGCAAAATGTAAAGTATGGAGAATCATACTCCCATTGGGCACCTCCAACCCTTGTGCCACTCTCCCAACAAAGCTTCCCATAAACATAGGAGCATCACCAACACATGGAAGCAAAAACCAATGAAAAAAGTTCTCATATGACAACCAGGAGGTGGATCATAGTTCCACATATGGAACTAGCATAGGGCATACCCTACCTGCCTCAAATAAAATAATAACAAGTGTTTTTCCAGCCACTTGTTTTCTACCACAATCATCCTATAAGATAGGATCATGAAGGTAAAATGTGGTGTCAATGGTGCACACCAAGAATAATGTGTCTTCCCCCACAAACCACCAATAGGATAGCCAATCCAAATGCTAAATTTGGCCTCAAGTACATAATAATATAATGTATAAGAAGGAATGACCCTCCTTAATACAACATGTTGCTCATATAAAGTAAAGAAGTGCAAATCATAATGCAAAAATGTACCTTCTCTACTATATACTTTGGTCATTGAGTTGAAATGGCTCATCTGAAAGTTCTCCCTCACTCTCAATGAGTAGGAAATTGGTTGTGTCAACCTATCCATCAACATCTAGGCTATGCATCTCTCCATATGCTAAAATATATCATGTTGGATGCCTCCCAAGTGAACTTCTCCATCAAATAATGATATGCATCAAAGTGCATAGAAAGGAAGTCCTCATGTGCTGTATGTAGAAGCTTTTCCTTGAGCTCAGAAGCTCTAGTAAATAATACTCTGCCATAAGAATAGATTACCACATCATCCACCATATATCTATCATCTCCCTCTGGGTCATCAATAATCATGCAGGCACCAAGATCCTTGGAGTACTCTACCAAAAGTTGAGACCTCTAATATGGATCAATCCTCCCAAGAGATAGCGCTGATGATCTGAAATGTGAAGCTCCCCACATGCTGTTGTATACTACTTTGACATCCCCCATGCCAAATTCATCATCAAAAGTGTTGCCATGCCCATCATACAACTGCTCATGCTCAAGTAGAAGTGGTAGACTTTGGAAGCTGGCATCCCATGAGAAGTTACTATCCAAAAAGAACCTCCTGATCCTATCCAATGTAAGCATGAGTGGCCTCCATCTACTCCAACGTATGGAGGATTCCTTCCTCAAAGGAAGTACCCTATGTTTATCCAAATCCATGGAGCAGCTCCCTTGCACCATGACGGTGCCATCCTCCATTACTACAGCAACTTCTGTCAACGCAGTATGTGTAGTGAGAGTGGGTAATGCTGAAAATGGGAGAATGGCTCCCTCCTCCTTGAGTCTATCCAAAACTCTCTGTGTTGTAATAGACCCCTGTAAAGTATCCACCCCTCCGAGATCTAAGAGTGGTGCAACCCCATGTGAATCATATCTCATAATATCCAGATTTGGTGGTCTCCCCAGTGGAATGCCTCCATGCAGTGAGACATCAATGTCAAGAGTAGACTGTACATATGGATGGATAGCTTTTTTCCTGCCCTTACTGTGCAAATAAGTCTGCCTATTCTATGCATTACCCTTCTGAAATAGATATGGTTTGTGCTTCTCATCATGTGCTGCTGACCTTCCTCCCTACCTTCTCCTTCCATATGCAATGTTTCATAATCATGTTGTTCATAGATTGTGCCTTGACCTCCATATATGAGATCCTGGGGAATCCCTTGCAATGATACAAGAATCCCTCTAGTTGGAGCAAGTGCTCCATCTACCTCTGCATGAGGTGCTAGATATGATCTAGATATGACAACGATGTTGCCCCCATCCTTCTCTTCCTCTGCAATATGAATGGGAGTCACCTTCTCAATAAGAGGATCCTCCTTTGAAAAAGGAACCTTCATGCCCTCTTGTCCAAGAATATGGGACATAGATATTTCCTCTAGCAAAGTATTATGCAATATGTGAGCCTCTTCAACAGTTTTCTGAAGTGGAGTTGGGTGTATAGATTCCTCCAACATATGCAAAGGTTTTTTTTGTTTTGGTTCCACCAATGATGTTTCAGAATGTTTTCCATCAAACCTTTCCACTAATCTCTTAGTGAACTTTGCATAAGAAGAAGTATTTGCATTTCTTAATGTAAAAGACTCAAATATCCACCAAGCATAGGCCTTACCTCCAAAATTTAGTGCTGCAACTTTGATGGCTTCATCTTCAGAAACTTGGTGCTGCTGCAAATAGGTGTCTAGCACCTTCACCCAAGCTCTAGCTGAACATTTAAGTGATCCATCAAAAGTAGATATAAAAATATCTACCCATGTCATTCTGCTTGCTCGTCTCCACCTTGACCTTGAAAAACTCTTGGAAAGTGATATGATCTCTAAACTTCTTAGTTTGAGACTCATATTCTTACAGATAATCACTAAGAGCTTCCCTCCTAGGCCTTTCTTCTTCTCCCATCTCCCTCATAGTAGATCTGGGAATTTGACTGCGCTATGAATCATAGTGTGTGGCTGCATGCTCACACCTATCATGTGCAAATCTATAGTTTTCTTTATATCCAAAATCCTTTGGATATTCCCTCTCCCTTCTCATCTTCTTGAGATATCCTTTAATGCTCTGTATAGATTGAAAAAAAATCTTTGAGAGCCTCTCTTCCTTCCTTCCTCCAAATAATGGAGTCTTCTCTTTGTATTTTTTGTGCATCTCTTCTTATTATTATTCTCCTGATATCATAATGGATGAGATCCACAGGTTGAGACAAGATTATGCTCTGATACCACTGTAATATTCCCAATTGGGAAATGCAGCAATACAAGACATAAAAACTGGAAATAGCAGTGTAAATCAACTCATTGACATTGGAGACCAATATGGAGACATATCATCATGTATTATATCATCAAATCAATACATAATAGTGAGGCATGAATCAAATACAATGAGGAAACAAGCCTCCCATAAGCAATCACTCCTAAATTTGAATTGTTGCTACAATACAAAATGTCAGAAGACTGCTACAGCATAGTTATAAACACACTGATACAACAAAAGAATGTAAAAAATATGCAAGTTTGTTATATGCCTCAAAAGATATGCCTAATACAGATCTAGGCTCAATACAAACTCCTACAAATAACCCGGAAAGGGTCTTCAGAAATACACTCTATACAAGATGGGATCTAAAGCCAAATGGCTGAAGATTCACTAGAAACTGAAGAACATGAGTGTAGAAGGCTGAAATATAGCAGATCTGATTTAGATCCCCTCAAATGTCTCCTCCCATGAAAGGCTTACCCCTCCAATCACAAGAAAACACTCCAAAGGAGCCACAATATCTCTCACTGAAGCTACCATCCAAAATAATGCAATTCCCAGCTGGAACAACGCTGTAAATGATGGGAAATAGATGGCCTAATGACAAATATCTGAAATATGTCCAAGATCTCTCCAAAATAATCTCCCACAAGAAATAATCCTTCCTCTTATGCAAAAACAACTTAGAAAGTGAGTTTCTCAACCCTCCACTACAACACCCTGCAACAAAGCACAATAACCTGCAGAAATTGCGCTGATGAAGAAAGTTGTAGCTTGGACTAAAAACCATAATGTGGAAATTAATGCAATACTCTTCCAAGAGGCCTCTCAAGGAAAGACATAGGATTCCCGCTCAGGAAAACCCGGTGCTAAACAACACAGCAACCCTACTAAACAACAAAGGAATGCAAAGTCTAAACAAACCATATACAAAATAATATCCAAAAATATCCTCCCATATGGCTGCCATCCTATTCCTTATATATATTATGAGCTTACTTGCCGTTGGTCCCACTCAATTAGGTCATTTCCTTCATGAGATCAATCTCCCTCCAAAACTGCATTATTCTTCATTTAATCTCCACTCCTCCATAACAACGTTGTTGACTTGGTCAAAGTTGACTGAATCAACATGATCTAATCCCTGATCATACTTGGAAGTGCTTTATTTAGCTGCTGAAAAGGGTCTCCTTTCACACTTGAAGTGTTTTTATTACTGCTAAGGAGACTTATGGGCCTCCCCACCCACTTATTCACCTACCTAGTGACAAAACAAACTATAATATTCCATTTAGCTGAAGGCTAATATTTTGGAATATTACATGCTTTGTGGAATTTACGAGGGTCTTTGTACTCTCCTGTGGTTTATGCTGCAAAAATTTGTTGTTTTTTTGTATTAAATTTAAATGTGGGTGCTTAAGGTCTTGGGAACTTTTCCTTTATCCTAGAATGACTAGTTCTTTGGTTGCATGGGGGATTATGTTAATATCTGGTTTCTTGGGGATGTACGTCTAGAGACATTGGGGTATGGTATTGTTGGGTTTGATAAATATCATTTCTCAAAATTACGTAGAGATAATTCCTTGGTAAGCCAAGTCACCTAAGTGGTCAAACTGAATTGGTATCGACAATTGGGATCCTTTGGAGGGATGTTCAGAAAAATGGGGTGTTCCCAGTGTGGCGGGGTTGTTTGTAGAGACTTGGAAAGGTATGGAAGTTGGGAGGGAATAGCGGAAGGTGATGGGGGCACCAAAGCAATATCTGAGGGGAAATTGACACATGAAAATGTGCCAACGCCCTGTTTTGTGGATGAGCCTCCATCCTTGGAGAAAATTTATAGGAAATTTCAAAGTGTCACTACACTCTTGGTGGAGATGGGGCAGCAGAGGCACGATGATTGGAACGAGGTGATAGCTTTCTTGAACAAATTACAACACAATCAATGAGAAATGTTGGATAGGATGGCTTCGCTTAGACGAAGTCAAAGACGCACTCACGAGAAGCTAGATCAAATTGAGGGTAGGATTGACCACCTAGAGTTCCATGTTCACGGGGGCCCTAGACCCCCAGACCCTTTTAATGTTAGACAAATTCCGACTCTCTCTCATAATCCTTGATGGCAGTCGACTACATATGTATTCTCTTTGTATTTTGGAGGATTTTGTTTTTGGACACGATATATTTTACGGCACTTTTCTATCATCTTTTGTATATATCTCCTGAGAAACAAATCCGGTTGGAGTGAGGCTAGAGAGAAGAAAAATTATTGCAAATATTTTGTAAATTTTTGAAGAATTAATAGAAATTAATAGAAGTGGTTTGATCGACAAAAATAATAATAATTTTCTATTTAATATAAATATTTTTAAAAACATACAATATAAATGATATAAAGTAGATATTTTTTCTTCAACCACATTTAGAAAGGGTGTTTTCTAACTAATAAACCAAATGATTTTCTTGGTCAAAATCTAGAAATACAATTTCAAGCAAGATTGAGATTTTTTGTTATTTAAAATGCACTTTTGAATGAGTGAATGGATTCAATAACCTAAAAAAATCTCCAAAGCTCCCAAAATTTACAGATTAAACAACTTAAATTTATGATTCTTAAAAATATTTATCAAATTTAAGAAAAAAATTTCTTAAAAAAATCATTCCATCTATTAAATATACTAAACATTTAAAAAATTATATAAATTATTATGTTTATGAAAACAAATTTAAAAAAATCTATTTATATCAAATAGAATCTTCTCTTCTTTAAAACATCTCACATCATCGAGAATATCTTGACAATGCATTATTACTCATTAACTTTTTATATAAGTATTTTAAATATATATTAAAAGCACAAAATTTAAAATTTAAAATTATATATATATATATATATATATAAATAAAATTAATTAATTAAAATATAAAGAAAATGTTAATATCTTGACAATACATTATTACTAATTAAATTTTTATATAAGTATTTTAAATATATATTAAAAACAAAACATTTAAAAATCTAAATAAAATATAAAAAAATTAATTAAAAGTATAAAGAAAATGTTAAATAAATGTCATAATTAATGATAATAACAATTTCCAGAATCATGTTAATGTATTAGGTAAAATACTATGAGATTTTTGGTTTGATCCTTTTATGAATTTATGTTTATATTATTGATAATATGGCATGTCTTGTGATTATAGTGATAATGGACAAAATCAATTCCAATTCATATAAGTACGAGACAAATTTAATCATCAATTCCACTAAGCACAGAAAAAAACAATTTCAAATTTCTATAAGGAAATATATCTCTTATCCCACAAACAAGAAGTCTCAAGACAACTTTAATCATCAATTCCACTAATCACAAAAAAAAACAATTTCAAATTGCTACAAGGAAATATATCTTTTATCCCACAAACAAGAAGTCTCATATATCAATTTGATATTTGACTTAGTTATGACCTTAAAACTAGTACAAGGATTATAGTTGTAATGGACATAATCAACTCCAATTCATATAAGTAATAGATAACCTCAATCATCAATTCCACTAATCACCGAAAAAAACAATTTCAAATTGCTACAAGCAAGCAAATCTCTTATCCCACAAACAAGAAGTCTCATACATCAATTTGATATTTGACTTCATAATGACATTAAAACTAATACAACCACATTAAAAATATTAATGTGGTTGATATAGCCTAAGGCTTCATTTGTATCTACCATATATATATATTTAAACCATTACAACAAAAATATTATTATTAACTTTGATTTTACTTCAACCTTAAGAATCCAAGGTCTTGATAAAAAACAAAAGTGTTGAAGAGTTTCTATCGTTTACAACCAAGATATAAGGAAATTTTTCTAAAATTAGGTATGCTTAGAAAATCCCTAAGTTGGTGGGCGTTCAGACATCAAATTTTTTGAATTTATTAAAATTTAATGCAACCTAACAAACTCTCTGAGCATATTCGACCTTAAGTAGAAATAAGAAGCCTTCGACTAATTAAATATTATTATTATTATTATCATTTAAGATGTTAAAATTTGGTAAAACAAGGTTGTGCATATCCCACAAACAAGAAGTCTCATACATCTATTAGATGTTTGACGTTATCTTGAGCATATATATATATATATATATATATATATATATATAGGGTTTATCTCGGGTGGTTGGGAGGAATGATTGGGGATCCTTCCCACCCAGGTTCAAACCCCATAAAATGTTAAAAATGCAAATATATAAATGGAAATAAATGTAAAAGACAATATTTGGATATTAAAATCATGGATGAATATTTTATAAAATAAAATTTTAAATGACATAAATTACAGTGTATGAATAGTTTAAATTATTGTTATTGAATACAAAAAAAGAGAAATATATATAAAATTAATAAAAAAACTATGAAAAATATTATAAGTAAATATAAAAAGTTACAAATCCCTGTATGGGGTGTAAGGAACCAGAAAATGTGGGGGGACGGGTTGTCACTGTCCCATAAAGTCATATGGCCAAGGGACATGGAAGCAAACCCCCATAATGGCTCGATCTATGTCTTTAGCTACCGACATAGGGTGAATCCCAACCCCACCATCCAATACCTAGTACATGTTTTAGTTTAGTTTTGTTAGTTCTTTCTTGATGATTTCCAACGCATGCCAATGGAACCTTGCAACCTTGATGTATAGTCTTGACCTCCCTTCATGACTAGTTCATTGATGAAAATGATTATGGAGGTTTTAATTGATGGTTTAATGGAGGTCACTCACGTCAAATCGCTACATAATCCTTTGCATGTTGCTTAATTTATTATATCTTATTCAATGATGTTAATTCCATTTTTGTTTTGAAGACTCAAGGAATATGGAAATATCTCAGACACTCTAGTTGTTGCAAAAAAACTATATTTATCTCTTTCAACATTGCCCAACCACTTAATTATATTTTTGAAGAGGAATTTTTATTCTTAGTCTCTGCATGTTTAGGCCCAAGGCTTTGGTTTTTAGGCTATAAAATTTAGCCCGAAGAAGTTCTTTCGATAGTCACACTAACATTTTCCATTCCTGCATACTTTGGGGGGTGTCAGTGATTGTAATCGAGAAATCCTTGGAGAAGGGTTTCAGAGCAAGTTCTTTTGTAAGTTTCTTATTTTTCATAGATTTAGCTCTATTAATATACATTTTTATGGCTCCTCTCAACATAGGTTCAAATCTATGGTATCTTCTGTTGAATTCAATTTTATTCACATCCTTTGTCTTGTATTTGTTGGCTACTCAAGTGCTAATGTAACTCTAAGTGGTTCTCTCTCTCACTTCCCATAAATATCAAGGGGTTTGCATTAGGGGAATTTTGAGGTCTAAAATGGGCCTCCTAAGGAAATTATAAAATAATAGTGGAAATAATAAAATAAGATTTGATGACATCATCAAATTTAAGAGGGAAAAAAGAAAAAACTACATTTTCAACTCGTATTTTCATTTTATCTCCCAAAGTTTTTACTCAAATTTTGAGCGGGAGTACTCGTTGGATCCAAAATTTAATTCCTCATCCAAGGACTACCCATGCTACATACTTTCGATGAACCCTGCTACACGAAAAATGAGAAATACATGAAAAACGTGATTACAATCATGTTTTTTCATGTATTTCTCATTTTTCACATAGTAGGGTCCATCGAAAGTATGCAACATGCATACTCCTTGGATCTGGAATTAAATTTTTCATCCAATGAGTACGTCCACTCAAAATTTGAGTAAAAAATTTGGGAGATAAGTTGAAAAAGTAGTTTTATTATTTTATTATTTTTTATTGTTTTTGCCCTTTTACTTAAAATGTGGTGAATCATCTCCCATGGTTGACATCTTCATCTTGAATCCTATTGGTTCTTCAAGATATTCATTCTAGGTAGGGACCATGTAGGTACCCTTACAAGGCGTTTTCCGCTCTCTTTTTTCTCTTCTCTTCTCATCTATTTCCCATCCCTGAGGATACTTCTTTCGTACTTGGAAAGGTTCCACTATTCTAGATGAAAACATGCCTCGTTAGTGTTGTATTATTCATCTTGGGGCTACCTATTATTAGAAACATGGACATACTAGGGAAAAATTATGGGCAAAGAGTTCAATTGTTTAGTTTTAGGAGCTTACTCCCCCACCAATCCAGGAAGAGATTGCTTAGGTAGAACGAGATATTGTTAATCAGAGACACGTTCTCTTGGACATTGAGGTTCTTGTAGATGTTTTTGTTAGGGCCCTATATTACTAATGTTGTCCCTTATTGTTGTTAGTGTAGCACCCTTATTGTTATTTTTGTACCCCCCATATTGTTATTATTATGCCCTCAAATTATTATTGTTAAGTCGAATAGGATTATATTGTGGCCCCATGAACTGCTATATATAGAAAGGAGGTTTTGTAATTTGTTTCATCCAAGAATTTTTCATTTATGTAATGTAAAGGAGGTTTCCCCCTCGAAGTGGGTGATTTCTAAGGTGTTCATCTCTCTTTTCTTCGATTTTGGGAGTTCGCTTCATAACATTTGGTATCGAAGCTTTGGATTCTAGGGTTTCACTGCTTCAAACAGGTCATCATGGAATTTTTTCTATAAATTTTTTTTATGAAGGTTCAGAAGCTAAAAAAAAAACCATTTGTGTTGAATTCCGAAGGAACTTCGTGGAAATATTTTAGATCTTGGTTCGCAATATTTTTGGAGATATGATCTATGGAAGTTAGGTTTTTTTCAGGCTCTCGAATTTCATCTTAAAGAGGTGACCTTTGGCAAATCGTCATAACTCTCTCTTTAAGCATTAGATTGGAATTCTGTAAAAATTGGTCAAAATTACATGGAATATAGTTTAGTTTGTATTAATTTCAGAGCTAAAGGAGGAAAAAATGACACGTGGTACTTCATACAAGTTCGCTCTACTAAATGAGTCCATAATTAGGTCATTGTGGGAGATTGGGCATAACTTTGTCTTGAAGAATCAAAATTAGGTTTGACTTGTGGCATTGGAAATACGATTCAGAGGGCTACTAAAGGACTAAATATAAAATCTTGGGGATCCGAAATTACAGATATACATCAGTTTCAATATCAATATCCTCAAAAGCAATAAAAATGTGTGTATTGTTTTTAAAAATTGCATGTCTTGTTGAAAAAATAGTTTGAAGTGATTCCAAGGGCATATTGAAGCATATATATCAGTATTGGGTTCTAAAATGCCCCCCTAAAAGGAATTCAACACCCGTTAAGCCCTCATAAGTATCTACTATGACTCATGAAGAGGAAGAAGTGCAACATGATATATCAAAATTACAAGAACGAGTGCAACAAATTTCGCTCTCGCAAAGAGTAAAAAAAATGAAACGAAAGCTAACTTGATGGATGGTTTGAAGAAAGGCGTGGAATCTAAGATGGATGGTTTGAAGAAATAAGTGGAAGCTAAGATGGATGGTTTGAAGAATGGCATGGAAGCTAAGATGGATGGCATGGAAGCTAAGATGGATGTCGTGGAAGCTAAGATGGATGGTATGGTAGGCAACATGGATTTCTTGAAGAAAGGCGTGGAAGCTAAGATGGATGATTTGAAGAAAGACGTGGAAGCTAAGATGGATGGTTTGAAGAATGGCATGGAAGCCAAGATGGATGGTATAGAAGGCAACATGGAATATTTGAAGAAAGACATGGAAGGTTTAAAGGAAGGTTTGGAAAAGTTGTTACAATAAAAGCTTCCTAATGGCAAAAAGGTAGTAGAGGAAACTCATGATGAGAAAAAAAGAAATGTTAATCATGATTTCATAGACTATAATGTTTTATTTAATACCCACCATATTCCAAACATAGATATAAGTTTGATTGCAAGGATCTAATAACTTGGATACTACAAATGGAAGAATACTTTGAGCTCCATAATACGAAAAACACACAAAAGGTATGTATTGCAAATTTATATTTAGAAAAAAATAATAGGGCAACATCATACCAGTTTTTGGAGTCCTAGGACCTAGCCTTTTTGGACAGAGAGAGGGCTCTCTCTATTATGCGAAGGATGCGAACTTGTTCTCTTTGGATGATTGATTTTAGGCTAGTTATTAAGTGTAATTTTGTTTGTTTGTTTTGGGTTGGGGTAAGATGATCAAGTAGGATAGGTGGAATGAGAGGTTATCAAATCAATAGGGCTATGGGGTCAGATGAAGTCAAGGGTGTCTAAATGATGAAACAGAGTGTATTGCAGGGCTGATTTAGCAAGGTTAATGGATCCTTTAGGTGATGTATGAGGTGTAACGAACATTAAGTTTGGGAAAAAACTAAGAGGTCTTAAACATATATAGTTTAAAGAAATAAATCATGAGGTAGGGAAAACCATTAATCTCTATGAACAATACTCAAACTAATAAACATGTAAGATGAACATTCCAGTGAAACATAGAAGCATTAGAACTCCTAACTTTAGAAATTCACCTTCAACTTTTGGGAAAACACATAAGATAAAAAAAACAACTCAATTTATGGAGAGGGAACTCCTAAAAAACATATATCAAGTTATTTGGAAGTTTGAAATAAGTTGGTAAGCATGGGCAAAGGGCAAGATTGAATGAGGCCTCTTTGTCTTAACCTAATCAATCAATATTTCATAGAAAAGCTTCAAGATAGGGTTTTGAAAACTTTAAATAAGCAGGGCATACCATGAATCATAATTATAAGCTAGAAAATAACCATTCATGAAACAAAAACAAATTTTAGTGGGCCTAAGGAGCAGTCAATAATTCTTTAAGATGACTAAAAGAAGAAAACATCAACGCTATAACAAATAGGAGGTTTGAGGTGATTCCATGAGCATGTCTCAACCTATAATTTTATGATCTATAGCAACCAAGAAGAATGAAACAGAAATGAGGACAAGAAAACATTAACAAGTTAATAAAACATCACCATTCACCAAACTATGGAATCCTGCAAACATGCTTCTCCATCATCAAGCCAAACAAGCCATTCATTTACTTCATAAAACCTATTTCTTATCCAAGCTCATAAAACCATGTATTTCTCTTAAACACATCAAGTCCCAACTGTTTACAATGAATCATCATGCCTTATATAACAAACAAGGAAGAGGCAAGCCAAAGAGAGTATCTAGAAGCCTATTGGCCCAAAAGAAATATCCTAAGTTGTTCTTGAGGCTTTGCAAAGCCCAAGGCACAAAAATATCTAACAAATATATTTTCCGACTATAAATGGAAATAAAATTGACTTTTAGGCCTGACATGCCTCTGAAAACTTGTTAAACGCAAAATCTGCCCAGTCATCTATAGGAGCGCAGCACACTGTGTAAAAATTTGAAAACTTGCCAGGACAATGTTACTGATGAAATAGGTAACCGCTAGAAAATGTTGAAATTTGACCTTAAAAAAAAAACAAGTGCGTTCTGGAAGACACACTTTTTTTTTTGGGGGTGTTTTTTCATGTTTTGTGAGAGTTTTTGGGCTAGAGTTCTGTTGAGGTCGTTACCCATTTCATCTATGAATTGGTGTTCCAGAGCACAACACACAAATAGGCCTTTTTGCAGCAGTGTTTTGGAGGCCTTCCCAATGTCGGAAAAGGCTCCGAGATGGCTCGTTGGAAATCCCTTGAAGTCTAATTTCCATATCTACCTTTATTTTTTCAATATAACCTCTACAAGTTTCTCAAAAAGTGGAAAAATTCAAGACTACCAGGAGTGCAGCACATGCTCAGAAAAGTGGGCAGAAAGGTGAAAAAATGAGTGTTTTTGACCCTTTTGGGGGGTCAAAACAACTCCAATTGAGCTGAAAATTAGTGAGCATGCTCCTCTAATGATGGGAAATCCAAAAATGTAATTTATCCTCCTGAATATTCCCTGGGAAAAAGCACAACACATGGTGTGTTGCACTCCTAGCCTCAAAATTTGCAAAAAACAAAAACTTGTTCAATTGCTCTCAAAATTGGTAGGTGGGTGCCTCATGGGTCCTTGGAAACCTGTAGAGAAAAGTGGGCCAAAATTCCAAGCCTAGCTTGGTCCTTTTCATCATTTGGTGCTGGGACCTCATTTTGGGCGGTTTTGAGCTTTTTCCTTGCGAAGTGATCTCTCTATTTATAGTTCTTAGTCATTTTCCTTTGCAAGCTCATGTCTTTGTTGGCCTTCTCCAGTTTCGATTCTAGATGTACATTGGCTCTCTCAAGCCATGATTCCCTGTTATGCTCAATTTCCATGGCAAGGATTTCGGTGAGGGGAAACTGTTGTGCTTGGGTTGATTCTTCCTCTCTCTGCTTTGCCAATGATTTCCTAAGACCCATAGTCTTAGGTCTCTTTCTAGTTTTGCCTTCTTCACCACTATCCTCCTTATAAGCACCCATGTATTCCTCCAATTAAATTGTGACCTTTGAGCCTCTTTCCGATATTTGAGCACCTTTGCTTCATAGATGGTCAGCTGGCCATTCATTTGTTTGTTCTCCATCTGAAAAAAGTGAATGAGATCCTTAGACCTTTCTAACTCAAATTCAAAGTCTTTGATCTGTGCATTCTGGTCTTTTAGAAGAGAGTTTACTATTCTTGTCTCATTTTCCTCATCACTGTCTATGTGAATGAGCTCAAATTATCTTTCTTCCTCATGATTGTCTTCTTCCTCTTTCACTTGTTGTTTACCTTTGTCTTTCATTTGAGTTGAGGAGGAGTGCATGGCCCCTTTCCCTTTGGAGGTAGCAAACACATGCCTCTCTCCTCTTTGATAGGTAGTGGTGAAAGGTGCAACAATTTTTACTTGCAAATCTTGATCACTAGTGACCTTAGGACTGTTTTTCTCCTCATTGATGGTCTCTGTGTGTGAATCTTCCTTACCTTGTTCTTGGCTGCCCCTTTGACAAGCACCCTCACTATCTTTTATGCCATTATCACTGTCAAGACTTTTAGGAATTTCATCCTCTGTTTTTGCAATGTTAGAAGTGTCTCCATTACTGCTTGGCACATATTTGTCTTCATGAATGTCCTCTTCTTCATCTTTTGAACCACTGTATTCACCCTCAATTTCATCTTTTACATCACCTTTTTCACTCTTTGTAGGGTCAATGTATTGGGCACCCTCATTAGTCTTCCCATCATTGTGAGGGTCATTCATTTCTTCACTAGGTGAGTTCCTTTGGCTGATCTCTCCTTCACTGCCCTGCTCATTATATTCATTACTTGTCCCTTTGTCATCATTTTCTTGCCTACGGAAAACAACTTCAAACTTTGTTTCTTAGCTGTCTTTTCCATTATTGTCATTGTCATTTTTGTTTTCTTCATTGCTTTCATATGCCTCCTCCCCACTGTCTTCATATGTATTTTCAGTGTTATTGTCTTCATCATAAGACCCATTGTTTTGGCTCTTTTGCTCATTATGGGGCTCACTAATTTCAACTTTGTTTTCTTCTTTATCAAAATACTCATCTTTGTCACTTCCTTTGTTAATTTCTTCTTGTCTATCTCCCTCTCTGCCACCTTCCTCTTCACTTTTTTCTTCATTTTCGTCATCCTTTCCCTCACTGTTTTCTTCTTTTTCATCACTACTTTCTTCATGGCCATCACGGATTTATTCATGGCCATCACTGCTTTCTTCTTGGCCATCACTGCTTTCTTCATTTTCTAATTTCTTAGGGGAAGGTGAATGAGGAAGGTCTATTTGAGGAAATGATTCATGTGAAGAAGATGAACCAAGGTCAGTGGAAGGTGATGGAGGTGTGTGAGGAGGATTTTGAGATGACGATGGCAGAATTTACAGAGGAGTGGGCTGTGGAGTTGTGAAATCATCATGGGCGATGAAAACCTCCCAGGGGATGCCTTGTTGTTCTAGTTGGTGTGAGAAAATCACTTTGATGAGGGAATGATGAAAAAGGCCTGACATTTGTTGGGATCAAGGCCTTTTCTACATGATGGAAGACATTTTCTCAATACTTTTGCAAAGATAGTAGGGCGTGTGTAGCAGCTTGGTTTTGGTGAAGTGCATGAGGAGCCTTATGTGGTATGAATAGACTCTGGAGAACCTACCCTCACAGGTGAAGTATTTCATGATGATCTTCATTAGGAGAGCATATATGTCCAATAGATGAGAGAAGGGGAACATAGTTTTACAGTCAGCTTGACAACTCGGTTTCAAGAATGGGCGATAGTGGCTTAGGTCCATATGCTTTTGTTTGAACCACCTTTCTCCTATGCAAGGTATTCCAGTGGCCCTAGAGATGGCATAGGTGGTCAACACAGATTTTACCATGGCTAGGTGTACTTGATGTTTATGAAGGTTTAGGGCAAAGAGCTTGGTCAACTGAGGGTGATTCTGGATCTTTTGTACCTTTTTACAGAATTCATAGCAGCCCAACTCTTGAAAACAGGCCAAAATATTAGGGGAGGTTATCAGCTCTTTAGTGTTTATAGGTTCAAACCTATTTGGCATCCCTCCCTTCCTTTGCTGCTTTTTAGGCCTTTGAGTCGCCTCATCTATGTCAACATTCTCTTCTTCAGACATTTTTTTTTCTTTACCCCTGCCTCAAGATCCTTAAAGAGAAATGGTACTGATAGTGAAATGATGTGGAAAGGGGTTAAAGGAGATGATGATTTTTCTAACTAGGTCAAGGAATAGTAGTGTGTAGGTCAAGTGTTATCTTTTAGGATTTCACTGCCTTCTATAACACCAATTTTCAAATTTCTTAGTGGCCTTATCTTTAGAAAGCCATGCATATGTAGGAAAATTTCAAAATACCTCTTAAAGTGCCTCCACAGAAGAAGAAATAGCTCAAAAACCTTGTGGGAAGATTCGGGTCACACCTGAACGTGCCTTCGTTCAGCGGTAGCAAAAAAGTGGTAGGAGTGCAGCACACTTCGTCGGGCAGCTCGAGTCACCATTCTGCGTTCAACACCATGGAAGGAGCGCAGCAAAAGGTTTCGGGTGCCTGAACGTGCCTTCGTTTAGCGGTTGCAAAATATTGGCAGGAGCACAACACACTTCGTCGGGTGGCTCGGGTCACCGTTCTACGTTCAACACCGTGGCAGGTGCGCAGCAGAAGGTTTCGGGTGCCTGAACATTCCTGGGCGGATGGATTGCATGTTGTGGTAGGAGCATAACATTGAGGGTCACACCATGGTAGAAGCGCAGCACCTCTGCTTCCGCGTGGCTCGGGTCACCCTTGAATGGATAAACGTGCAGGGTCTGCACAGGCCTTCGTGCCTTTCCTCTGAATGTTGGGCACAAATGTAGGAGCACAACACCACTCTACAGGCGCGCAACGTGCAATGGAGATTTACACAGGAATACGCTACAAGTGCACAACACGACACTACAAGAGTGCAGTGCTTGGAAATTTTTTCCCAAGGACTCTCATAGAAAATTTGAAAACCCTCACTATGTGTGTAAATGACCAAAGGAGAGGGGAGATGTTGATTTGTAGTGGTTTTATACTTTTTGAAAAATTAGGAATACAACCCGCTTTTGTAATGTTCATGTTTCTTCGTTTTTTCTCACTATGTCTTTGACCATTTTGGTCTTGCAGGTGGCATATTTGATTGAAACAGTTGCTTTTCCTCATTGCTAGAGGCTTCTTTAGCCTCTTTTTAATTTGACAACCTTCCTGTAGACACCAAGCCTATGCCTCTCAGCCCTTTTTGGAAAAAGAACCTGTTTTTGACTTTAACACTTATACACAACTCATCATTTCTGTCATTTCTCCTTTTGACTGATATTCTGTATTTGAAACATTCTTTCCTTTGACCTTGTCATTCTTTCTGTGGGAAAAACACCTTTTCCATCTCTATAATTTTTTTTTTTTATGTCTTAGTCATCTTTTTTGCAGAATATTCATTTGATAAGGAGGTCCTTGTTGGGAGTTCACTGCTCTGCTGTAAACTAGGGGTATATGTGTTTGTTTTTAGGTCACTTTCATCATTGTCTCTTTTGAATTTGGACAACTTGCTTTATCAAACAATGACCCATGCTTATCATAGTCGCTTTCGTTAGAAATTTCTACCCATGTTTGTCCTTTTTAGCCACTGGAAGATGTCTTTAACTGTTTTTCAGAGAAAAATACCTTTGAACTGACATTTCTTGTCTCTTCTTGCTGATACTCTTCATCATCTTTTTGCCTTTGGTGTAGTGGAGTATTGACCTTATGTCTGCCTTTCTTGGTCTTCTTTAAAAACCTCTGATTTTACCTTTTGGTGAAGTGGAGTTAGTGCTTGTCTTCCAAACCCTATAAGGTATTTTTAAAACCCTTGAAACCATCTTCTGTGAGGAAGGAGGTTTCTTTGTCACTATTTTTACCATCTTTGTCTATCTTCCCAAGCTTCTGAGTTTTTAGGGATACTTTAGAAAAACAAACAGTGTTATCTTCTAAGTTCTCAAAGAGACACTTATCAAACTCACTATTTATGTCTAAAAGCCTTCAATGATCATTTGAAGGGGTTTAGGGGTTCTTTGCCTTTGTAACCTTAGCATTTCTCTATTTCTTGGTCAAAACAGTCATACATCCTGATTCCCATTAAACACATACCTGCTAATTTCTTTTTGCTATGAATGGTCCTCTTATGATGATCCTCCTCTTTTACCATACCTCATGGCTAATCTGATGGATTTTTGGTCTTCTTTGTAGGAATGTAAGCAAAGGGCAGCTGTCCCTCTACAAGATTCATGTTTGAGGCCAAATAATTTTTTAATGATCTTTTTGATTGATGTCCAACGTTGCTTATGTGCCATTGTCTTTTAGGACCTGCATGGACCTTTTGATGGTCAACACTTCATAACAATCTCTCATGAGATCATGATATTCCTTGTAAACTTAAGCCTACCAGTTGTGGATGCCTTTATTACCTTTTTAGGTTTCCTTCTTTGCCTCTATTCTATTGTTGACCATTTACAAAGCATTTCTGCAGAAATGCTTAGACATGGTAAATTTCTCCTTTGCAGGCTTACTGCTTGATCAAGAGGATATCTTTGGAGGTCTTTGATATTATTTGGACAATGATAAGCTTCATTCTTGTGTTCTCTTGAATTCACCTTTGAGTATTTGTGGAAACAATGAATTTAGAACCATGACAGTGCATAACCTAGGTGACCCTATTTGACTTATTGTAATGTCCTTGGAATAGGTTTTTGACTGAAAACTTGAATCAGGGTTTGGATGAGGAGATAGGGTTTTTGACACTCTATTATGCACTACCATCCTAGACAACTAGAAAACTTTGTTTTTCTTCAAAGGGGCTTTAGAAAGGGAGTTTTGAAACCACCATTTCTTGAGTCACTTGGTGAGTAGGGGAAAACGTTTGGTTTACTTGGTGAAACAAGGTGTGAAAATAGAGGGCTTAGGTAAACAAAGACAGAGTGTTATAGGCAGAGGTGGAAAACATAGTGAGAGCGAGGGACATCAGTTCGGGATTTGGTCTTATCTAGGTGATATATTGGCCATGCTTTGGCAGAGAAGCAGGATAGTGAAAAATTTATCTTTGAGGAGATTTCTAGAACTCACATGATTCTTGAATTATGTTTCTAGAAATCCAAGACAAAGCATTTAGTCATTTAAACAGGTAAATTTTTTTTATGACTAATAGTATCGATGGCTTTGTTCTCATAAACCACTGGTCACTTTGTCGATTTTTAAGGAGGAAATAATAACACATTATGAGGATACAAAGATCAACACCTTCTTTATAGAATAAATAAATCTCAAACAAAAGCGTTCAATGATGGAGAATATTAAGGACTTCCAAAAATTGAATATAAGGGTAAAAATAATATTCCAGAGGAACATAGGATTTAGGTCTTCATAGGGACTCTAAAGGATAACATCCGACATGAGGATCGCCTTTGGGAACCTAATACATTGGAGAAGGCATTCAGGTTGGAAAGAAAAATTGAAAGAAAAATTATGGTGACAAAGAAGCCTACCATTGACAACTATAAATATGTAAGTGTTGCCATTCCTAGACTTCCACAACCTACAAGGTTGAAACCACAACAATTGGAATAAAAAAGAGCAAAAATGATTTTATATAGTTGTGATATCAAATACACTAAAGGTCATAAGTGTGATGAGAAGAAATTATTTTACATATATTGGAAGAGGAGGAAGAAAAGGAACAAGAAACTTCAAAAGAAGAGGATATACACCAAGAACCAACCCTAGAGGAAGAAGAAATGAATTTGACCATATCCTGTAATGCATTGGTAGGAATTACCACTCCTCAAACTCTCAAGGTAGAAGGACATATCAAGAAGAAAAAGCTTATTGATTCGGTTAGTACCCATAATTTTATTCATTGTAGGATAGCCAAGGAATTTAATTGTTTCCTATACTTAACACCAGAGTGTCAAGTGATGGTGGAAAATGGAGGAACTATAAACTGCTCTGGAAAGTTCCATAATATCAAGCTAACCATGGGGGAATATGTATTGAATAGTCTAATGCTTTCCATTCCGAAGGGTGGTACTGATGTTGTACTAGGAGTATAATGGTTACAATATTTGGGGACAATATCTTTTAATTTTCAAGAAAATTTATTGAAAAAAAAATCGGAAGGAAAGGAAGTTGAATTATGAGGTATCACAGGGAATCCGAGAAAGATAATAAGCTCTAATTTCATGACAAAGCTTCTGAAGAAATAACAGCGAGGAGTCATTGAAAAATTATGCTCACTAGAAGTTCCAACATCAAAATAATCTCTTTCTCTAGATCTCCAAAAAGTCTTGGACAATCATTCCAAGGTGTTTAAAACTCCCAAAGGATTCCCACCTATTCATGATCATGATCATGATATTCATTTGATTCTAGGAATTGTTCCTCCAAACATCAGGCCTTACATATATCCTTATGTCCAAAAGAGAGAAATTGAACGTATGATTGCAGAAATGTTAGAGGATGGTATAATTCAACCTAGCCAAAGTTCTTTCTCTGCTCTAGTAGTATTGGTGCACAAGAAGGATGGATCATGGTGCATGTGTCCGGATTATAGGGAGCTCAATAAGCTCATTGTTAAAGATAAATTTCCCATTCCTATGATTGATGAATTACATGGAGCAATTTATTTTACCAAGTTGGATCTTTTTTCAGGATATCATCAAATTAGAATGAAGATTGAAGATATTCTAAAAATAGAATTTCGAACTCATGAGGGTCATTATGAATTTTTTCCTTACCAATGCACCTTATACATTTCAAGGGTTGATGAATTCCATTTTAAAGCCCTTCCTTAGACAATTTGTGTTAGTATTTTTTGAAAATATACTAATCTACAACAGGTCTTGGAAGGATCATGTTCAACATGTTGACAGGGTACTCAAACTATCGGAGGAGAAACAATTATATGCAAAAACCTCCAATTTTTTCTTTGGAGTACAAGAGGTGGAATATCTGGGTCATATTGTATCTCAGGAGGGTGTTAAGGTAGACCCTAACAAAATTAAATCCATTAAGGAATGGAAAGTCCCTGCGACCATAAAGCAATTGCGATGATTTCTCGAGTTAACAAGGTATTATTGCAAGTTTGTTAATAATGATGGGAAAATAGTAGCACATCTAACAAAATTATTGAAGAAAGATGTATTTTCATGGAATCCTGACGCAACTAAGGCCTTTGAACATCTTAAAGAGGAAATGTGCCAAGAACCAATCTTAGAAAAGCTAGACTTCACAAAAACCTTTGTGGAATGTGATGCCTCAGGAAATGGAATTGGTGTTGTTTTGATGCAAGAAGGAAGACCCATTGCTTTTGAAAGCCATCCAATAAAAGGAAAGTATTTACAGAAATCTATTTATGAGAAGGAAATTTGGGAAATACTATATGCACTAAATAAATAGAGACCTTACCTAATGGGAAGACCCTTTAATGTAAAAAATGGTCATGATAGTCTGAAATACTTTTTGGAAAGGCTATCTTCAGAAGAGAAACAAAAATGGGTCACAAAGATGTTGGGTTATGACTTTGAAATCATCTACAAAAAAGGGAAGTTAAATGTTGTTAGGGATGCACTCTCAAGAAAGGATGAGGATGTGGAAGCATTGTTGTGTGCCATTTCCATTATCCAACCAGAATGGATAACTGAAGCAAGGGAGGAATGGAAGAATGATGAAGAATTATGGACACTCATTCAAAAGTTGTAGCAAGATCCTAGTACATATAACACATTTAGTTGGAAAAATGATTCCTTATGGCACAAATATTTCTTATATCTTTGTAAGAATTCTCAACTAAAACAAAAGATTCTTTTGGAATTTCACACCTCTCCCTTAGGAGGACACTCGGGATTTTTAAAAAATTACCACAGGTTGAAGATTTTTTTTGGATGGCCTTAAATCTTATATTCAAAATTTGTGGCAGAATGTTTGGTTTTCCAACAAAATAAATTTGAGACAATTAAGACATCATGTTTGTGTAGAAAATATCTAACACAAATATAATACCATGTAGAAATTATATCAGTGGACTCATTCTAATCATGCAATATACTAGAGCAAGATATTGAATCCTTCTACAATTAATTTACGAAAATCAAACACGATCACACAATCACACCAAATAAGAGAAAACAAATCAATCCACAACACAATATATTTTTCTAGGGAAAGCAACTACTCAAAACCCCTCTATCTCTATTGTATAATGAACTAGGGAATCATGAAAAAATACAAAGCACTCTTCTCACAAGAGTCTGATGCACACTACCGATTGTCTCACACTAATCCGAACAAAATCAACCAACAATTAGCCAATTTCTTGCCTCTTCTCAAAATGTCTTCCTTGCACAATTATAAGAATAATTGATCCCTATTATTTAGGAAATTCAACCTTCCAAAACTGCAAAATACATCATGGGAAATCCTATGGTTTTCTAATTTCACGTCAGAAATTTACTAATAATATAACTGATAGATAACATCCCTTTAACCTCTATCTCAACTGGGTCTTCATCAGAACTGACATGCATGCAGCTATTAATAGTAAATCATTAATCACTTGACAGATCACTGCATGCGAATTAAATCTGATTTAATTCACTTGACCTCTCACTAGTGAAACAATCAGTTACAATTAGTTAGACTGACTTTAACTCACTTAATTAAGTTAACTGATTTCTCATGCATTAAACTAATACACTAACTACAACTTGGACTGCCTCACCAATGACCCTCAACTCAAATTTCATTAGCTAACTGAGTCTATCACACTCATTTAACTATTACAAGTGATTATGAGATAAGATTACAATTTATTGTCCAATTTATTTAAGGGATAAATAAATTTGACACATATTTCTTTCAATTTAATTAAGGAATAATTAAATCAAAGTCCTCGCATGGTAGCTATTTCTGGGTGCCATTTTCTGGATGTTGTTTCTGGATTCCAATTTCACTATTTCTTGTTGCAAATTTCAACACTCCCTCTCAACAAGAAAGGAATCAATCTGTCTCAATATGGTACCTTTGTAATGTTCTTGCATGCAAAACTTCTCTAGTGTTGTTCACACATGAAACTAACCTGAAACTGATTAGCCTCCAACAACTAAATCAATATAAAGCATCTGTCCTCAGATTCTTTTGACTGGTGCAAGCTACTGCACATATTTACTGGACTTTCTGGGTTGCTGCTGACATCTGCATCCATGCACTCTGCACTGCTTCCAACTCTTATATGTGCTCCAATATCCGATACCTGTCACTCTGATTTTTGTCTTCCTGACATCTGACTGCATCAATCTAACTGATCCTTCCTGCTACTATTGTACTATGGGATTCTCGTATCCAGGTTCGATCCATGAGACACAACATCTCAATGAACCCTACCCAAATTTCTTCTTCGAATTAATTCTGCACATCGCCCCACCTCACACCTGGAGGTATAGTTGCATGTACTTCCTCTGCCCATCTAGCTCGAAATTCCCCCCTCCTGGAGATCTCTGCTTAAGTGGACTCTTCCACTCAATATCCTCTCTGATTCTCCAATTGTGGCTGCTCTACAACTTTTTGAGACTGCTTTTGAGGTTGCATGTTGAGAGATAATTTCTCCCTCTCAACCACCAAGTCATTAACCATTTCTTTTCTCCTCACAGACTTGCATGCATCCTAAACCTCGAGAGCATACAAGTTCTTGACTCTTGAACCGATATGCTTCACCTGTCTCGTGGCTATGTGTTTAAGGAAAAAATTTCCTTTTCTAAATATCACTTCATAACCACGGTTTTCCAATACCGCTACAGAGACAAGATTCTTCTTTAGGCCTAGAACATACAAAACATTTGCTAGTCTGAGATGAGAGCCATTCTCCCTCTGAAAGGTAATTGTACCTATGTCGGTCATGTTATACCTCCCCTCATCTCCAAACTCTATGTTCTGTTGGAGGTCCTTCTCCTCCAAGTAACTGAAGAGATCTCTACCCCCCATCATATGGAACGAAGAAATGTTGTCTAAATACCACATGCATCCCATTACAGTGCGAGCCATGCATGCAATGAGAGTAAAATTAAGATTTAACTGTGAAGCCAATGCTTCACCTACTGTAATTGTAGTCTCCTTCTTGCTTGCCTTATTCTATGGACAATTTGTAGCATAGTGCCGATGCTCGTGATAGTGAAAACATCTGATCTTGGACAAGTCTTTCTTGCCCGCTTCGCCTTGGGATTTATTTCCCTTGGCCTTCTTTGCCTTACCGGCCAAGGAAAAATATTCCTCATCATTAGTCTTAGATGAGGATCCATCCCTGGTATTCTGCCTAAATTCTTCTTATACCAAATCCGACCAAAGTCAATCATAATCTGGTAACTTCTCCCTCCCATTCACCGAGTCCTAGTAACTATGCCAGCTCTTGGGAAGGCGTATAAGTGCTAGGCTCACCAAGTAATCATTTTATACGGTCACACCAACACTTCCAAGCTCATCTTGAAATTGAGTGAACTTTGCCAAGTCTGTTGGTACTGTTTTTCCCTCCTCCTTCTTGATTTTCTTGATCTTGTCCTTCAACGTCAACTTCCTTTGGTCATTATTGTTCTGAAACAGATCTATCAAGGCCTTCGACATAGCATATGTAGTCACCTTTCGATGGAAACTGGAGACAATGCGATCTCAAACTCCCTCTAATAAGATCCTCCTCGCCCTTGCTAACTTCTTTTGCCAAGCATCAAGAAGAGTGGTGTCTGCTGCTGCGGGCTTGGGAATATCATCATCAATGAATTCTTTCAACCTGTTGTCTTCTAGAACTGCCTCCATTCTCTCTTTCCATGCAATATAATTAGAACTGCCCTCAAGTGCATATTCCAATCTTAATCCATTGAAATCCATCTTGATCCGCTTGTTGCTCCAAAGAAAGTATCTGCAAGTTTGAATATTGTTCAACACAAACTCAATTTCTTCTCCACTATTGTGATTCATGGCGCTTTGATACCATGTAGAAAATCTCTAACACAACTATAATACAATGTAGAAATTATATCAATGAACTCAATCTGATCATGCAATATACTAGAGCAAGATATTGAATCCTTCTATAATTAATTTGCGGAAATTAAACATGATCGCACAATCACACCAAGTAAGAGAAAGAAAATCAGTCCACAACACAAGATATTTTTCTAGGGAAAGCAACTGCTCAAACCCCCTCTATCTCTATTATATAATAAACCAAGGAATCATGAAACAACACAATGCACTCTTCTCACAAGAGTCTGCTGCACTCTACCAATCGTCTCACACTGATCTGGAAAAAATCGACCAACACTTAGCCAATTTACTGCCTCTGCTTAGCCTGCCTTACTTGCGCAACACTAAGAAAAATTGATCCCTATTATTTAGGAAATTCAACCCTCCAAAAATGTGCAATACATGATGGGAAATCCTATGGTTTTCTAATTGCGCGCCGACAATTTACTAATAATGCAAATGATAGATAACATCCCTTTAACCTCTCTCACAACTGGGTCTTCATCAGAACTGACATGCATGCAACTATTAATAGTAAATCTTCAGTCACTTGACAGATCACTGCATGTGAATTAAATCTGATTTAATTCAATTGACCTCTCACTAGTGCAACAATCAGTTACAACTAGTTAGTCTGACTTTAACTCACTTAATTGAGTTAACTGATTTCTCATGCATTAAATTAATACACTAACTACAACTTGGACTCTAAAAAAAATAGAATCACTCTACATGCCTCACCAACCACCCTCAACTCGAATTTCATGAGCTAATTGAGTCTATCACACTCAGTTAAAATATTACAAGTGATTATGAGATAAGATTACAATTTATTGTCCAATTTATTTAAGGGATAAATAAATTTGACATATATTTCTTTCAATTTAATTAAGGAATAATTAAATAAAAATCCTCGCATGGTAGCCATTTATGGGTGCCATTTTCTGGATCCAAATTTCACTATTTCTTACTTAAATTTTCAATAGTTTGCTACAACCTTAATCCATTCCAAATCAACGTTGGGAGGAGGTTTCAATAGATTTTATCACAAGTTTACCTATGTCTGAAGGAAAGAGTGTCATCATGGCAGTAGTTGATAGGCTTACCAAGTATCCACACTTTTGTTCATTATCTCATCCATTTAAAGTGAGTACAGTTGCTACTGCATTTATGGAAACACTTCAAAAGCTACATGGAAACCCAAAGATTATTGTAAGCGATATAGATCCCATTTTCACTGGAAATTGTTGGACGAAATTATTTTCTTGTTTGGGTACTCAACTAGCTCATAGCTCTTATTATCATCCTCAATCCGATGGGAAAAGTGAGATAGTGAACAAATGTTTGGAAGGATATCTTCGTTGCTTTGTATCTGATAAACAAACACAATGGGTCAATTGGTCACCTCTGGCTGAATGGTGGTATAACACTTCCTTCAAAACTGCAGCAAACATGACACCATTTATGGCACTTTATGGATATCATCCATCTTCCATGACATCATATTTAAGAGAAATTTCTAAGTTTCAAGGAGTGGAAGATCACATCGAGCATCAACAAAAAATTCTCCAACTCTTAAAGGATAACCTAAACTTGGCACAAAATTGAATGAAACAATAGGCAGATCAACATCACAGCGAGAGAATTTTTGATGTATGCGATTGGGTATTTTTACAACTACAACCATACAAACAAATTTCCCTCAAGAAAACTAAGAAGGATAATAAATTATCGCCAAAGTACTATGGTCCTTACAAGGTGTTTCAAAAGATTGATACTCTGGCATACAAATTGGAGCTTCCTACATCTTCTCGAGTGCACCCATTTTTCCATGTTTCATGCTTAAAGAAGGTTATAGGTGACAAAATTTCAGTTCAAACAATATTGCTAGAACTTGATGAGGAAGTAAAATCATATTGGAACTCGAAATAGTCATGGAAACAAGAAATTGATGGCTACGAAATCGATCAATTTCAGAGTATCTCATCAAGTGGAAGAACTTACCCACTGAAGATTCCACATGAGAGGATGAGAATTTTATACAAAAGCATACACAACTACTCAAGCATTGAGGAGAACACTTTTTGAAGGAGAGGGGCATGTTAGGGCCCTATATTACTAGTGTAGTCCCTTATTGTTGTTAGTGTAGCCCCCTTATTGTTATTGTTGTACCCCTGTAGTCCCCATATTATTATTATTGTGACCTTATATTATTATTGTTAGGTTGGCTAGGATTATATTGTGACCCCATGGACTCCTATATATAGAAAGGAGGTTTTGTCATTTGTGTCATCCAAGAATTGTTCATTTATGTAATGTATAGGAGGTTTCCCCCTCAAAGTGGTTTATTTATAAGGCGTTGATCTCTCTTTTATTCTATTTTGGGAGATGATTTCATAACAGTTGCAGATTGGGTTCCTGATGCCAGGCACATGTGTGGTTGGTATATTAACCAATACATGTACATAGTGGACATTTACTAGCACATGAATTTTCTACTTGGTAAAGTATTGTTATACAACCATGAAATCAGGGAGGATATTCTCCTATCCTTGCATCATATGCAACATCAAATTAAAGCACTAGATCATCAACTACGTGATCGAGGGGATAAAAAATATGCTAAAAAATAAAAGTGCTCAAAATCACTCAAACCCAATTCCAAATCATAGTGCTCACTATTCTCATTCCAACGCCACTTGAATCATCTCAATCTGACATAGTATGTGAAAGTTATCACATTATGAATTTTTTGGCAAACAATTAAAAAGTCAAATTGCAGGGTTGACTAGTTTGTTGACTGGACAGGGCATACAGGTGATGTGGTGTTGATGCTAGTAGGTGGCTGGGATGTATTGCATACACACAGACCAATCATGTGCTAACACGTTGCAACTCGTATAGGAGGGGTTGGCACATTTTTATTAGTTGCTTGTTTTGAGGTGGCCCAATCACGAGGCACCACGTGGCCAACTCAAAGGGCGCCACATGGCTCTTGAGAACTGTGTCAAAATAATTTTTGGTCGGTCAACTGACCAAAAAATTTTCAACCCCACGACCTCAACACAATAAACCACATGCCTTACCATTACACCATTCGGTTGGGACTTAACTATATAGTGGCGAAGGTTCCATTTATTATTAACCAAATCAATGGTTGGGGAGAGGGGTGGGGCATGTGGCCCCAACCTCATTACTCGACATACCATATGACCACAGAGAGGAAGTGGCTAGGCTAGGTGGTTAGCCCGGACCCCCGGTAATGTTAACCCACATATGACCATAACAGAGGCTAAGTCAGTGGGGTTGAGCGGCTAGCACGACCCCCAATCATATCTATCACCACATGACCTCTTTTGGGGGTTGGAAATTCGATGCTAAGGGATTATTGGCACGTTTAAGGAGGCAAAAATATGTACCATTTACGGTAGAATCATCATCAGTCTCGAGTGAATTTTTCGCTTCATGGTCTACCAAAAGAAGGAATTCATTTTGTTGTTAGTCATTTTTGCCACTTTATAGGACAAATAACAGAGAAATGGAGAAATAGACCTAACTTTGTTATTTTTCAGTCTTTTTGAGCCCAAGAAGAGCCTACACAAGGGTTTTTGGGTGTTTTGGACACAATGACAACATTATTTTTGTGATTTGAGCATTATATGTTGATCTGATTTACATTTTGAGAATTTAATAGAAAGGACCAACATTGGAAGCTAGACTCGAAGACGTAGCCTAGGAGGGGTGAACTCCATCATCAAATTGTTGTTTATGTGATGTTGTTCATGGTCTATTTTTCTCTATTTTATTTTTGCAAACTTAAATAAAAACACTAAGTTTATGTGATTTTTCAACTTGATCCATTGCCCATAAGACATAAACTTGTTTGCAAACTTTTTTAAGAAACCTTCAAGTTTTTAATTTCAGATCAGTTTGGTATCAAAGCATGGTTGTTTTGAAGGTTTGACTATGTTTGCAAGTTTTTTCTTGATGCTTACAAGGTTAAAGTTAAAAACAGGAGAAGGAGTTCTTGAAGAACCAAATCCTTAAATTGGTTCAAGGAGGTCACAAACTCCTCAAACCCCACCAGTCATGGCACATGAAGAAGGACATGAGATGATGTTTGAGGATGAGAGAGCTCTCAGAAAGGATTTCTATGATATTTCTAAGATAGTGAAAGTGTTGTATGAAGAGAGAACAACAAGGTTGCAAGGAGAAAGTTTAAACCAACAAAAAGGTAATGGTTGTGATGGGAGCAATCCTACACCTCCACCTCCTCCTTCACCTCCATCTTCACCACCATCCTCACCTCCTTCTTCACCTCCTTCAACACCTACACATACTCCTCCTAGATCTCCAAAAGGAAATTCTAAGTCTCCTTTTCTTAAGCTTCATGTCAAGTTTGAATTGCCTATGTAAAATGGAGAAGTGAATGTTGAAAAGTTGGATAATTGGGTTCATCAAATTGAAGTCTATTGTAGGATTCAAGGAATTAAGGATGATGTTACCAAGATCCAACTTGATTCTCTTAATTTGGAAAGTGCAACTCTCATTTGGTGGGAGGCTATAACTCAAGAATATTTGAAGAAAAGTGGTAAAATTATCTCTTCTTGGAATGATTTTGTAGTTGCATTAAGAAGGAAATCTCGATCCATTAGCTTACATGTAAAATTAAATTATTCATTGGAAAAATTTTAAACAAGCTAAATTTTATAGTGTTTAAAGCTACACAAAATAATTTCGAAGAAGATATTTAATCTTGGGTGTAGATTTATCTTCACGAGACACTTTCCTTAAATACATAAGTGGATTGCATAGTTATTTGACGCATACAATTCTTATGTTTACTCCCACCAATCTAGATGAATTATGTGTCCAGGCAACTCATTTATAAGAAAGAGACAAGAATGTTCCTCAAGAGACTAGCAAGAAGCCATTCAAATCTGGAGACAAAGGAAAGGGGAAGTTTAAAGGAAAAGGAAAAAATAATGCTGCAGTAAAGAAAGAGGGAGAGAAAATTACCTGTAAACATTGTTCAAAAGAAGGCCATGATGAAGACCATTATTGGAAACTACATCCAAAAATGAGACCAAAGAAGTTCAATAACAAGGGGAAACAAAATACTGCCACAACAATTCAACAAGATCTAGGATCTGATTCAGGTGATGACTCATCAGACCGAAATCATAGCCATGGGAATTAAAGTTAAATATTCTAATGCAATCAATATTTCTTCTAGTAAGCCTATTGAGTCTGAAGTTCATAAATATAGAAGTGAGTTTTTTCATATCAGGTTCATTACAAAACATACAAAAGTTGACACCTTGTTTGATAGTGGATCCCAAGTCGACCTTATTTATGAATCTATTGTCAAGAAACTAAACTTAGAAACTATGCCTCATACCAAAAATTACCCTTTGGGTTGGGTTTGTGAAGATGACAAATTGCAAGTGACAATAAAGTGTAAACTCAAATTCACCATCACTGTAAAATTTATTGATGAGGTAGAGATTGATGTTGTACCACTTGATATATGCGGGATTGTTTTAGGAAGTTCGTATTTGTATGATCGAAAAATGCTATTATATTGTCGTGAGAACAAATATCATCTTTTTAAAGATGGAGTTGAGCATATTGTTAGAGAACATCACATGAAAATGAACTTATCTCTTGCAACTGCTGGTCAAATGAAAAGGATTATTAATTTTAGTGATAATTTTGTGTTGTTGATGATTAAAGCTAAATATACTATTGAACATGAAGCTTTCAAAGGATGTGATTCTAAAATCAAGCATGATTTGGTTGAATTTGTTAACACTTATTACAATATGTTTCAAGAACCTGAAGGGTTTCCTCCTAAAAGAGAAATCCAACATGAGATTCAATTGCAGTAGGATGCACCTCTTCCAAACATTGCATGTACAAAATGTCATTTTTGGAGAATGCAAAAATCAAGAAGAAAATTCAAGAGCTGCTTGACAAAGGGGTCATCAAGCCTAACACATCTCCTTGTGGGTCTCCTATCATCCTGGTTCCAAATAAGGATGGTACATGGCGCATGTGGGTGGATTTTAGAGCTTTGAACAAGAGCATGGTAAAAAATCATTATCCTCTTCTTCACATTAATAATTTTCTATATCACTTAAAGGATGTTGTTTATTTCACTAAGTTGGATTTGAGAAGTGGTTATCACCAAATAAGGATTTTTGAAGGTGATATTTGGAGGACTTATTTCAAGATAAAACAAGGTTTGTTTGAATGGTTATTTATGTCATTTGGGATTTGTAATGCACCTGCAACATTCATGAGAGTTATGAATGATGTGTTGAGACCATTCCTTGATGATTTTTTCATAGTCTACTTAGATGATATTCTAATTTTTCGTAAGGCTCGTGAAGAGCATGTTAAGCATGTGAAACGAGTTTTAGATATCTTAAAGAAAGATAATTTGTATTTGAATATGTCTAAGTGCGAATTTTTGAAACCTCTTTGGTTTATTTGGGTCATATTGTAGGAGGGGGTGAACTGAATATTGATCCCTCAAAAGTTGAAGTTATTGTGAATTAGCCTAAACCCAACATTGTAACAAAAGTTAGGAGCTTTTTGGGAGCAACCCAATATTCGAGAAAATGTATAGCTAACTTCTCAATCATTGGAGCACCACTACATGCTTTAAAAGTGTGAAACATGTCTTTTAGTGGGGAGGAAAGCAACAAAAAGTCTTTGATACAGTGAAAGAAAAAATCAATACAACACCAGTTCTAGCACTTCCAGATCTTAAGTAACCCTTTGAGACTCAAACTAATGCTAGTGATTATACTACATGAGCAGTTTTGATGTGACATGGTAAGCTTATTTGTTATCATTTTTAATCCTTTACAATGTAGTAATTAACTATCCAACTTATGACAAATATTTGTATGCTTTGGTACAAAGCATGAAGAAATTGAAGCACTATTTGATGGGTAAAGAAACGATTATTCATACTGACCATCAACCTTTACAATATTTACAATCGCAAACCAAGCTACAACAAGCTTGACATTTTAGGTGGATGTTATTCCTACAACAATTTCATTTGGTAATCATGTAATAGACCCAGGTTAAAATTTCATGTAATAAAATTTAATAAAGGAAAAAATAAGACCACGGTTAAGGGACACTTATTCCAAGCTAAATTTTGGGCAAAAAATCCTAGTGAGGGTGTTCTTCAGTTATTATGGCTAAAGGAAATTTGCAAAGGCAATGATTAAGGAATTAAAGAGGAAAAAGGTGTTTTTGGCACATTTATTTATGAAAATAGAGGAAATTAGGAGAAAAGGAAGGTAAGAGGTCACGGGTTGCATGTGAGGAGGAAAATGAAGGAAAATAATGTAAAATGAATAAAATAGAGACCTCATTGATAAAAATTCTTCCGAGGATCAATTGGAAATATTTTGGCTCAAACCTTTTCTCAGTTCATTTTTGGAGCTCTCTCATTATTCTCTCTCTCTCTCTCACTCTTGGATACTTAGATTTTTCTTGGAGCATCTCAACATTGAGCCAAGAAAGAGGAAATCAAGAAAAGGAAGGACAAGGAAAGGAAAGTAAGGCAAAGATAAAGTAAGGAAGCCCATGATCTAGCAACTTTAGCAAGAATACTTGTAGGTAACATATTTCGTGTGTGATTTCCTAGTTGGTTTGGACATGCATGACTTATGCATGTTGGTATTTGGTTCTCTTATTTTCGGTGGCATGGTTTTGCCAGGTTTTGACAGGTTTCAACATTACCTTGCATTTTCTCGTATGCCATGGTGTGTTGGTATTTTTATCTTGTTTTTGGGCTTTGGAATTTCCAGATGGATTTCAAAATTTGGGGCGGAGGTGGTCTCAAGGAAATTCCCAAAGGCCTAGGAATCCCTTGATTGGTTTTGGTGGGATACATCGTAAAGCTTGATGGTAGTGTCTCAATTTAGAGCCTAGTGATAATGGATTGGATTGTGGTAAATCCTGAGAGACAAGGAGACAAAAAATTCCTCATGGATAGTGATGGATTTCCGGAGGCATTTCAAGCTCGTTTTGTTTTGTGATTGGAGCACCGGTTTTGGTGTGATCAAGGTATGGTGAGGGTGGAGGTGGTTTAACCTCTGGATTCCATTGGCTATTTTTTAATTGGTTTATGCATGGTATCCCACATTCATGCTTGGAATATGGCACGAGGGTAACTAGTTGAAGAGAGATTTGGCTCAGCCATGTCTATGGTCGGGTGGTACGTGGAAGTCTCAAACCTGTTCAGCTATTGCCTATGTTTAATAAAAGCTAAGTTCTCTTTCTTTTGTACTTATTAATGTGTGGCTTTAATGGCTTTTATCTCACTGTTATTTACATGGTTATATGATTGGTTCAAGTCATGGTCATTTCATGTATTTACTTGTAAATGTTAAAATTATGGATGCAAGACCTAATTGATGTCATAACAGTTCAAGGAAGAGGGTGGTGATCCTTCTTGTCATGTCTTATAAGAATTTTCAGTAATTCATGCTCTTTATTGTAACACAGACCTATAGATTTCATTAATGCCAAGTGTTTAACAAAATTTCAGTCCCGGTTGGGGATGGTCAAGCCTAGTCCTGGAGTCAGTTTTTGGTTCATTAGCATTGTCATCGTGTGTTTGATGGATTCTGGAAGCCACAGAAAGTTTTGAGCAGTGATCAGGATTATGGGATTAAAAAGTTCCACAAATACCGCGGATGCTAGTAGAGGTCTATGGGAAAAAGTCTTTGGAAGCATGCATGTCCATGTTGTGGGAGCTTCTAGAGCCTCCTAGATGCACCCTTTCCCATATCAAGGAAGCATACAAAGTTTTAATGTTATAAAATTTATAAAATTTAGTGGGACCTAGGTACAAGTCAGGTGGATGACTATGATAGACTCTCGATGTCCTGGAGCAGGTACATGGGGTTTATGTTATGGTTTTCCGCATCGATTCCACTTCCTTAAAGTCACCAAAGAGGTTGAGTTTGCTCTTAACTTCCCTCATCTTATGTTTACCCTGGTTGGCCAATTACTTGGGTAGATGTGAGTGGGGGTGTACGTTACAAATCAGTACAAGAAAGGTACATACAACAAATTTGCTCATATTTTTTCAGGCCTATTGTTAATGCATCTGTCATGCTTAAGCATAACTTAATCTTGCATGAAAGTTATTTTGAACATTATGCTCAAGATGACAATTTTACTAAAGATGTGTATGCAAATTTGATTTAAGGAAATCATGTTGAAGAGTTGGATTATCATGTTCATAACAAGTTTTTGTATCATCTTGGAAAGTTATGTGTTCCACAAGCTGAAAGAGTCAATGTCATAATGGAATCCCACACTTCTCTTATTGATGGTCACTTAAGTGTAGGAAAATTAGTTGCACAAATTCATAGGTATTGTTATTGGCCTCGCATGAATGAAAGTGTTTCGAGATATGTAAGAGGATGTTACATGTGTGCTACTAGCAATCCTAGAAATAGTAAATCATGTTTGTACACTCCAATTCCTATTCCTTCTTGTCCTTGGAAAAGTATTTCTATGGCTTTTGTAGGAGGACTACCAATATCAAATAAAGGTCATCATTATTTATATGTTGTTGTGGATCGTTCGACAAAATGTGTGTGTTGATTCCATGCAAGAAACATGTTATAGATGAATTGACCACCAAAATATTCTTCCAAAATATATGGGTTTACATTGGGTTTCCCACTTCTGTTGTTTCTGATTGAGATTCTTGATTTGTCGGGAAGTTTTGGTCAAGCTTATGGGACATCATGGACACCAAGTTGAATAAGAGCACAACATTTCGTCCACAAACTGATGACCAGACAGAAGTGGTAAATAGAACAATAATGCATCTCATTCGTGGTTATTGTGGTAAGCATCCTAAACTTTGGGATGATCATTTTCATTACATCGAGCATGCCTACAATCGTGCCAACAAGTCATCTACGCAAGTATCTCCACTTGAAGCTTGTTTGGGTTATTTTCCAAAGTATCCTTTGGATTTCATCTTTCGTAAAAATATTGCAATAGATGGACATAGTGATTTGGAAAAAGCCAAGAATTTCATTGAAAAAAATCATCTAGTGCATCAAAGAGTACAAGAGAAACTAGAGAAAAGCAAAGAAAAGTACAAAGCAAGGCATGACAAGCTTTGAGTTGATCATGATTTCCAATTGTAAAATAAATTTTGGTTGTATATCAGCAAGGAAAGACTTCAAGGTGAAGGTAAAAATATCAAGCCAATCATATATGGTCCTTTCAAAATTTTGGAGAATATTGGTAAAATGCTTTCCGATTAGATTTTCCACCTTTATGAAAATTTATTCAGCTGTGAATGTGGAGAACTTGAGATTGTATGAGCTTCATATGATTGATGATCTTGAAGAGAATGTTAATATTCCATCTATTGAATATTTTTCTCTTGAATATTTAGATGATTTGCAGGAAGATACAATTCTTTATAGGAGAATCAAGACTTCATGCAGAGGAAATGTGGAGTATCTTCGAGTGGCGCTCAAAGGTACCAATCCAAGTAAAGAAAGGTGGATTGATATTGGAAAATTTACGGAGTTGTACCCTCACTTAATTGTTGAGTAAAAACATACTTTTGGTGGTCCAAAATCTTCTAGTGGGGATGACTGATCTAGGGGATCAAAAATATGCTCAAAAATCAAAGTGCTCAAAATCACTCGAAACTAGTTGCAAACTGTAGTGCTCGTCATTCTCATTCCAATGCCAATTGAATCGCCTCAATTTGACATCGTACGTAAAAGTTATCACGTTCTGTAGTTTTTGGCAAGCAACAAAAAAATTAACTTGGAGGGTTGACTAGGCTGCTCTCTAGGCAGGCCGTATAGGTGACATGACGTTGACTTCAGAAAGTGACTGGGATGTCTAGTGGACAGGTGGACCAATCACGTCCTGACATGTGGCAGTTTTTACAAGTAGTGTTGGCGCATTTTTATTGGTTGCTTGGTTTGAGGTGGCCCAATCATGAGGTGCCATGTGACCCAATGGGAGGATGCCACATGGCCCTCGGGAACTGTGCCAAAATTTTGTTTGCACATCCAACCAACTTGATAGAGTTCGCCCCCATGACCTCAATGCAATAAACCACACGTCTTACGGTTACATCACCCGGTTGGGACTTAACTATATGGTGGTGCATGTTCCATTTATTGTTAACCAAATCGATAGTTGGGGAGGGGGGCGGGGCATGTGGTCCCAATCCCGATCACTCGAAATACCATATGACTAAAAAGTGGAGATGGAAGCGACGAGGCTGGGCAGTTATCTCCAAACCTTGGTCACATTAACCCACATATGAGCATAGCAGAGGCTAAGTCGGTGGGGGCGGGTAGTTAGGCTGACCCCCGATCCTACCTGTCACCACATGACTGATTTTGGGGGCTGAAAATTCAGTGCTAATGACTTATTGGCATGTTTAATGAGGTGAAAAAAATGCACCATTTGCGGCAAAATCAACACTGGTCCTAAGCGAATTTGTCGCTCGGTTGTTTTCCAAAAGAAGGGATTTGTTGCCATGTTAGTCAGTTTTGCCAAATTGTAGGACAAATATCAGAGAAATGGAGAAAGAGGCCTAACTTAGTCATTTTTAGTTTTTTGAGCCCAAGAAGAGCCTGCACAAGGGTTTTGGGGTGTTCTGGACACAATGGCATCATTATTTTTGTGATGTGAGAATTGTATGTTGATGTAATTCACATTTTGAGAACATAATAGGAAGAGCCAACATTGAAAGTTGGAGCCGAAGACGTAGCCTAGGAGGGGTGAACTCTGTCATCAAATTTGTGTTTGTGTGATGTTGTTCATGGTCTATTTTTCTCTATTTTATTTCTGCAAACTTAACTAAAAACAATAAGTTTATGTGCTTTTACAACTTGATCCATTGCCCACAAGACATAAACTTGTTTGCAAAATTTTTCAAGAAACCTTCAAGTTTTTAATTTCACGCCACTAGAGCACATTGAAAAGTACATAGGAATTCCTTTAGACTCAGGTTGCTCTCCATGAAGAAATAAGGAACCTAATCCTATAGAAGCCACATATTCAAACCATTCCTCTTAGCTGGTTTGTTTGTGTTATGGTTTTAGTTTTTATGTTTTAGTTTTCTTTTCAGTTTCTTCAAGGCCTTAAAGGCCTAATTTTTAGTTTATATATTTGGAACTTCCCTCAGTTGGCCATCTTTTGTCCTTTGCCTCCTTGAAAAGACAATTTTTAAAGATTTGGCTAGATATTCAATTTAACCAACCACTCTAGATTGTTGTGATTTAACATGTAATATCAAATTTGAAGGAAACAAAAAACATTCGTTTTACCAAAAAATATAAAAAATAAAAATTCAAACTTATTTCTACAATGTTAAAAATTTGTCTCTTCAACATTTCACTTTTAAAAAAGCAACATCCTAAATGTTTTGAATTTGTAAAGAAGTACTTTCGCTATATATATTATTTTGATATATGACGTTCACATAATTGGGTTGGTTCAATTTAACTATTAACCATTTATGTTTTTTTGCTACAGTTGAATTATTCCTTTTGATTAAACCAACCTAGATGCATCTTAATTCCAAATCTACCAACACCGAGAGGGATCAAATCTCTTAAGGAGAAAACCTCTTTTAGAGTGAAAAGAGATTTGATCGATCCCTCTCAGCACTTAGTGGATTAAGAGTTAAGATGGATCTAGGTTGGTTTGATTATTAGTTTTTATTAAAACTATTATGATATGTGTGCATAAAGTGCTCTCCAATTTATATCTCAAAGTTTTTTTATAAAATTTCCTTTAAAATATATGTTTATATATTATTATTATTATTATTATTATGTGAAACATATTATCATAAGTAATTGTGTGGTGATTGAATTTAAAATGGTAATTCATCTCTTCTACATTTTTAAACATTTTTTGAGTAGATTGCTTAACTAATTTTATTTATTGTTAAAATTATAGATTTAATTATATAATCTGCACAATTTAAATGCTCAAGAGTGCATTTAAATAGGATTTAAGATGGATCTAGGTTGGTTTGATTATTAGTTTTTATTAAAACTATTATGATATGTGTGCATAAATTGTTCTCCGATCTATATCTAAACATTTTTTTATAAAATTTTCATATATATATGTGTGTGTGTGTGTATATATGTGTGTGTGTGTGCATATATATATATATATATATATATATATATATATATATATATATATATATATATATATATATAATTTATATGTGGAACATATTATTATAAGTAATTGTGTAGTAATCAAATTTAAAGTGGTAATTCAACTTTTCAACATTTTTAAACTTTTTTTTTTGAGTAAATTGCTTAACTAATTTTATTTATTGTTAAAATTATAGATTTAATTATATAATATACACTCTTTAACTACTGAAGGGTGCATTTAATTAGGATATAAATTTTACATAACACATTTTTGGCACATATAAATAGCACTCAAAGCCCCAACCAAATCTTTCTCTTTGGAATAAAAAGAAAATTCATTGGAATCTTATGCCTTTCAATAGATTACATTAGAGAATAATATCATGGGAAAAATGATGAGTTAAGAATATCAAGAGAAAAATCACAGAGTTATCAAAACCCAGAGTGTGAAAACCACTAATTTTTACATGATATGACAGTATCTCTTCCATAGTAAGCTTGAGAGAAGTAATAATTAATTAATATTGAAAAAATTCAATTTCTTTACATATATAAATATATTTACGTTACCTACTATATAAATTAATATATTTTATTTAACTAATTTACAAATATTCATTTAAATATTTAATTTATTATAAATGTATTAATAAATTATTTTAAATACATAATACAACTTTTGTGTAATAGAAAATCCAAAAAACTGTTTAAATAATAATAATTCATTTTTCTTAAAGAAATATATACCATTAAATTTAGAATTAAGTATGATTAATAATGAAGTAATCAACTATATTAAAAACTAAGTGTACACGATTAAATTTGAGATTAGGTATCATTAATAATAAGGTAATCAACTATATTAGAAATGAAATGGTAAGTCATTTTACAGTGTCTTTTATTTCGAAACAAAACTTCTGCTCAACCTCATGTTGTATCATTAACTTATCAATTTGCCCTAGTTCCGACAAGGCTTATACAAACCATCTAGTGACATGTTATGTTAGGTTTGTCTCTGCCAAATTTGTCTCTAAATTTTTCACAACTAATTTGTAATTTTCTTAAGTGATTCTAACCATATTAAATAGTGTCAACCAAGCATCTCTACTCATCTTAGTCATCTTAATTTAGCTATCTTAATTTGTTTCAATTATCTTAGAACATCTCAACAATCTCAAGTCATCCTAGTTTCTCTTGATATTATTAAATTCAATAATCATGTAAACTCATCTTAAGTAATCTTGGCTTATCTCTTTTAGCTCAATTGTCTTGGTTCTTATAAAACATTTTCAACTTATCTTGAGATGTCTTAACTCATATCAACAATCTTCACTTATTTTTTCCACCTATCTCATAATTATTTCAATTTAATAAACCATTTAACTTCTCTATAATTATTTCAACTCACTTTAAATTATTTCATACATCACTATTTTGATTAATATCATAATTCTTATATCAAAATCTTAACTCATCTCAACTATTCCATTTCCATTTTGACCATTCTAATCACAATTATTATATCAAAATTCAACTCAAACCATCTCACAATTTTTTTATCCCAAACACCAAAACCAAAATCCACACCCAAGAACAAGGTATAAAATATGTCATGGTGACCTCACAAGTTCAGCCCCGAGCAAAACCAAAATCCACACCCAAGAACAAGGGACTAGAATATGTCATGGTGACCTCACAAGTTCAGCCCCGGGCAATAACTTCGTCCGTTAGAGTCATCCCAAGGCCCCACATCTACCCACTAGGACTTCATAATCTAAAACGGTCTAAAAGGCAAATAACGTACCCAAAAAAAATCCCAAACACCAAGTCAAAAGCCACACCAAAGCACAAGCGACTAGAATCCTGATGCCTCTTAAATCATATGCCGTGGGGACCTCACAAGTTCAGCTCGAACCACTAACTTCGCCCGTTAAAGTGATCCCAAGCCCCCCACAAACATCCACTAGGCCTTACTCAACATTGCTGAATTTGTCAGGCAGCAACCAAGCTCCATAAACCTCAAGAGTCATCAATGCGTTTAAGGAAGGTCTTGACTCAAGTGGAAACATGGTAATTAATATATACAATGCTATGCCACGGTTATTAATGGGCATTATAGGTTATTTACGTTGTTCTGTTTTTTATTATTATTAAAATTTTGATTTTAAATGAATTATTATGTTAGATATTGTTTTTTAGATTCAATTATGTTAAGTAAGTTATTTATTTATAATTATTTATGATCATTTTCATGGTTAAAGAAGCTGGATTGAAACTAGTGAAATGAATTATATAGTATTTTTTTAGATTAAAGGGAATCCGTAAACTAGTGAAATGAATTATATAGTGTTTTTTTAGATCAAAGGAAATTGGTAAACTAGTGAAATGAATTATATAGTGTTTTTTTAGATTAAAGGAAATCGGTAAACTAGTGAAATGAATTATATAGTGTTTTTTCAGATCAAAGGGAATCGGTAACTAGTGGGGCTCTCATGAGCGAGGCCCAGGAGGTTCAAATCCAACTGACTGCCACCATAAACCCTAGGCTACACTGTAGCAATTAACTTATGCCACAATAAGAGCCCAGACGTCCACTATGGGGTCGCCTACTCTTCGGGCCAAGACACAACGGAGAAATGAATCATATAGTGTTAATCATTACTTGAGAAGCTTGCACTAGATGACGAGGACTTCTAGAAAGTCACCCATCACCAAGACTTCTAGAAAGTCACCCATCAGAAATCGCCTCTAGCTCACTATTATGTTTTCTTTTGCATGCTTTCATTTAGAATTACTTGGAATCACAAATTTGAGTTGCAAATTCTTATCCTCCAACATTTTTCCATTACTATATAAAAAAAAATATTGCCTCTCAATTTGGATTTAAAAAAAAAAATTGCCCCTCAATTTGGATCAGAAATGGAAAATTCTCATAGATGGACAAATTCATTGCTGGACCAGAAAAAATTGGTATATCAAGCCGTATGAACCATACATATGTTAAAAAACTGTGACCTAAACTAGCTCAGAGGCCAAAACGGACCTGCATACCAAAATCCTTTCAGTATTAGCAGAACAATTAAGACATAAAATCCACACGAACTGGATTTTCTGTCATGGACATTTATATCAAAATGCAGTGCGGCAATGGACCCTTCAAAGATGCCCATGGAAATCCAATTTACTGCCCTCTCGGATGGACACTGCGGAGCAATACTCACAGAAATTATGTGTGCTGTTACGCCTGAGAGTCTGATGAAGTCAAAAGAGATCCATTTGTACCCAGCGGAAGCTTCTCTGATTTAGAACTTTTAACACGGTCAGCAGCATCTTGAACCTGCACCATGATTAACTCAATTCATTATCTCTTTACATTGATTTTTATGTTCGGAATTGTTTTATATCCACACATGTTTTCTAAAATCTGGGCATACAAACCTCTTTGTTCCAGTTGGTCCGTAATGTAAGTATTATAAGAGCTATTGTTTGAAGTCCAACTCCCATGATCATGCCCCACCATATTCCCTGCAAATGAAATAAATATCACCAGATAAGCAATATAGTTTGAGTGAGTCTAATCATTAAGTGTTTGTGTTTTGTGTTTTGTTGGCTTGAATTACACGATTTCAAATTTAATAAAATGATTTTTTAGATTTTTTTGGAAGTATATTTTTTTTCTTAAAAATTTACAAAATTTCTTAAAATATTATAATTTTTTTTAAAAATTACAAAATTAAATGAAAAAATAACAAAATATACATATTTTTATAAACTTCAACTATTAAAAAAATAAAATTCTTTATTCACAAACAAAAAAAAATCTTATACACAAACAAAAAAAATCTTATACACCAATTTAATATTTCACTTAACATTAAAACTAAATTATCTTGTAACGGTGGCAGGGGATATTTACCGATGCCCCCATGTTCTCCTTAAAACCCAAGACGCATCCAATAGGCAAACCTATAACGTAATATGTTGCCAAATTCACATACGCCACAACAGCTTGCCATCCACATCCAATTGCCACCCCTGTCATGGCATTTATAATGAAGTTAGCTACTGATTTTAGCCTTACACCCTGTGAAAAAATGTACAAGTTTATATACATATATATAATATGAAGCAATTGTAGCTGCCAAATGGCTTACCTGAAAGAACAGGTTGAACGCCATTTAAGAACACAGATATTGCAAGTAATGGTGTCAGTGCAGATACTGCTTTTATCACCACACTGCTGGTTGTAAAGGCTATGCTGAGTTCTTTTCTGAGAGCCATAACTCCTATGGAAAGGACAACACTTATCAATATGCAGGTGGACACCACAACCACCACTGAAAACCTTGCAGCTTTGGGACGCATTGCTCCAAGCTCGTTACCAACTCTTATACTGCAAGGTAAATAGAGTGAATAAATTCGGGAATACATCGTGATAAAGGCATGTAATCAATCCATTAATGTATATTTGTCAATCAAGTGAGGGAAAAGGAAAATTAAAGGTAACTGCCATCAAACCTTGCAGCTGCACTGAGTCCCAACATCAGTTGCATGTCCCAGTTCAAGTAGTTCATGCTGCACAGGTAGAAGGTGATTGACATTAAGGTTTCCCTCACTATAAAATGATACAAGTGTTGACAACCAAACTAACAACCACTTAAGTTATAAATTTTATGGAATATAAACTTTCTTATTTATACATCTCCATTGCAGATACATTTATTGTAGCTACATTTGACAGCCAAACATAACTTCAGGTATCTATATCTGCAATGGACATAAGCTCAGCTTGAAATCAGTGAATGCACCAACATAAAAAAATTCTATATATGCCATAAAGTTCATAACTTAAGTGGTGGCTATTAGTTTGGCTGTCAAATATGTCTGCAATACATAAACTCAAATAACTAACAACATATAAGTTTAAGACATATACATCTAACAGCTAATTTAACATGTTAATAGGAGAGGGTACCCTCTATGCCAGACTACACTGGATGTATAGTGCCCAGTGCACAGAACAGAGGAAGATGGGAAGTTTATGGGTGCTATACATCAGACAGCCCACTCTGGGTGAACAGTGCACAGAACATAGGAAGAGGGGAAATTTAAGGAATATACATTCAACAATCAGTTTAAAGTTTAAGACATAGAGGAGGCTAAGCTTAGAGTATATACATCCAGTAACCAGTTAATACAACAATAATATGTTAGTATGAAAGGGCATGTTTTCTTTTATGGAAAGTTTCCATGTAAGGATTTTTTATTTATTTATTTATTTTCATTATGGTGTATCCATAATTTGTTAGAGTAATTTGTAAAGAGGTTTAAAATTAAATTTAGAGGGTGTTATTATAACACTAAGAATATATTTAACAAAAATCTAGACTTCACTGAAATGAAAAACCCTACTCCTTAAACCTTAAACCTCATCGGCCAAAAATATCCCACACTTTTCGTATTTCAGTGAAAAGCTAAAGTTCATGTCGAATAAAATTACATACCAAACAGAAATAGAATCCAATTCGACTTCTGCATCAGGAAGCAATCCCGATATCAGCACTAGCCCTTGAAAGTACCATATTTCTAAACTGTAACAACAACAAAACACGATTAATTAATGAGTACTGTCACCAAAATGAAGCAGCAATAATATTGATGAAAACGTTTTTTCCAGCAATTCAGACAAGCGTATCAATTCATAATCTACTAATACAAAATTTGTAATTGGGATTTTCAAAGAATCCTAACATAGAATGCTTACGTTAGCATAAAAGCTGAAGCTACAGTTAACTTGAAGAAAGACCAGAGTCCCGTGAAGGCCTTCAAAGTAAAGCCAGTCCAAGTGTGTCTGCAGGAAGGGCTGTAGAAAATATACAACGCAGTGGCAATGACGAGAATCCACCAAGACAAGCTCAGTGTCAGAGCTGCCCCCATAAGGCCAAATCCCAGCTTGTCTACTGCCAGCCATGTCAAGAGAATGTGGAGCATAAATGTGGCTACAGACAAATATGCAAGAGGGGCAACTATGTTCTGAGCCTGCAAAAATCTCTGCATTGGGCAGTTAATGGCGAAAGCAAAGAGCTGAGGAATGAGCCCTTTGGCATAAATCGCCCCCTGGGCAGAAATGGAATCACTCTGCCCTATCGCACGTAATACAGGATCTGCAAACCAGTAGAGAAAAGCCAGAAGCAGAGCAGTTACACCCATTATGAACATAGACCTCTGGCAAATGATTCCGAGCATATTGTACTGTTTAGCACCATAAGCTTGTCCACACACAGTCTGCACTGCACTAGCCATTCCAAGCTGCAGAAGAAGCCATTAAAAAACTATCAAATACAACACAGAAGTAGTAGTACCTGAATACAAAAAAAAAAAAACAAGTCCATAAACATCTCAATACTGACCATAATTCCATAGGCCAATCCTTGGATTCCCACATTGGCAATAGATGCTCCAGCCAGCTCCAGCTCCCCCAAATGACCAGCAAACATCTGAGATATAACACTGAGCATATAATTGAAAACCATGACAATTATAGATGGCCCTGAGAGAATCCATAGCTTCTTGGACTCAATCAAAGCTGCTTTCCCAATTCTTGACCACGGAACTTGTGGCTGTGACAGCAAATATTCTATCAGGACCGATTGTTCTTCAGACCATTTAATCTGCCTTTCTTTAGCAGCATCATCATCTGAAATATTTGGTGTAATCAATGGCTCTGCAAGCCCTGTACCATTTGCCATGGCAATTCCCTTGGAATTCTTGTGAAATCAAGCGGGAAGAACCACTGGTTGATGGCCTTAATGCAATGCTCTGCATATAAAATGATGTATTTATTTCTGTATTCCTGACATTCTATGTGAATTTCTTCACGTTGCTAACCAACATAGATATTGGGATACTTCACCAACCCTTCCCTTCTTTTTTCTTACCAGAGATGCCATAAGCAGTGGATTTTTTAGTTGCAATGGCGATTAGCCACCCACCATTCCTTTTCAGCTGAATCCAATATCAGTCCATTAACTCAACCCTAATTGAAGCGCAAGTGAGCACGTTCTGGTAGATATTCACCAGCACATTTTGTGGCCATCTTTCCTTCTAACTCAACTAATCTTCAAACTACCTTCCATGCAGAAATATTTGCCATGTAATTGTGCTTCTTCCTAACTACCATTCTATCGCCTCTGCAACAGACAAAACACAAAGGTTCTGGAATCACTAACTCGTTCGAAAGAGATTGGGTTGAAAATTGGTTGAAAAATAGGCATGGATCTCGAGAGTTTGGTAGCTCTCACTGCACAAGCACGAAAGAATTTAAATATATTTGATCAGGCTGACTTCTTATATGTTGTTTATTGATGGAGAAAGACCGATACTATGCTTGATTTAGAATGAAAACCTTGAACGAAGAATATATATATATATATATATATATATCACAATCAATTCGATTGTGGGGTTTGTTGGGAACGCAGAACCTGCTAACATGTCGCTGAGATTTCCTTGCGAGCATTCAGATTTAAATATTTTTAAATAACATAGAATTCCACATTGGCATTTCATGTCAGGAATCACAATTTTTTTAAATTAGTTAGAATTTCCACATTGACATTTCACGTTAGAATCACTATAACAATGTCAAACTGTATTAATTTATATATATTAAAATATTACTTCGAAATTTAAATTTAGAATTTAGTGTTTGGTGAGTTTATGTTTCAACTAATGTCATTAACATAATAATATTTTGTTTTCAACCTAACAATACTCCAAACAAATAAAATTATTATAGCACCACTGTTGACTATCTCGTAGGAAATTATCACGTTATGATTCTCCATTTATTGATTATCGTACAATGTGGAAAAGCCAAAGTAAAAATAAATTGTTTAGGATGGACTTGAAAATATTATAGATGACAAATATGTCTAACGGATGACAAATAGGTTTAGCTACTTTTTAATGGTTTATTGCTTACAAATATGTCTAACGGATGACAAATAGGTTTAACTACTTTTTAATGGTTTATTGCTTACAAATATGTCTAACGGATGACAAATAGGTTTAACTACTTTTTAATGGTTTATTGCTTCACATATCAACTAATTTAAAGGAGAAATGATATGATTTTTAAAAAATAATTTATTTTTTTCATAGAATATTACAAGATGATAAAATTGTTTAGGAAAATATAATTTTTTTCATAAAATTTTACAAGATGATAAAATTGTTTAGGAAGATATAATTTTTTTCATAAATTTTTATAAAATAGTAATTTTTTAAGGAAATATAAATATAAAACATTTATTTTGAGAGTCATGGTATGCATTAAGTATTAAGTTAGGTAACAAATTATTTGAAACACCCAATTTCATAAAGTCAAAATTGTCATAGCAGTTTACATTCAATCTTTAAGATAGATTTACTTTCACTTTCTCTTTCTCCATGCCTCAAATTGAGAGAAGGATCTTATTCATACATTGTTCATTAGGTAACAAGTCATACAATTTATCAATATTTTCCATTACAAATATTCATTATCATGCTTGCTAGGTTCCTTGAGAAGTCATCTCTATAAATGAGACATATTACATAGATTACCTAATGAGGGAACCAACATAGGTCTAAAAACATCAATGTGCACCAATTGTAATATTCCCTTTGACCTCATAGCGTCAAAGGAAAATCTTACCAGATTTTTCTTCCCATATAAGTAATGTTCACAAAAATCAAAATCCAAAAAACAATTACCTTCTATCGTACCATTACTGTGTAGCACTCGAAGTCCCTTCTCTCCAGTATTGGCCAAACTTTGATGCCATAGCATAGTCTTTTCTCTAGAGGCTACAAGAGTTTTTCCTTCCTTTGCTCCACTTTTAGGAAAAATGAAATTATTACACCCATCACTAATAATACTTCCCAACAACATATACAGAGTCCCAATTCAAACTTCTCACAACAATACCATTGCTCCTCGAACCTTCTTGCATGTATCCTCTTTTAAATACTATTTTTGCACCTGCATTACTGATCTTGCTTACAGAAATCAAATTTCTAGCCAATCCTAGAAAGTGCAAAATACCAAGGAGGGTTCCAATCCTTCTACCCATGAGCTTCAATTTGACTTTTCCTCTTCTTATGATTCTAGCTATTAGGTCATCTCCTAAGAAAACATCACCACCATCATATATTTCATACTTGTAGAACCACTTCCTATGAGGAGTCATATGAAATGATGCACCTGAGTCAATTAACAACGCCTCATGATCTACATGTGCACTTGAAGAAGCCAAATTCATGTCCCCTCCTTTATTTGTGGAGGTTTTTGCTTTTGTAGAAGGAAATTATAAAATCCCTTCCCTTTATCAACAATTTTTGATTTACAATGTTTCTTGCAATCCCCTTATTTTCTACATTCCAACATACCTTTACAAATTTTCCTGGAGATTTATATCTTCATTTAGATTTAGATCTCCCACTTGAGGACTTGTTTTAATATATGTTTTGGAAGATTCCTCTTATAGGCAAGGCATATGTATTCCGACTTTCCATATTTTTCCATCTCATATCCCCCAACAACAAGTATGAGACTAAATCATCGAAATTTAAATTAGTTTAATTACTACCTATGGAAAAGACCAAACTGTCCCACGAGTCTAGTAAAGAATACACCAAACTGATACACTTATCTACATATGGAATCTTGATATCAATAGATAATAACTACCTTACCATAGCATTGAAGGAATTTAGATGCTTTATCATTGAGTCTCCATCCTTCATCCTCATGAACTATATAACATTTTCCAGAGGAACAATTTTCGTGCAATTTTCTCACCAGGGACTATGGTTGATACAAAGTCCCTAACTTGTTCCACAATTCCTTCATTGTAGCTTCTTCTTAAACTTTTATTAATATTGAATATGAGAGGCACAATCTTATTATGATTTTTTGTCTTTCGAACCAACTAGGTCTAACATTTTGTTGACATCGTTGTTGGTGTAGTACTTGGGTCCATAATTGTCCACTGATCTTTGTCCACCAACAGGTCTTCCATTTTGATAATACATAGCTCAAAACTCTGCCCATTGAATTCATTGATCTCTATCTTTGAACTACTTTCTATTTCCTTTCACTATGAGAATCGATTCCATAGGTTTCCCACTATAATAGGTCTACCATAGGTCTGAGCAAAACACCTTAGCCACAAGAGAATCCCCTTGAAGCCAATATTTCTCTAATAACAAGTGTAGGTTTTAACACTATACGATTAATTTTTGCAAATAGATTCTAAATGAAATAAAAAATATGTAATAGAAAACACACACATTAACAATTTTTTTTACCTTGGAAACCGAAAGATGGGAAAACCATAAAGAGATTTCAATATATTATTATTTATAGTACTACAATACAATATATATAACTGACAACATCCATAAACCACCAATCCATTTACCACGGGTTAGAATACAATCATAGTTCCTTAACCGAAACTATAAAACCATGGGACAAAACTACCACATGAAAAAACCACTAAAGGAGAACTCTGTGTACCAAAAACCTCTAAAAATGGATGCAAGAAACTACCCAAAAAAACAATCTGGGGGTGTTTCCCCTAAACCCTAAAAAAGGGGGGGTTTTCCCCCACAGTGACCACCAAGTGCAATGTAAAATAGTAGTGCAAAGAATATAACACATACTCAATAGGGACAACTTCAATTTGTAAGCCAATTTCTAATCCTCTGTAATACCTTGTAGGGGTCATAATACCTTGGTGCTAATTATTGTCCTTTTTTTGTTAATTGAGGGGCATCTATTTAAATGGTTTTCATCTCAAAAATTTCAGATACCCAATCCTCCACTTCAAATTCCCTTTCATTGCGACGCTAATTTTCTTGTTGTTTCATCCTATTTTGGGCTATAACTAGGTTGTCTTTCAATAGTTTGAGAACCTCTTAATGGTGCCTTATGTGGTCCTCCATTATTTGAACCTTTATAGTACCTTTCAAGGTTGATGTGATGGATGGAGGATGATATCCATAAAGCTCCATAGATGGGGACATTTTTGATGAAGTATGGAAGGATGAGTTGTACCACCATCTTGCCAAAGGAAACCACTTGATTCATGTCTTTTTAGTACATGTAAAGCAACATAGATATCCTTCTAAACATTTATTCACAATATCATTTTCCCCATCTGATTGAATATCACTAAATGAGCTATGAGTCACTTGAGTGCCTAAATAGAAAACAATTTAGTCCAAAATTTTGTAGTGAAAATTGGATCTCTATCACTTACAATAATCTTTGGTATTCCATGTAGATTTTGGATTGTTTCTATGAATTCTTGCGCCACTGTACTTGCTCTAAAAGGATCAGAAAGAGAGAAAAATTGGGCATACTTTGCCATTCAATCTACCATTACCATAATGACATTCTTTCCTTCATATTTGGGTCAACATGTAATAAAATCCATTGGAACTTCTTCCCAACACTGTATTGGTCTGGCTAATGATTTTAGGAGTCATAGGGTCTTGATTTTCTATCCCTTATGCTATTGGAATAACATACATTCAACCATACAATTTTGTGTGTATTCTTTAAAACCTTTGTTATGGTATATTTTCAAGAACCTTGAATGTCCTCCTATAGGAGAAGTGTGTAATTCCAAAAATGCCTTCTGTTTGAGTTGATAATTCTTACATAGGTATAAGTGATCTTGATACCATAGAAAACATTTCTTCCGCATAAGTTTTTCTATTGTGTGAAGGTCCTCCTATAGTTTTTGAATGATCTTGCATACCTTCTCATCTTGCTACCATTATATCCTTGCTTCTCCCACCTAGTTAGATTGTGGAATGAAAATAACACATAGTAAACCCTATGTGTCTTCCTTTTTCCTTGAGAGTGCATCTGCCACAATATTTGTTTTCCTTTTTGTATATCATTTCAAAATTATAATCTAACATATTTGTAACCCTTTTTAATTGGTCTTATGAAGATAATCTTTGTTCGAAGAAGTATTTCAAGCTATCATGATTTTTTTTTACTTTGATGTGTCTTCCTATTAGGTATGGATGACATTTCTTAAATACATGTTGTATGTCCAACAATTTTTTTCATAGATTGGTTAGAGTAATTTCTTTCCCTTAGGCTCACTATTTTCAAAGGAAACGGGTCATCCTTCTTGCATCAAAACTGCACCAATTCTATGGCCAGATACATCACACTCCACAATGAAAGTTTTTGTGAAGACATGCTTGGCTAATATAGGAGTTGTATGCATAACCTATTTAAGTTTTTCAAAATATTTGATTGCTCCTTTACTCCAAGAAAATGTTTCCTTATTCAACAAATTTGTTAGAAGTGCTACTATTTGACCACAATTTTTGACAAAGTTGTGCTAATATCCCTTCAATGCTAATAATTCCTTGAGTTTCTTCAAGGTATTGGGGATTGACCATTCCCTCATAGCTTTAACTTTTTTAGGATCCACTTTGACACCTTCATGGGATACAATATGACCATAATATTCCACGTCTTAAATCACAAAGGCACACTTGGAAGGATTTTAGTATAGTTGTTGCTAATGTACTTGTCAACATGTTGTACATGGCATTCATAATATTTTTTATAAATTAGTATGTCATAGAAAAATGCTAAAACATTTTTTCTAAGGAAGGGTTTGAAAATAGAATTCATCAAACTTTGAAATGTTGAAGGTACATTAGTAAGTACACATGGCATAATCAAAAACTCCTAATGACCTTCAAATGTTCTACTGGTTTTGGGAATGCCTTCTTGACACATCCTTATTTGATGATATCTAGAATGGGGATCCAACCTCGTAAATAAAATTGTTCCATGCAATTCATTTAATAATTCATCAATGAAAGGAATATGGAAATTATCTTTTATTATCATTTTCTTGAGTTTCCTATAATATGGACACACATTCCATGAGCCATCCTTTTTGATATCCACCACCACTGTTGAAGAGAAAGCCCTCTAGCTAGTTTGAATGATGCCAACCTTTTTTGAACCGTACTTGCAATATTACTCTTCTATGAATATGGATACCTATAAGGCCTAATGTTAAGTGGTACACTTCCAATTTGAAAATGAATAGCATGTCCATGACCTCAATTAAGTGTAAGAGGCTTATGAATCTCTCCAAATACCTTTGAATGATTGTTGATAACTTGGAGATCAACTGGAGCAGTGGATATATATGTTTAAACATATAATGAAAAAAAATGTGCAATTACACCATGGTATCCATTTTTAGCAATTTTGTCATGCTATTAGAGCTTATCACTCTAGAGAGTTTCCCTTGGATACCTCTAAGATAAATTTCTTTTCCTTCTAAGGAAAATCTTGTGAAAATATCTTGAAAATTAAGGGACACTATTCCCAATGATTGTAACCATTGGACCACTGATACACCATCAACACCACCTATTTGGATTGAAATCATGGTACTATCTAACAAATACTCCCCCATATCCATATTAATAATATGGAATTATATTGAATAATTTATAATATCTCCATCTACAATCATTACTTGAAATTATGGTGCGAGAAATACATGGAAGTTAAGAAAGTTTGCTAATTTGTAATTGATGACGTTATAGGTACTACTTGAGTCAATCAACATTATTAAGTTTTTATTTTTGATATATTATTCCATCTTGAGGGTTTGTGGAGTACTCATGCTGGAAAATACATGACAATATATTATCAGAGTAGTCTCTTCTAACTCTACATATCGTGATAGTTCCAATACTTGATATTCTTCATCTTCACAATTTATGTAGGATAATTTCTTCTCACTGCATTTATTCCCCTTACTGTACCTTTTTTCATAGTTGAAGCATAATCCATTTTCTCTTCTTTCATCCATTTGTTGATGTGTCTATTGAGGAGAAGAAGCATGATGTTCACTATAGTTTTTAGTGACCATTTTTTTGGTATCCATAATTTTACTTTTTACTTTCCTTGCTAGATTGAAAGCATGCTTTAGGGATTGAGGTTCAAAGAGACGCACCTCATGTTGGATTTTTTTCTTTAGAGTTCCCATAAATAAATATAACAAATTTTCCATCGAAATGTTCTTTACCTTAAGACTCAAATTTTGGAATTGTTGAATGTGCTCTATAAATATAACTTCCTTGGTGCTCATCATATTGATCTTCAGAATGTATTAGTTCCTTGGTGCTAACGTGAAGTCATGATGATAAGGATATTGGAGTGTGTGATATCCTTTCAATCCTAAGAATCCTCTGAGTTTCTTCAAGGTATTGTGGATTGGCTATTCCCTCATAACTTTGATTTTGTTAGGGTGCACTTTGACACCTTCATGAGATACACTATGACCAAAATAATCCATTCCTTGAATCCCAAACACACACTTGGAAGGATTTACGTATTGTTGTTTCTCTTGTACCCATCAAAATGCTAAGACCAATAGTGTTATGACCATTTCAACATGTTGTGCATGCTCTTCCTAATATTTTTTGTAGATTAATATGTCATCAAAAAATACTTACACTAATTTTCTAAGGGTGGGTTTGAAAATAGATTTCATCAAGATTTTAAATATTGAAAATGCATTAGTAAGTCCAAATGGGATAACCAAAAAATCATAATGACCTTCTCTGCTATTCTAAAAGTTGTTTTGGAATGTATTTTTTCTTCATTATGGTTCTATGTTATTTAGAGTAAATATCCAACTTAGTAAATAAATTTTCTCCACTCAATTCATCTAATAATTCAAAAATTCAGGAATAAAAAACTTGTCTATAATTGTCATTTTTTTGAGCTATCTATAATCTAGACACATACACCATGAATCATCATTTTTTATAACCATGATCACTAGTGAATAGAAAGCACTATGGCTAGGTTTAATGATACCAACCTCTAACATTTATTTAATCATATGCTTAATCTCACTCTTTTGTGCATATGGATACTTGTAAGGCCAAATGTTAGGTGTGTTTGAAAATATGGAGACTTGTAGATTAGAACTTATTTTCCTTATCATGATAATTGCTTGTGATGTTAGTTGATTCTTTATTACTTCTTTATTTATGTTCATCAAGAAATTACCAAAACAATGAAGATCACAAAGAGACATAGTACACAAGATATAAGCTCCAAGGCAGGGAAAAACCCCTCCAAGGGAAACCAAAAAAAAAACGCTTCTCTTCTGTTATCACTCTAGTAATTCTTTAGTTGTGAGATTTTGATTTTTAGTTAAGAAAACTAGAGGTAACCATAGACCAAATTTTAAACTCTAGGATCTAGCCTTCCTAGGGTTCAGAGAGGGCTCTCTCTATAAAATTTAACTTTGTTTTGATTTATAAAATATTAGGCTAGTTATGATTGTGCAATTGGTTTTGGTTTGATTGGTTTGGCGGGAGAGATCACTTAAAGAGATGGATAGTGGGAAATCTATTTGTCCATTGGGCTGAGGAGTCAAAAGTCATGTAGACAAAGCTAGGATCAAGGTCAAAAAGTCAAATGTTTTTAGGGCAAGATAGATAACCCTTGAAGATCTTGGAAAGTTGTTTTATGACGTGATATGATTGGGATAAAGAGCAATGAAGGGTTCTTTGATCCAGAAAAGGGAAGTAGTAGGCATAAGTCAAACAAAAGAGGGAGAAATTAAGGGTTCCCTACTCTAGAAAATCAGCAGAAAACATAGAAATGAGAAACAGTAAAGACAGGGTGCTTTTAACAAATCCTGAAGTAATACTCTTGTTTATTCATTCAAATTTAGAACACATATTTGATGCATGAAAAGAAGAAGATAAAAAATGACAAGTAGAAAATAATTCAGTCCAATAGCTCATCACATGAATCCTGAAATATGATGCTAGTTGATTCGATCCAGTCTGCTACTCGAAATTTGAAACACAGAAGCCTTCAAGTCCACAAAAATGACTATAAAAATCTTTAACAATTTATTCCACAATAATACTTCTAAATATGAAGTACTTATACATAATTTGTTTACAAAATATCCTAGAATGCTTCTAGGAATTATCTAAGGGATATAAAATATCTTTACAACAAAAATAGAGGTAGCTGCTCAACAAATCAACAAGCTATCCTATCTATTCAAATAAAATAGAAATTGATTCTAGATAAGATGCAGTTGGCTGCCTTGGTGCTCTCCTTTCTCGCTTAGATATTTCAAGTTTGTTTTGAAATGTGATCTGCTTTATCTGATACTCTTTCACTGATTCTCTTTAATCTCTGATACTCTTTAACCTCTGTAATATTTTTACTGCTGTAATAAAAATCTGTTTTGATTGTAAATCAACAAACTAATTTCTCTTTTGTCTTTCTGCCTTTTTACTTTTCACAGTAAATCTATTAGTGAATTCAAATCTTCTTCATTTGGAATTTGTATTTTCTTCAATTTTCTGAAATTCTCATATGCTTCTGTATACCTGGAAAAGGTTGGTTTGAAAATAAACAGATGTCTTATCTCATGCTATAAATAAAACAGATCTTTAAAACTTCTGAGCAAGACTTTTCCAGTGGGGATTCCTTGTCCATATGTTTTGTTGACTTGTTCCTTAGCATACTCTTTAATATTTTTATTGTAGTCTTCTTGAGGCATCAGTTTATCAATGATAACCAAAATGTTAGGCAGAGTTTTTTGCCTAAGATTTTCAAATTTAACCATGAATTTGGTCACTGTAATGTTCATGTTCTCACACTTTTCCTCAAGATGCTTCATTAGGTTCTTCTTGGTGATAACTTTCCTTATTTCGAGGACATTTTTATTCCTATCAATAATTTCAATCTCTTCCAACTCTTGCTTGTTCTTGCTGTTTAGAAACTTTATCAGTTATAAATCTTGCTCAGGTTTGTTGCATAGTTCTTCTTTGGTATTCTTGATTTATGCTAGTGCAGCTGTCAAAAAATCTCTTTGTTCAAATATTACTTGAATTGAAGGCCATACATCATTGATGGCTTCAATGATTTTGTTCCATAAATAATTCTTCACATAGGAAATTGGTTCTTTTAGAGTCAAATCTTTTTGAAGCTTCTTCAATACTTCATTTAGCCTGATAGCCTTTTTCTTATGAGTTTTTGCATTAATTTGAGCCAACTTCTTTTGATCTTCAAGATTTTCAACCATCTGTTTCAACCTGTTAAATTCACTTGTCTTAAGAGACATTTCTTCCATCGCCTTTACCAGTTTTCTAGCCTCATATGTAGGGTGAGCTACTGTTGTAGATGACTCTGTAGCTGATGTCGTGGATGATGTCACTGGCACTGCAGTAGCCAGTGGAACTTTAGGTGCCAAATCTTCTGCTAGAGTTGATGGCACAACTGTAGTAACCATAGGGATGATTGTAGGTGCTTCCTGTGTTTTTGGTGTTTCTTTGTCCTGGACAAGTTTTTCCATCTAAATCTCCATTTCTTTTATCTGTGTTGTCAATTGAAAAATCAAATTCATCATGTCATCCTTCTCTTTTTGTCCTTTATTATTTCCTTAGCTTCAGGACATTCACTTGATGGTAATTGAAGTTGTTTCCTCAATGCTGCAATGTCCTCATTTTTCTTCTTCATTAATTGCTCTGCTGCTTTGACATTTGCAGGGTCATATCCAACCTGCAAGACCAATTCTTCCAAATATTTGATTCCTAGATATTTAGCATATAAGGATCCTTTGTCCAGTTTCATTTGATCTTTCATGTTTGTGATAGTGTTCTGAAGTTTCTGAACACTCATGGCTTTAGTTGTAATAGTATAGTACAACATCTCTGAAGTCTGTCTATGGAATTAAATCTGATCAAGAGCATGATTTTTTTCTGTTTGGATTTCTAAATCAATCTTCTTATAATCTGCCACTGTCTTTGGAGATTTCATTGTAGGATGCAATACTGACGTGATTAGCTTTTTGTTTGAATAATCAAAGGCAGCCAAAAGTCTATTTGAACACTTGGTGTTTGTTTCAGTTATTGAAAGTAGATATTGTTTTTGATCTCTTCATTCTTTAACTTGATCTGTTTGTACTTTTCTTTAATATCTAGATCTTTCTCCTCAATTGTCTGTGAGGATGAAGCTTCCATGTTCTGTTGTTTTTCTATCAACTATGCATTTTCATTATCAAATTGTTCTTCATTCTAATTTTCAGTAACTGGCTCATTGATAATGACAGTGGCAACATCTGTGTTGGTATCTGGGAGATCTGTTTCTTCAACATCAATGGTTACCTTCTCTTTACCCACTGGATTTAACTTAGGCCTTTTGTTGTATCTTAACTTGAATTTAGTTTCAGTGGTAGTTTCAGCAACATAGATACCTTCTTCTCTTACTCTCTTAGTGGCTTTCTCTGTTTGATCAATAGTCTCTAAAGTGTGACTAGTATCACTTTTCATTAGGGGAATTTTGAGGTCTAAAATGGGCCTCCTAAGAAAAATGTACAACAATAATAAACTTTATAACAACCAATAGGATTCAAGATGATGATGTCAACCATGGGGGATGATTTACCATTTTTTAAATAAAAGGGTAAAAATATTAAAAAATAATAAAATAATAAAACTACTTTTTCAACTTGTATTTTCAACTTATCTCCCAAAATTTTCACTCAAATTTCGAGTGGGAGTACTCGTTGGATGCAAAATTTAATTCCTCATCCAAGGAGTACCCATGTTGCATACTTTCGATGAACTCTACTACACGAAAAATGAGAAATACATAAAAAACGTGATTGTAATCATGTTTTTTTTTTAAAAATGTATTTCTCATTTTTTGTGTAGTAGGACCCATCGAAAGTATACATCATGGGTAATCCTTGGATGAGGAATTAAATTTCGTATCTAACGAGTACTCTTGCTCGAAATTTGAGTAAAAACTTTGGGAGATAAGTTGAAAATATGAGTTGAAAAAGTAGTTTTTTCATTTTTCCCTCTAAAATTTGATGATGTCATCAAATCCTATTTGATTTTTTCCACTATTATTTTATAATTTCCTTAGGAGGCCCATTTTAGACCTCAAAATTCCCCTAATTCTTCACTGCATTTACTAAAGTATTCTCTGTCCACTCAGTCTGATTGGCATATTTCTCTATTTCTAGTTTTTTCTCATGAATGAAGGGTGTTAACTTACATTTAACCCTCATTTTACTTAGTATCGCTTGTGGATGATAATTCCAAGGAAAACTATCTTCAAATCTGTATTCCAATAGCTGTTTCGCTGCTTCTGCCTCTACATCTCTATGATTGCAAATGAATGGTCCTATTTGATTCTTCAATTTAAATTGTGTTTTTTTCTTTGCTGCTAAGAAATTGATAGAATCAGAGTTTAATATTTGCCTGATATACTCCAAGGAAAAAATTCTCATTGATACATGTTTGGGTAACTTGTAAGGCAACAAATTGGACCCAAAAAATCTAATCTCAGTATGTTTTTCATATAAGTACCAATCACCAGTTTTGGTTAGCTCTGACAACTGTAAAATGTTCTTCATCTCATCACTTATCCTTGGTTGTTCTGTATTTGTTAATATTTTGATCAATGGATGGATGAATGAATCTGAAAACTCTGCATATGTGAACTCTGGGGACTCTTTCCTGATCAAAGAGGTCCAAAAAATAACTGAAAGAGGATTTCCCTCTATGTCAAGCCTTTGAAGAGTAAATGGAAAATTATCTGCTTGAAAATATAAGAACATGTGGAAGAGGAAGGATGTATATCTGAACACTCCTTTAGTTGGCAATTTAATCAATTGGTCATGGATATTGTCTGCAATATAACTAGCATAATCAAAGATAACAAATGGAGGTTGTCCTGGGGTAAAAGTGGATAAGAAACCCAAAATGGATTCATCTGTATGTTCATTAGTAAAATACCCTAGAATGAATGAAAGCATTGGAATGATATGCCTTGAACATTCTGGAACTTTGAGGAAGAATATGGGGGTTTTACTTGAGGAATTTCTACATGCATGGACATGAAGATTTGGAATATTTGGAATCTTTTAGGGAAATCAAGACCAATGTACAACTTGGTAAAGGACTCTATGGACAAAGGGACTGCTTGAGGATCAGGTTGGAGCTGTAACATTTGTTTGATGGATTCAACAGTAATGGTGAAAAGCACTTCTTTATTGGCATTGAATATTGCTCTTTGCTCAGACATATAATAATGATGGCATAACCTAAGACTTCTGGGCATGAATAAGTAACCGGGACAACATATTTGGGTAAATGAGATTCCCAAATTTTGACTTCTTCAACATCATCTAAAGATTTCTCAAAGCTCCAATTATGAAGTTCCAACAAGTTGAACTCTAGAATAGGGTCTGCTATCTTATAGTCGATATCTGTTAATGGAGTGTGTTCAATGTCTACAACAGGAGGTTGTAGAGGGTTTATAATGATAGCAGTTTTGGAAGATGAAGCTGGATTAGTTTTAGGCATTTTGAGACTCTTTGGACTACAAAACTCTATTTTGAGGCTTTTATGGCTACTTCTGCAAGATTAGACAGTTTGCAGAATTATTTTTGACTTTGACAGGGATTGTTTTGGATAAAATTGGATTCTAGGGAAAGACTCAAGAAAAGACCATATTTTTCCACAGATCATATCTCCAAAAATATTGCGAACCAAGCTCTGAAATTTTTTGAAAAATTTCCTCAGGATTTCAGCTTCACACCATATGAATTTCAGATTCTGAACCTTCGTAGAAAAAAAATTATAGCGCAAATGCCACGATGAATTGTTTAGGAGCCTGAAAAATGACCTAACTTCCATAGATCATATCTCCGAAAATATTGCGAACCAAGCTCTAAAATTTTTAGAAAAGCTTCTTCAGGATTTCGGCTTCGCACCCTAAAAATTTCAGCTTCTGAAACTTCGTAGAAAAAAAGTTATAGCGAAAATGCCACGATGACCTGTTTGGAGCAGCGAAACCCTAGAATCCAAGGCTCTGATACCAAATGTTGTGTAACCAACTCCAAAAATAGAAGAAAAGAGATATGAACGCCTTGGAAATAAGCCACTTCGAGGGGGCAACCTCCAATACATTACATAAATGAACAATTCTTGGATGATACAATTTACAAAACCTCCTTTCTATATAGGAGTACATGGGGCCATAATGTAATCCTAGTGGGCCACAATGTAATCCTAGCCGACCTAACAATAATGATTTAAGGGCACAATAATAACAAAATGGGGGTTACAAGGGTACAATAATAACAATAAGGGGTTTACACTAACAATAATAAGGGACTATACTAGTGATATAGGGACTTAACAATTACAGACTTTTACTGGTTTTGAAACAAGAAACAGGGGTTTCTTAAGCCTTTTTCAATGAATAATTGGCCTAAAAAGTCTTTCGAGATTGGGCACAGAAGTTTTGGTCACCTTCAGAGGATTTATGGGGTTAAATTTGGTGTTTAAAACAAGGCGCAACATAAATAGGGCTTTTTTTAGAAATTTTGACAGGGTTTGGCCTATCTTTTTGGATATTTTAATAGGTTTCTTTGAATGGTTTTGAACTCTGAATGTAATTTTTATTTGTAAAAGGTCCTTTCAAATTGAAACATGCTTAATCTGCTGGAGGAATACCTGTTATACGTAGGTATTGGGCTTTTGAAGACGTATATGAAGGTTTTGAATAGTTTATGTGGTATCTTTTCGATCTCTGGAGCAATGCAAAGCTCCTCAGCAACCTGTAATAGGTTGAGGCTGAAATTTGCAAGCTTTTGGTATGAAATGGTGGAAATTTATTTGTCTCACAGTCGGAATAGCTCATACATGGTTTACGCGCAAAAAGAGAGGAAATCAGTGCATTTCCAACGTTTATTAGGAAAATTAGGTTTAACAGGTGCCTACAATAAATGGCGTTCAAGTCAGAAATGGTGGTTTTCGGGCTCCAAGGGTCTAAAGCTATGAGTGGTTATTGCGCGCCATTTCGGTGGTAAGCTTTTTTGGAGGAAACCAACGTGATCCAGTAGGAAAGAAACACGTGGAGGAGGGATAAAGTCAATTACCACCCATTTCACGTAGAAATGAGATGGTTTTTATCACGCAAGTTTATTTGCGATATGTGTTGTTAGTTGCTGGATCGTGGGGTTCGATTGTGAATGGCCTAGATCTCTTGTGGAAGTTGCATCGGGATGGAGTGGGGCCGGGGTTTATTAACGCGATGGGGACAAGTTTTAAACCTTATGAATATGCGTTTAATAAAGTTTAAAACTTTAGGTTTATAATATGCAGCGGGTATAAGGTTTGTATGTTTTAATTAAAACATGACACAATGTTTTAATCAATATATACAGGTGCGGGTTTAATATATAGTATTTTACACTTTTCGACAAATGTTTAAAAACCATAGGGGGGCGGGGTATTTTGTTTTATCGATACGTTTAAACCAATGGGATAAGGGCGGGATTTTTATTTATCACATGGGATATTTAAACAGTGGCTTAAACTAAAATAGAGGGTTTTGAGGGTTATTTAAAATAAAAGGATTTAATACTATACGAGAGGGTGTAATTAGGGATTTAATAAATAAGTTAGAAATTAATATGAAAAAGGGATAATGTATATAATGAATAAAAATACATATTTTTACACTAATTAAAGTGAAAATAAGAATAGCTTGTCTTTGTTGTATTTTTCCACACTTTAACTTAGGATAAATGCATTTTATGAGTTTTTGAATGATTTTTGAAAGGAGATGAAATTAGTTATTTAGGGTTCTACTTTTACTAAGTAAAAATGGGTTTTTACTTAGGAAAAATGGATTTATGATTATGGATGAAGGATAAATGCTGATGAATGTGGGTTTTATGTAGGAATTCAATATTTTTAACCAATCAGTAATCGAGCCTTGGGTCCGGTCCCAACAGAAGTCGGAGAAATGCTCTGAGCCTTTTTAACTGATAGTTTAGAATACTAAATAATTGTAGGGGAGGAGAAATTAGTGATTTTTTCCTCATGATGTTTTATTACATGCTTGCTTATCTGCTTTCTACCTACTCATCTTTATTTCTAACATTTTTTTACTTCATTTTCATGGGTGCATTTAGGTTTGCAACCCTAATTCAATTTTTCTTTCAAAACATAAAAACTATCTAAGTCTAACCTTATTTCATCCGAGGGCTCGGATTAAACTGTTGAGCTCCTCATTTATTCTCTAACTATCTACTAATTTGTCAAGTTTAGACTGTTTGACATATCTTTATTCTCTATATAAAACATGAAATTCAAAGCATGAAAAGTTAAAACTGTTTAACTAATCATGGGTTATGGCATTTATTGACAATCTGCACATAATCATTATTCTTGCAGTAAAAGTAAATAGTAGTGGAATTTTGACTTGCTCACTTTCAGGTCTTATTTTTATCTCTTTTTTCTTTTGGGGTCTATTTTTTCTAAGTCCTTTGATCATTATTTTAGGAATTTTACCCTCTTTTCATTTTTTATTATTTTTCATTTTTCAAAATATGGGAAAACAACTTTCAGAAAGCAAGGTATGTACATATTTACAAGACTATCATAGTCAATTCAAAAATTATGAACCCTGTTATTATAGGACCCTAATAGTGGCTCCACTTGGGGATGACATTTCCTGGTGAAATGTCAAGAACTTTTAAGACTAGTGGCCTCTAAAATTTGACTGTGATGATCCTGTAAGTATCTTCTGATCTCTGCAATTATTCATACTTACGATATTTACCTTTCAAATCTTAGGGCATTCTCTTTGGGCTTCAACTTTGTTAGGGAAAACATCCAATCTAATCTAAAATCTTCAATGTATATTTACAATGATTCAAAGTAAATAAAACTAACTATTTGTTATCTCAGGAGAGTAGTAGTGCTTCAACATTCTGCCATTTACTGCTCCTTCTAACATCTCTGACCCATCTATTTATCTAAGAAAGAAAGCATTGTTACCTCTGTAACCATAAATGACATAAGGTCGTTTCCATAGAAAATCAAATTTTCCATGTTTACCTTTGTCTTCCCTTATTGAATCCCATTTTAACATTTTATCTCCAATGTAGAAATCATCTTCTTTACTTTTTTTATCAAAAATTTTCTTAATATTATCCTCGATAACTTGAGACTTGATATAAAATTCTTCCCTTGTTTGTTGCAAATGAATAGTTTGATTAATTATTCTTTGAATGTCATTTGTTTCAACTTATAACTCTTGAATAATATCCATCACTAGTACTCCTAAAGAAGATGGAAAAACAACATCCATTCCATAGAGAAGATGGTAAGGGGAGGTACCAATGGATTTTTTGGTAGTAATTTTATCTGCCCATAAGGCATTGACTAACTTCTTATTCCAAGTCTTTTTATTATCTTCAAGTAACTTTTTGATGATGTTTACAAGCCTCTTATTTGAAGATTTAGCTAGACCATTACCTTGAGGGTAATATGCAGTAGAGTGGCCTATGGTAATATGGTATTTATGGCATAAGTCAATCATATTTTTGGATTTGAATGCTGCTGCATTATCATTAATTATCTTTTGGGGGCATCTAAATCTTGAAAGAATGTTACTTTCAAGGAAGGAGATAATGACAGTATCTGTGGATTGCATAGAGGGTATGGCTTCAATCCAATTGGTAAAATAATCAGTGGTTATCAGAATCCACTTGTGTTGCGCCGATGATGGGGGGTGAATTTATCCAATGAAGTCGAGACCCCATTGTTGAAATGGAATTTCAGTAGAGATGGGCTTTAAGGGCAGGTGTAACAAATTTTTCTTACTCTCAAAGATTTGGCACTTGTGACAGGAGGTCACATATCTTTTTATATCTGCAAACAAGGTAGGCTAGTAAAAACCAGATCTCAGGATCTTGTTTGCAGTAGTCTTCTAGTAAAGATGTCCTCCACAATCTCCTGCATGAAATTCTTCTAGTATTTTGTCAGCTTCTTATTTTAATAAAATCCCACTATGATCTCTCCAAAAAAGTACATTTCCTAAAATAAAAAATCTTACTGCCTTAAGCTTTAGAAATATATCTTTAGTTCTTGACAATCCAGGAGGAGCTTGTAAGTTTAGTAATACAAATATTATATCTACATACCATGGTGAGTCTAAAAAGGTTGCACTTATCTCTGGAGTCGCCATCTCTTCCTGGTCATCTACTTGGGCAATAAAATTTATGTCTAGGGCATTGCAATTTGATTTAGACATGAGTCTGGCTAAATCTTGACCTTTTATCAACTTGGTGGGTTTTATCTCTATGTCATATTCTAAGATAGTGGCAATCCACTTACCTCTTCTTCCATCAGGACCATCCTGAGTAAGAATGCCTTTTACTACAGCATTTGGGACATAGGCAATGATGTGAGAATAGAGACTGTAAACTCTAAACTCTTTAATGGCCTTTACCAAAGCTAAGGCTTGTTTCTCCATGATATTTTACTTCAAAGATGCATCTCTATGTGTTCTGCTAAAGAAATATATGGGTTGTTCATAACCATGGTCATTTTGTTTCGCAGTAAATCTGCAACAATGGTGTGCTCAGAAGCAAATGAAAAAATGATGAAATCCTTTTTAAAGTCAGGACTGGAGTTTTGGTTAAGGTCTCCTTGATAGATTCAAATGATTGTTTGGCCTTAACAGTCCATTTAAGAACTGAATCTTTTTTAAGCATGTTATTTAGTTCTCTAATTATCTCAACTAAGTTGGATATGAATCTTCTTAAAAAGTTAATCTTACCTAGAAAGGCTTGTAACTCTTTTATGTTTCTTAGTGGATTGATGTTAAGAATTTCTTCTATCCTAGCAGGATCTATTCTGATTCCTTCTTTTGATATTATGTGTCCTAGTAACTTTCCTTCTTCTAATCCAAATAAGGTTTTCTTAGGATTTAATGAGATGCCAAACTTTCTGCATTTTATAAAAAATTGTCTAAGATGATCCAAGTGTTCATAGTCAGTTTTAGAAAATACAATTATGTCATCTAAGTAAATTACTAAGAACTCATGAATTTCCTTTGCAAAGGCTATATCCATAGCTCTTTGAAAGGTTTCCCCTGCATTCGTTAAACCAAAAGGCATTTTTACATACATAAAAGTGCCCCAAGGAGTAGTAAAAGTTGTTTTGGGTTGATCCTTTGGTTGGACTAAAATATGGTTGTATCCTGAAAAATGATCTAACAGTGAAATCCTAGAAGAACCAACTACCCTTTGTAAGATGTGATCCATTTTTGGTAAAGGATAATTATATTTTAATGATACTTTGTTTAGATTCCTAAAGTCAACACATAATCTAATCTCTCCTGTTTTCTTTCTTGTTGGAACTAGGTTAGAAATCCAATCAGAATACCTGATTGGTGCAATGATTTTTGCATCATATATTCTTTTCACTTCCTTTTCTATCAAAGGCATCAACAGAGGGTTGATCCTTCTTAACTTTTGTTTGAAGGGATTTTGATCTTCCTTTACGGGGATTTGGTGTTGAATTATGTTGGTGTCATAGGATTTAAGGTCCTCATAACTCCAAGCAAAAACATCTTGGAATTCCTTAAAAGGAGCAATATATTTTTCCTTTTCCTATTGAGGTAAAGCTTTTGAAAGTTTAATCATTTTGGGTTTTGAATCTGTACCAATATTGCATTCCTCAATATCAGATTTAACTGGCTCCATTTTGGGTTTTATAGCAACATCATTTGAGTCAAATAGATCTTCTAAGGGAGTCAAACCTTTTGGTAAGAAATTGTCTTTGAGATTTAATATTTCAGATTCTTCATCAATGATCTCATCAATTTCTACTCTTTCTAATTTATCTATATCTAATTGACTAAATTTAGTAAGTTTGGCAAACTTTAATTTATTTATATCTACATTATTTACATCAATTTCACTATCTAAATCTTGACCTTGGTACAATCAGTGTCTATTTTACAGTTCTGAAATTCACCTTCATTATTCAGAAAATGGTAAATTTTTGGTCCTGTGAGAAAATTTGCCAGTATTTGAGGTTGCTTGGAATTATTGGTCTGTGTTTTACTTCTACAGTATACATATGATTAGGCTGAAAAGGTAAATTACAAGTACTAGAAAAGGTTACCAAAGAATGTGCTTGTAATTTTTCCCTTCTTGGTATTGTATAAAAATTACATTCCAATAAATCGTTAATCAAATATGGTACAGTCTCTCTGTATCGGCCTAGTCTAGGATTGTAAACTGAATATTCTCCTTTAATTTGTTTTACAATCAACTCATAATCTCCCATGATTTCTATTCTTGTACCTCCTAAGTTTCTGATTATTTGGAGTCCTAAAATGAGGGCTTCATACTCAGCCATATTATTGGTACATTTGAAATTCAGTCTGAAAGCATGGCCTTCTATGATTTTTCTCTATATTAGTTATCCATACTTGTGCTCCTAACTTATTTACTGACCATCAAAGTCTAAATTCCATAAATATTCATGAGAGATATTATCATTGTCTTATGTTTTCTTGTCTTCTCTTAGTTCAGTCTTGATTTCATTATCAGTTTCAGCATTACATAGGATGAAAGAATCTAGGTTAGTAGGTGTGGTATAAATTGGATAATTTATTGACCTTTTAGCACTACTTACCATGTATTTCATTAATGTTTCCCTATATAACTTCTTAGGTTGACCAAAAACTGATATAGTAGCATAAGACATGTCTAATTGTAGAGATCCCTGTAACTTTGATCCCCATGAGCGAGAGAATAACGTTCCATATTTGGGTGGGATATCAGCTACTACAATGTCCATTAGTATACTCTTACTAGGATATTGAACTAATGTTACACATAAATCTTTGATTAAACCTAGGCATTTCACTTTGCTTGAGTCAAATGAAAATAAATCCTTATAAGGCCTTGTGATGTCTAAGTTCAGGGTTTCCATTATAGCTTTGGGCATTAGATTATGTGAAGCTCCTGAATCTAGCATTGCATTGTGTAGGATTTGATCATGAATAGTTAAACTAATGTAAAATGGAGGAACTACTCCATCTAAATGCTTTCCATTCACATCTGGGCCAAAAATCAACTCTGGCTAATCATCATTCAGATTTATGGAATCTTCTCCATCATTTATGTTTAATGTTTTAGTTATTCTTGATTTATACAAGTCATGTTTTACCAATTTTGTCTATGGAATTGGTATTTTTAGCTTTTCAATTTCAGATTGTATGTTAAATGAAGGTTGTGATTTTGAATCAATTCTTCTTTAGTAACTATAGTTTGGGTTGGTTTATCTTGTTTTTATACAGTTATCTTTTCAGTTTCAGTTGGAGTGTCTTGTGTGTTACTACTTTTTGTTTTCTTTTCAAGAATGGTTTGTGAAGCAGTAGATGTCTTTTCGGATTTTGAGTTGTCAAAATCTGTTTTTGTAGTGGCAACTTTTGGATTTTCTGATTTAGGATCAGAATTGAGCATTTCAGGATCTAAGGTTGTTGTTTTGTCAGAATTAGATGCTTTAGGAGCGACATATTTTTGTGATTCTTTTGCAGCTTGAGAAATTTCATTAGTTATGTCAAAAATCTTAAGGCTTGGTGAAATCTTAGGGCTGGAAATTTTTTGGGAAGAACCAGAGTTTTGCTTATTTTCCCTAGGGAGAATTTGCAGAACTTTTGTTTTGGGAGCTTCTACTGTTTTCTTATTTGGTGTTTGAGATGTTTTCTTAGTATAAGTCTCATTGTTTTTCTTACTTCTTAGTTTATACTGAATTTGTACTTCGTTAATGACAAAGTCATAACCTTGTTTGTAATCGAAGGATTCCCCTGAATCTAATTGGAGTTGTTGAAGTTCAAATAACTCTTGATCTTCCCATGTGAGAAAGATAGTGTTATTATCATCTATTCCCATTAAATTTATGGTATCCTCCTCATCATCATTGTTTTGAGAACTCTCAACATAGTTCTCCTGAATGGGAGGTCTTATTGTTTGGTCTGGGGCTGAGTCTTTTGTTTTTCCCGAATTTGTGTTTTTTCTAAAATTGGGATTTCTGATTCGTTGTTGATTATCCCATTGAGGTATTTTTTCTATGTTATCTAACCTATCCATCGTCCTCTATAAATTTTTAGCTAACATATCTATTTTTGTATCTGAACTAGAGGCTTCTTCTTTCATGGTCACTCTTCTCTCATTTCTTAATATTTCCTTTTTAGCTAGAATGTTTACTTCTACACCTACAACATCTGTTTGCATTCTTTCCAATGTTTTTGCATTTCTTTCTCTTAACTGATATGCCATGTCAGTGTCAAATCCATCTGGGAATTTGAGTAAGATAGATTCAGGAGTGGGTTTTAGATTTGCAAGAATTGAATTGTAAACACTGTTATATCTAGTGCAGTAGTCTTGTACAGATTCATTTGGAGCTCTTTTCATTGCATCAAATTTAGACAATATTTGTAGGGGGGTTTTATTCTTTTCCCATTTATTTAAAAATAATCTATGGAAAACAACTAAATCAGCTATACTATCTCCATTAAGACTTTTGAACCATTTTTTAACTTCCTCTTTTAATGTTTGTGCAAACAATCTCATTTGTACATCTGATTCATCTATCTCATGGAGTTCAAGGTAACCTGTCATTTTATTAATGTGTTGTTGAGCTGTATAATGAGTAGCAGCATCAAAATGTGGTATCTTACTTTGGTAATCTTGGGGCATGTCATGAAGCTGCACTGGAAGAACAAGAGGAGCATACCTAGCAGTTATAGCTTGAATTCTAGCTTGGCTAGGAGGTAAAGTAGAAGTGCTAGGAGCTGAACTGGAAGTAGTGGCTGATGAAACTGGATTATAAGGTGCTGAACTAGAAAAATTAGTAGATGAAATGAAAGCTAAAGTTGAAGTAGTGGGAAGTGAAAGTGGAATATATATGGAACTACTAGGAAATGAGAATTATGTGTTTAAAAAAGTAGACGATGAGCTAGTGGATGAAATGGATGTAGGGGATGAAGGAAATAAATTTCTAGGCTGTAAAGGTAATCTAGGACTAAATGGATTTTTGGATTGAATAATATTAGAAACTATATATGATGTAGTGGTATCTAATATAAGCTAATATTTGAGCTAATTCAATTGCCTCATCAATTTCCTTAAGAATAGTAGCATTAATCTCTTCAAGTCTGTCCTGATTTTTAACTTTCTTTAGTTTAGAATCTGCTATAATATTTTTCTGATTTGTTTTTAAAAATGAAATAAAAACAGGGTCTAAAACAATAGTACTTAAATTACTTTCAAATTTGGTCTTGAATAAAGAATATTCAAATTCTAAATCAAACTCTATATCCTGCAAACTTACTAATTCTTGGGGTAATGAATTGACTCTTATTAATGAAACTTTAGCATCTAAACATCCTATCTATTTTTTATTTTTCCCAATTCTGTCTGGGTTGTCTATTATAGAAATAGGTTTAGGATCCAGATTAGACCTGGTATAATAAACTTTCCTAGGATCCAGAGTTACAATTTTTTATACTCACAACTTAGTCAAACAATCTTTAACGCAAAATGATGATAAAAAAGATTTCCTTTAAGATTTATTTAACAACTAAGGATTGGTTGAGTCCCTATTGGAGTCGCCAGTATGTTATCACTATAGTAATTATTTAGTTGTGAGATTTTTATTTTTAGTTAAGAAAACTAGAGGTAACCACATACCAACTTTTAAACTCTATGATCTAGCCTTTCTAGGGTTCAGAGAGGGCTCTCTCTATAAAATTTATCTTTGTTTTGATTTATAAAATATTTGGCTAGTTATGATTGTGCAAGTGGTTTTGGTTTGATTGGTTTGGTGGGAAAAATCACTTAAATAGATGGATAGTGGGAAATCTATTTGTCCATTGGGCCGAGGAGTCAAAATTCAAGCAAACAGAGCTAGGATCAAGGTCAAAAAGTCAAATGTTTTTAGGGAAAGATAGATAACCTTTGAAGATCTTGGAAAGTTGTTTTATGAGTTGATATGATCGGGATAAAGAGAAATGAAGGGTTCTTTGATACAGAAAAGGGAAGTAGTAGGCAGAATTCAAACTAAAGAGGGAACAATTAAGGGTTCCCTACTCTGGAAATCAGCATAAAACATAGAAATGAGAAACAATAAAGACATGGTGCTTTTAGAAAAATCTTGAAGTAATACTCCTGTTTATTCATTCAAATTTAGAACACATAATGGATGCATGAAACAAAGAAGATAAACAATGACAAGTAGAAAATACTTCACTCCAATAGTTCATCACATGAATCCTGAAATATGATGCTAGTTGATTTGATCTAGTCTGCTACTCAAAATTTGAAACACAAAAGCCTTCAAGTCTACAAAAATGACTATAGAAATCTTCAAAAATTTATTCCATAATAATACTTCTAAAGATGAAGTATTTATACATAATTTGTTTACAAAATATCCTAGAATGCTTCTAGGAATTATCTAAGGGATGTAAAAATATCTTTACAACAAAATAGAGACAATTGCTCAACAAATCAGCAAGCTGTCCTATCTATTCAAATAAAATAGAAATTGATTGTGGATAAGATGCAGTGGCTGCCTTGGTGTCCTCCTTGCTGGCTTAGATATTTCAATTTTGTTTTGAAATCTAATCTGCTTTAGCTGATACTCTTTCACTGATTCTCTTTAATTTATGATACTCTTTAACCTCTGTAAAATATTTTTACTGCTGTAATAAAAATCTGTTTTGATTGTAAATCAACAAACTGTTTTCTCTTTTGTCTTTCTGCCTTTTTACTTTTCATGATAAGTCTGTTAGTGATTGCCAATCTTCTTCTTTTGGAATTTGTATTTTATTCAACTTTATGAAATTCTCATCTGCTTTTGTATACCTGGAAAAGGTTGGTTTGACAATAAATAGATGTCTTATCTCATGCTGTAAATAAAACAGATCTTCAAAACTTCTGAGCAAGACTTTTCTAGTGGGGATTCCTTGTCCATCTATTTTGTTGACTTGTTCCTTAGCATACTCTTTAATCTTTTTATTGTAGTCTTCTTGAGGCATCAATTTATCATTGATAACCAAAATGTTAGGCATAGTTTTTTGCCTAATATTTTCAAATTTAACCATGAATTTGGTCACTGTAACGTTCATGTTATCACACTTTTCCTCAAGCTACTTCATTAGGTTCTTCTTGGTGATAACTTTCCTTATTTCAATGACAGTTTCAGTCCTATCAGTAATTTCAATCTCTTCCAACTCTTGCCTGTTCTTGCTGTTTAGAAACTTTATCAGTGAATCTAAAGCTTTCTCAGGTTTGTTGCATAGTTCTTCTTTGGTCTTCTTGATTTCTACTAGTGCAACTGTCAACAAATCTCCTTGTTCAAATATTTCTTGAATTGAAGGCCATACATCATTGATGGCTTCAATGATTTTGTTCCATAAATAATTCTTCACATAGGAAATTGGTTCTTTTAGAGTCAAATCCTTTTGAAGCTTCTTCAATTCTTCATTTAGCCTGATAGCCTTTTTCTCATGAATTTTTGCATTAATTTGAGCCAACATCTTTTGATCTTCAAGATCTTCAACCATCTATTTCAACCTGTTAATTTCACTTGTCTTAAGAGAAATATCTTCCATGGCCTTTACCAGTTTGCTGGCCTCATCTATAGGGTGAGTTACTGTTGTAGATGACTCTATAGTTGATGTTGTGGATGATGTCTCTGGCACTGCAATATCTAGTGGAACTTTAGGTGCCAAATCTTCTGTTAGAGTTGATGGCACAACTGTAGTAACCATAGGGATGACTGTAGGTGATTCCTGTGTTTTTGATGTTTCTTTTTCTTAGACAAGTTTGTCCATCTAAATCTCCATTTCTTTTATCTGTGCTGTCAATTAAAAAATCAAATTCATCATGTCATCCTTCTCTTTTTGTCCTTCTATTATTTCCTTAGCTTGAGGATGTTCACTTGATGGTAATTTAAGTTGTTTTCTCAATGCTGTAATGTCCTCATTTTTTTTTTTTCACTAATTTCTCTGCTACTTTGACATTTTCAGGCTCATATCCAACCTGCAAGACCAATTCTTCCAAATATTTGATTCTTAGATCTTTAGCATATAAGGATGCTTTGTCCAGTTTCATTTGATCTTTCATGTTTGTGATAGTGTTCTAAAGTTTTTGAACACTCATGGCTTTAGTTGTAACAGTAGAGTACAACATCTCTGAAGTATGTCTATGGAATTCAATCTGATCAAGAGCATGACTTTTTTCTGTTTGGACTTCTAAATCAATCTTCTTATAATCTGCAACTGTCTTTGGAGATTTCACTGTAGGTTGCAATAATGACATGATTAGCTTTTAGTTTGAATAATCAAAGGCAGAAAAAATTCTATTTTGAGCACTTGGTGTTTGTTTCAGATATTGAGAGTAGATATTGTTTTTAATCTCTTCATTCCTTAACTTGACCTGTTTGTACTTTTCTTTAATATCTAGATCTTTCTCCTCAGCTGTCTGTGAGGATGAAGCTTCCATGTTTTGTTGTTTTTCTATCAACTACGCATTTTCATTATCAACTTGTTTTTCATTCTGATTTTCAGTAACTGGCTCATTGATGATGATAGTGGCAACATCTGTGTTGGTATCTGGGAGATCTGTTTCTTCAACATCAATGGTTACCTTCTCTTTACCCACTAGATTTAAATTAGGAATTTTGTTGTATCTTAACTTGAATTTAGTTTCAGTGGTAGTTTCAGCAACATAGGTACCTTCTTCTCTTACTCTCTTAGTGGCTTTCTCTGTTTGATAAATAGTCTCTAAAGTATGACTAGTATCAGTTTTCTTCACTACATTTAGTAAAGTATTCTCTGTCCACTTAGTCTGATTGGCATATTTCTCTATTTCTGGTTTTTTCTCATGAATGAAGGGTGTTAACTTACATTTAACCCTCATTTTACTTAGTATCCCTTGTGGATCATAATTCCAAGGAAAGCTCTCTTCAAATCTATATTCCAATAGCTATTTAGCTGCTTCTGCCTCTGCATCTCTATGTTTGCAAATGAATGGTCCTATTTGATTCTTCAATTTAAACTGTGTTTTTTTCTTTGCTGCTAAGAAATTGATAGAATCAGAGTTTAATATTTGCCTGATATACTCCAAGGCAAAAACTCTCATTGATACATGTTTGGGTAACTTGTAAAGCAACAAATTGGACCCAAAAACTCTAATCTCAGTATTTTTTTCATATAAGTACCAATCACCAGTTTTGGTCTGCTCTGACAGCTGTAAAATCTTCTTCATCTCATCACTTATCCTTGGTTGTTCTCTATTTGTTAATATTTTGATCAATGGATGGATGAATGAATTTGAAAACTCTGCATATGTGAACTCTGGGGACTCTTTCCTGATCAAAGAGGTCCAAAAAATAACTGAAAGAAGATTTCCCTTTATGTCAAGCCTTTGAAGAGTAAATGGAAAATTATCTGCTTGAAAATATAAGAACATGTGGAAGAGGAAGGATGTATATCTAAACACTCCTTCAGTTGGAAATTTAATCAATTGGTCATGGATATTGATTGCAATATAACCAACATAATCAAAGATAACAGATGAAGGTTGTCCTTGGGTAAAAGTGGATAGGAAACCTAAAATGGATTCATTTGTATGTTCATCAGTAAAATACCCTAGAATGAATGAAAGCATTGAAATGATATTCCTTGAACCTTCTGCGAACTTTGAGGAAGAATATAAGGAATTGATTTGAGGAATTTCTACATGCATGGGCATGAAGATTTGGAATATTTGGAATCTTTTAGGGAAATCAAGACCAATGTATAACTTGGTAAGGGCCTCTATGGACAAAGGGACTGCTTGAGGATCAGGTTAAAGCTGTAACATTCAGGGAAAATTTTAAGGATGAACGTTTATCTTAAAGTTTAAAAAGTTGGTAAATCTTAGTAGTCCCCAATATGTGAATTGTGAAAATTTTGATGTTATTTTTGTAAAAATATTTAGTTTTGTAATCATTTTATATTAATATATATAAATTTTTGGCGATTTTTAGGGTAAAATATTATTATAATATAAAATTAGGCGAATAAATTTAAAAAAAGATGGGAATTGGCAAATCCTTTTTTTAGAAAAAGCATGGAAAATTAGCCCACCTGCGAATATTAGCCCCTAAAATTTTCCATGGTAACATTTGGTTGATGGATTCAACAGTAATGGTGAAATTCACTTCTTTGTTGGCATTGACTATTGCTCTTTTCTAAGGCATATATTAATGATGGCATAACCTAATGACTTCTGGGCATGAATAAGTAACTGGGACAACATATTTGGGTAAATGAGATTCCCAAATTTTGAGTACTTCAACATCATCTAAAGATTTCTCAAAGCTCCAATTATGAAGTTCCAACAAGTTGAACTCTAAAATAGGGTCTGCTATATTATAGTCAATATATGATAATGGAATGTGTTCAATGTCTATAATAGGAGGTTGTAGAGGGTTTATAATGATAACAGTTTTGGAAGATGAAGCTGGATTAGTTTTAGTCATTTTGAGACTCTTTGGACTATAAATTCTGTTTTGAAGCTTTTCTGGCTACTTCTACAACATTAGACAGTTTGTGGAAGTGTTTTTGACTTTGATAGGGAATTTTTTGGATAAAATAGGCAAAATATGGTCTTTTCTTGAGTCTTTCCTTTCAATTTTGGATTCTCAATAAGATTACAGACTTTTACATGTTTTGAAACAAGAGAGAGGGGTTTCTTGAGCCTTTTTCAATGAATAATTGGTCTAAAAAGTCTTTCGAGATTGGGCATAGAAGTTTTGGCTACCTTCAGAGGATTTCTGGGTTTAAATTTGGTGTTTAAAACAAGGCGCAACATAAACAGGTTTTTTCAGAAATTTTGACAGGGTTTGGCCTGTTTTTTTGGATATTTTAACAGGTTTCTTTGAATGATTTTGAACTCTGAATGTAATTTTTCTTTTTAAAAGGTCCTTTCAAATTGGAATAGGCTTAATCTGTTGGAGGAATACCTGTTATATGCAGGTATTAGGCTTTTGAAGACGTATATGAAGGTTTTGAATAGTTTCTGTGGTATCTTTTCGATCTCTAGAGCAATGCAAAGCTCCTTAGCAATCTTTAATAGTTTCAAGCTGAAATTTGCAAGATTTTGGTATGAAATGGTGGAAATTTCTTTCTCTCACAGTATAAATAGCTTATACAGGGTTTACGCGCAGAAAGAGAGGAAATCAGTGCATTTCCAAAGTTTATTAGGCAAATTAGGTTTAACAGGCGCTTGCAATAAATGGCGGTCAAGTCATAAAATGGTGGTTTTTGGGTTCAAAGGGTCTAAAACCGTGAGTGGTTATCGCGTGCCATTTCGGTGGTAAGTTGTTTTGGAGGAAACCAACGCGATCCAGCAGGAAAGAAACATGTGGAGGAGGGAGAAAGTTAAATACCACCCATTTCACATAGAAATGAGATGGTTTTTATCGCGCAAGTTTATTTGCGATATGTGTTGTTAGCCGTCGTATCGTGGGGTTCGATTGTGAACAACCCAAATCTCTTGTGGAAGTTGCATCAGGATGGAGTGGGGCTAGGGTTTATTAATGCGACAGGGACAAGTTTTAAACTTTATGAATATGTGTTTAATAAAGTTTAAAACTTTAGGTTTATAATATGCAGTGGGTATAAGGTTTATATGTTTTAATTAAAACATTACACAATTTTTTAATCAATATATACGGGCGCGGGTTTAATATATAGTACTTTAAACTTTTCGACAAATGTTTAAAAACCATAGGGGGGCGGGGTATTTTGTTTTATCGATAGGTTTAAACCAATGGGATAAGGGCGGGGTTTTTATTTATCACATGGGATATTTAAACATTGGCTTAAACTAAAATAGAGGGTTTTGAGAGTTATTTAAAATAAAAGGATTTAATACTATATGGGAGGGTGTAATTAGGGATTTAATAAATAAGTTAGAAATTAATATGAAAAAGGGATAATGTATATAATGAATAAAAATACATATTTTAACACTAAGTAAAGTGAAAATAAGGATAGCTTGTCTTTGTTGTATTTTTCCACACTTTAACTTAGGATAAATGCATTTTATGGGTTTTTGAATGATTTTTGAAAGGAGATGAAATCAATTATTTAGGGTTCTACTTTTACTAAGTAAAAATGGGTTTTTACTTAGGAAAAGGGATTTATAATTATGGATGAAGGATAAATGTTGATGAATGTGGGTTTTATGTAGGAATTCAATATTTTTAACCAATCAGTCATCGAGCATTGGGTCCGGTCCCAACAGAAGTTATAGAAATGCTCTATGCCTTTTTAACTAATAGTTTTGAATACTAAATAGTTGTAGGGGAGTAGAAATTAGTGATTTTTTCCCGATGATGTTTTATTACATGCTTGCTCAACTGAGTTCTACCTACCCATCTTTATTTCTAACATTTTTTTACTTCATTTTCATGGGTGCATTTAGGCTTGCAACCCTAATTCAATTTTTCTTTCAAAACATAAAAACTCTCTAAGTCTAACCTTATTTCATCTGAGGGCTCAAATTAAACTGTTGAGATCCTCATTTATTCTCTAACTATCTACTGATTTGTCAAGTTTAGACTGTTTGAAATATATTTATTCTCTATCTAAAACATGAAATTCAAAGCATGAAAAGTTAAGATCAAACTGTTTAACTAACCATGGATTATGGAATTTATTGACAATCTTCACATAATCATTATTCTTGCAGTAAAAGTAAATAGTAGCGGCATTTTGACTTTCTCACTTTCAGGTCTTATTTTTATCAATTTTTTCTTTTGGGGTCTATTGTTTCTAAGTCCTTTGATCATTCTTTTAGGACTTTTACCCTCTTTTCATTTTTTATTATTTTTCATTTTTCAAAATATGGGAAAACAACTTGCAGAAAGCAAGGTATGTACATATTTAGAAGACTATCATAGTCAATTCAAAAATCATGAACCCTATTATTTTAGGACACTAACATCTTCTTCTTTAGAATATGGTTACAAAAGAGACTTCCAAGACCCAAAGACCAAATACAACAACCCCCCAATCCCCAAGCCAGTCCCCAACAAGATCTTCCTTGAGACAACTTCCATAACTTCGATACTACTATAGTGCTACTGCAACTTCGACCCCTGCAACAAAATTTTGGCCTTGCAATTTCGACCTCCTGCAACTAGCATCTTCAAAAACCCTAGCGAAATATTCTATGGCAAACTTGGATTTCATCTCCTTCTCTTCATCCTACCAACTAATCTTTTTCTTCTTCGCTATTGCAAATCGAACTTGCTTGAGTTGAGTGTCCAAAAGAGGTCGATCTCCTTTCTATTTATAACCTTATTGTGGGGTCGAATAACCCTCCTTTAGGATGACTTTATTTTTCTCTTGGGATGACTTGGTCTTGGGCTTATCCATGTATTTTTCTTGAAAAATAAAATATTTCTCTTCATTACAACGAGTCCAAATGGGACTATGACACATGACCAAATTTGTTCTTTATCCTAGAAAGACCTAGAAAAACTAAAAGCATGAAGAACATGCTTTTGAATCAAAATTGAGTATAAAACCCATACTCCAAAAATAAAATCTTATTTCTCTCTCTTTCTATTTCTTTCTTTATAAAGAACATAAAATGTCATGATTACAATTACGCTATAATGAAGAGCAAACCTAGTTACAATTGTCAACAAGGTGGTGCACTTTTAGGTTGTAAATGGATAGCATGGTCGTGATATGAGCAGGTGGGAAATGCTTAGGCATCCCTCCAAATACCTAAGAATGATTGTTGATAAATTTTTGAAGACCCAATAGAGTAAAGGATATAGATGTTTGGACATTTAATGAACATAATTGTGCAATCACACCATGGTGTCCCTTTTTGTAGAAATTTTTTATGCTATTACAACTTATCACTTTAGAGGGTTTCCCTTGGATGCCTATAAGCTCAATTTCCTCTCCTCCCAAGGAAAATACCATAAAATATATTTAAATTTAATCGCCATTGTTCCCAAATATTTTAACCATTGGACCCCGTAATATAAAAACACTACCATTCATTTGGATTGCAATCATGGGAATATCCAATTAATACTCCCTTACATTTAGCTTAATGTTATGAAACTTTCATGAAAAATTTATGGTATCTCATTTTACAATAATTACTTGAAATTATATTATTGGATATACAAAGCAATTAAGAAGTTTTGCTAATTTGTAATTGATGAAGTTATTTGGTACTACTTAAATCAATCAACATCATTACCTTTTTTTTGATATATCCTTCTATCTTGAGGGTTTGTGGAGCACTAATGTTGGCCAATGCATGAACATGTATATTTTTTTTTCAATTGTGCTTCACGGTCACTGAGTGGCCACTACATCCACGGGCAATAATCCGAGAATATCCACTCGAAGGGATCTAGCCATTTGCCTAATATGTCGAACCTAACCCCAAGGGAATCGAGGAGATTTGACCCCGTGACCTCCCAATTGGAAAGGTACTTAGCAACAGGAACTCGACCAACTGAGCTATCCCTTGGGGCTAATGCATGAATAGATATTTTTGGAGTAGTTTCTTCTATTTCTAGATCTTGTGATGGATCTAATCCTTGATATTTTTTTTTAAAGGAAATCATCCTCTCTCTCAGTCCTAGGGCCAAAGTGAGGGTCAACACAATAATATTCATGGAAACAAAAACTTTACATCAATATTTATCATCATCATGTCACTAGTATGGAATTGAACCTGGGCGGGGGAGATAATGACCATTTTTCCCAACCGCCCAAGATTACACCAATTAACAATTCTTGATCTTCTTGATCTTTACAATCTATGTATAATACTTTCTTTTCATTGTGTTTTGGCCTCTTGTTTTACATATTATCATAGTTGAAACATAACCCTTTTCTCTTCTTTCATCCATTTGGTGAGATGTCAACCTTTTCAGTTTAGGAGAGGGGGCATAATGTTCTCTATAATTATTAGTGATCATTTTTCTAGTAGTCATATTTTTACATTCAACTTTCCTTTCTAGAATAAAAACACACTTTAGGGATTTAGGTTCAAAGAGATGAACCTCATGTTAGTTTCTTTTCTTTAAATTTTCATAAAGAAATACAAAAAATTACCCTATGAAATGGTCTTTACCTTGAGAATCAACTATTGGAATTGTTAAATGTGTTTTATAATAGGATATTTGTATCAAATAATAACTGATTGACTAAAGAATGTGTTGTTGTTAATATGCCCATAATGTGCTATCAATTCCTCCATAAAATGGACCAATATACAATAGAACCATTTTTCCTTTCAAAAATCCATGAGTATCATACAAATTGATATTGTTATAAATACATGGATTTCATATTTACCATTGGTAAGGTTGTCACTTGGTGTAGATCAAATTATTGCTCCTTTTGGAATATCCATTTTATAGGATTGTTACCATCAAACATATTCATATCAATATTTTGAATGTAGTAGTTACTTGGTTCCGAATTGAAACCTTAATGATGTGGTTATTAGATTGAGAAATCAGGATTATGGTTATGTGCTTCAATATTTGTTCTCTCCAATTGTGGAAAAATACTAATCATATGTGATTAAGTGTCAACACCATTCTTATCCTTATTTTCATGATTTCCTTAGAGATTAGGTAATATAATGTTTTTTATTTTTTCCTTATTTTCAATCATCTTATTTTCCATTTCAGCCATTATTTCTCTTAGTTTTTCTTTATTTACCCCCATATTTTTTCCTTCTTTCCAACTAATCCTTTCACTTGTGACAATTTTATCTTCATAGTATCAATTATTTGTTTAAATTGACTTTCCAATGTGGATAACTAGTACTCAAAGTATTTTTATTCTTCATGGGTCATGAATGGGCCTTCAAGGACTCTAGTTTGTATAGTGTATTTTGGATGTTTCTTTGGAACCATATTAGTACTCCTCTTTATCAAAAATTTTAGTCAACCCCCCAAAAAAGGATATTCTAATCAACAATTATGTCACTTGTAAGTTATGTGCATTTAAAACCTTAATTTGGAGACTATATATATGATTTCCCTTTGTCTTAATATATATATATATATATATATATATATATATATATATATATATATATGAGATTTGAACCCTTATGCCAAATATGAAATTTTGGCCTGCAATACTCTGATATGTATTCTCTTTATTTCTATAGGTACGACCAAAATTTGATGTGCCAAGTGAAAGTTCTGGTAACTTTACCAAAACTTATTGATTTTTGAACTTTTCCCAAAAATGATATTATAAAGTGTGCCACATGTCTAATTATTCAATTATGATTCTATTTTTTTTACCTAAGGTACTTCACTATGTCACCTTAGATATCCAAAAATATCATAAACTGATCTGTCACAAAAATTTTTCATAGTGAAAATTCCATGACCACTCATTTGATATAGCTTTCAGGACCATTCACAAACCATAACTTCGATATTTTATATATATGAAATTATAGTGAAACAAAATATAAATTTTTATCAAACATATCTTCATCTAAATCATCCCCAAAAAATAATTATTTCAAAAATTCCAAGATCACGCATTTGCAATTTATTTACGGACCATTCAAAAACCATAACTTCCAAAAAGTATATCTTTGAAACTATAGTGAGAAATAATATAAATTTTTTACCAAACATACCTTGAGTTCTCTTCTCAATCTACTAAAAATTTCATGTTTTGAAATATCCCCAAAACATTTATCTTTGAAACTATAGTGAAGAACAATCTAAATTTTTTAGCAAACATACCTTGAGTTCTCTTCTCAGTCTTCTGAAAATTTCATGTTTTGAAATATCCCTGATTTTTTTTTTCTTTTTAAATGAAAATGTTGAGATGAATAATTTGAAGAAGTAACACCCTAGGACCATAACTTTGATACCAAATGTTATGAACCATTAACCTTAAAAATGATAATAAGCTAATAATTACAATCCACTTCAAGGGGGAAACCTCCTTTCAAAATGAATATAATGCATTGTCCTAAAACTCGGTCTTCTTTATGTGTGTGTGTGTATCGAAGACATCAAAGGCAAATGATACACATATAAAGACATGGTACAATGCAAGGTTATAGCTTACATAACAATATAACAATAGAAATATAAAAAACTCAATATATATGGATTAATAAGGGGTTTTAGGGTTAACATGTGGCTTAACAACATATTTTCATAGAATGTCTCACCGTGCTTCTCACCTAAACTAAGGCTGCGCATTTGTATTGTGGCGTGATATATTCCACATAAGTGGGTTTTCTGGGCTGGTATCTCTTCCATTATATGTCTATTTGTTTGCTAAATGACATGATACCTTCATTTAGATACTAGGAAAATTAAATATGAATATTACACATTGGTCTATAATCAAAATCTATCGTGTGGTAATTTTGAACCACTTTCATTATATAAATCAATAGACACTAGAAAATCTCCAATTCATTTAGCTATTACAAGTGAATGTGTAATCATATTTCAACTATTGAAATGATCATGTCATTTATTCAATAAACTATTTTAAAATAACAACACTACATAGTTGATATTTTTGCTAACTATTTCCTTGAGTCATTATTTGAATGTGTTTGTAAAGTAGCATCTTGTAATTGTATCCTTTGTCTCCTATATATACACTAAGGAGACCTAGTCTTAGAATAATCAAATATTTTCTTGTAAAATTGTATTCATTGTAAAATGAGGTTTCCCCTCAAAAAGGATTGCAATTATTTGTTTCTTATCATTTTTAAGGAATAACGTTCATAACATTTGGTATTAAAGCTCATGATTCTAGGGTTTTATTGCTTAAAATAGGTCATCGTGGCATTTTTTTATATAACTTTTTTCTTTGAGGTTTTAGATGGTTAAACTTGGATAATATTGAGGATAAATATTTTCTAAATTTTGGTTCAAAATTTAGATCTTGGTTCTCTATATTTTTGTGTATATGCTCCAAGGAAGTTATTATTCCTAAATGCTCTTGAAATCAATCTCAAACATTCTAGTTTGGAATTTTCACTATAATTTTTTATTTTATTTATTTATATTTTTTTTTCTAAAGGGTTTTCAACCATAAAACTTGGATCACATTGATCCAAAATCGTGATGAACATCTGGTTCAAATTTCAGATATTAGTTCACTATAATTTTAGATATTTTCTCTAAGGAATTTTGGGTTGCTGAAGGCTTTGAAAATCAGTTTTAGATAGGTTAGTTGGGATAATTTACAATAATGTAGAAATTATATAGAAGCTCTATGCCATTTAGAAATTTATAGAAATTATATACCAATGGATTGAATCTGATCTTGTGATGTACTAAAACAAGATATTGAATCCTTCTACAATATTTGCAGAATACAAAATATGATCACTCAATCACATGCAAGTAAGAGAAAGAAGTAAATCAATCGCACAGCACAAGCTGTTCATGGGGAAAGAAACTGTTCAAAACCCCGCTATCATATAGTGTACAAAGTTAAGGAATCATGAAACAATACAATGATTTCTCACACCGAGAAAATCCTACACTCTTCTGGCTGTCACACTCTGATCCTGATCAAAACTGGTTTGCAATGCTCAGGAAAAATTGACAAACACTTAGCTAATTCTCAGCCTCTGCTAAAACTAGCCTTGCTTACACAATACTTAGGGAAATAGGCCCCTATTAATAGGAAATTCAACCTTCCTTGATTGCGTAATCCATCATGGCCTTCCTGTGACTTTATAATTTCACCCGAGAAATTGCTAATAATACAACTGATAGTTATGTTCCCCTTAACCTCTGTCTCAACTGGGTCTTCATCAAAACTGACATGCATGCAGCTATGTATAGCGAATCATCAGTTATCTAATTTATCACTACTTGTGAATTAAATCTAATTTAATTCATTTGACCTCTCACTATCTCAACACTTAGTTATAACTAGTTAAACTAATTTTAAATCAATTAATTTGAGTTAACTTATTGCACTCACACCACACTAGTGCTACAACTGCACCTGGACCACCAAAATATTAGAATCACTCTACATGCCTCATCTTAGACCCTCAACTCGAATTTCTTGAGCTAACTCAGTATTCATGACTTAGTTAACTAATACAAGTTGTTATGATATGAAAATACAACTTATTGTCCAATTTATTTAAGGGAAAAATAAATTAGATGACTACATTTAGCACTAATGTGTAATTGAATTCCTCATCAATGTGTGACTGGAATCCCACACCAGTGTGTGTGCATTTTTTGTCCTTTCTAGTTGCCAATTCCACTGTTTTTTGTTGTAAATTTCAACAAATATTATTTTTTCTGTGTGATTTCAGACATTGAAACTTGGATCATATTATGGAAAAATATCAAGAAACAATTTTTTCAAATTTTAGAATTTGGTTCACTATACTTTTGGAATTATACCTTGTGGGAGTTAAGGTCTGCGAACAATCTAGAAGTAATTTTTAAATAGGTCAGCTTGGTATTTTTTATATATATTCCTTTTTGGGTATTTTCAGACTATAAAATATTTAGGGATTTCATGAGATATATAGAAGTAATTCAGGTATAAATTTCAAAATTATATTTGAAAATTTGGACACGTGGCATGCTATACAAGTTTGCTCGTGGGGATAGGCCAAAAATCAACAAGTTTTGGGAAAGTTACCTTAAATTTCACTTGGAACATCAAATTTTGGTCACATTTGTGGAATTCCATAAAATAAATATCATATTATTACATACCAAATTTTCATTTGTAGAAGCACTCAAATCTTAGAGATATATCAAGACAAAATTCAACCATTAAGAGATTCTCCAAATTAAGGTACAAAACTTACAAGTGACCTAATTGTTGATTAGAAGATCCAATTTTTTTTTGTGACTAAAATAAAGAGGATTACATTATTATTTTCCAAAATGCCTCCAAAGAAAGCTACTACACCAATTAAATCTATAGAAAGCTCATCCTTGACTCATGAAAAAATTGAAGACATAGAATTTAAGTTATATCAATTGGAGAAGAAAGCTAATGAAATAGATGGTAGTATGTTGAAAAAGGTAGGTTTATCAAGTTCTCAAGAAAAAATTAAAAGATAAATGGAAAATAATATGAATGAAAATAAGGAAGGAATAGAAAATAAGATTAATTAAAATAAAGAAGAAATAAAAAATAAGATCAATGAAAATAAGGAATAAATAAAAAAAATCCATTATTTCCATGGAAAATATTCTCTTAGAGGGGCTTCCTAAAATGGATGTGGAGGTCCAATGAAATAATTAACATAAGGAGAAGCATGGTGTTGAGAATCAATATCATATGGGGAGTATGTTATAAAAATTAGAGAGCATAGTTATTGAACTATAATCATGATTTTTCAATCCAAGATACACATAATTGAGGTTTAAAGTCAACACTGAGCAATTACTACATTTCTAATATTGATATGATAAATTTGATGGTAATGATCCTATAAAATCAATAATTCATATGGATAAATACTTTGGTATACACCAAGTGGCATCCTTACAAAAGGTAAATATTGCGTCCATATTTTTAGAACAAGACCAACCTGTATGGTATCAATAGCTTTGTGAAAGGAAGAACGATTATGTTATATCATGGTCCATTTTTACAGAGGAATTGATATCACATTATTGATATATTAAGAGTAATAAATTATTCATTAAATTGGTAAATCTTCTACAGAAATGTCTAATTAAAGATCACATTCAATAATTCCAAAAGTTGAGACAAAGTAAATAATATTTCAGAGGACATGAGGTGCATCTCTTTGAACCTAAATCTCTAGAGTATGGTTTTAGTTTGTCATGGAAAGTTGAAGATAAAAATATGGCCACTAGAAAATTGGCCACTAATAGCTATAAATAAAATCATAGCCCCTCTCTTAAACCAACAAGATTGACTCTTTAAAAAATGGATGAAAGAAGAGCGAAGGGACAATGCTTCAATTGTCACAACAAGTAAAATATAGGGCATAAATGCAGTGAAAAAAAAAAAATTCTACATAAACTATGAAGATGAAGAAGATCAAGAAGTGGAAACTTCACAAGATCTAGAGATAGAAGAGACGACTCCAACAATCTCTTGTCATGCATTGGTCAACATTAGTACTCCACAAAACCTCAAGATAGAAGGATATATCAAAGAGAAAAAGGTATCAATATTAATTGATTTAGGTATTACCCATAACTTCACCAATTAAAATTTGGAAAAACTTCTTAATTACTTTCTATATCCAACACAACCATTTCAAGGAATGATTATTTATGGAGGTACCATGAATTTTTCAGGGAAGTGTCATAATATTAAACTGAGTACGGGGAACCATTTTTTGGTTAGTCCCATGATTGCAATTGAAATGGGTGGTGTTGATGTTGTATTAAGGGTGCAATGGTTACAATAATTGGGAATAGTGGCCCTTAATTTTAAAGATCTTTTCATAAAAAAATTTCTCAGAAAGAAATGAGATTGAGCTTAGAGGTATCTTAGGGAAACCCTTTAAAGTTTTAAGCTCTAACAACATGAAAAAGTTGCTAAAAGAGGGACACTAAGGTGTAATTACACAATTTCTTCATTATATGTTCAAACATTTATATTCTCAACTCTAATGGATCTCCAAAAATTTACCAACAATCATTCTAAGGTATTTGGAGAGATGCCTAACGATCTTCCACCTACCCGCCATCATTACCATGCTATGAATTTGTAACCTAGAAGTCTACCATATAACATTAGGCCTTACAAGTATAAACATGCACAAAAGAGTGATATTGAGCACATGGTTCAAGAAATGTTAGAGGTGGGAATCATTCAACCTAGCCATAATACTTTCTTTTCAGAAATGGTTATCATTATAAAAAAAAAAAACTCATGGTTTATGTGTCTATATTACAGATAGCTCAAAAAAATGAAAATCAAATATAAGTTTTATATTACAGATAGCTCAAAAAAATGAAAATCAAATATAAGTTTCATATTACTGTCATTAATGAATTATTAGATGAATTACATGGAGAAATTTTCTTTACTAAGTTGGATGTTCTTTCTGGATACCACGAAATCAAAATGAGGTAAGAATACATTCCCAAAATAGCCTTTAGAATGCATTAAGGTCATAATGAATTTTTGGTTATGCCATTTAGACTTACAAATGGCTTCAACATTTCAAAGCTAAATGAATTATATTTTCAGACCTTTACTTAAAAAATTTGTGTTAGTATTTGTGATGACATTCTAACCTACAATAAATATTGGGAAGAGCATGTACAACATGTTGACATGGTCTTAACACTATTGGAAAAAGAAAACAATATGCAAATCATTCCAATTATTTTTTTGGGGTTCAAGAAGTGGAATATTTGGTTCATATTGTATCACATGAGGGTGTCAAGGTTGATAAGGCTAAAAAAACCAAATCTATGAGGGAATTTCCAATCCCTAATACCTTGAAGAAACTTAGAGAATTCTTATGATTGATAGGATGTTCTTGCAATACTTTCAAGAAATATGGTTAAATAGCAACACCTTTAACAAAATTATTGAAGAAGGAAGCACTTTCTTAGAATTAAAAATAAATCAAATATTTTGAAGAACTTAAATAGGCCATGTGTATAACTCCTATCGTGATGACACATAACTTCACAAAAACCTTCATTATGGAGTGTGATGCCTCAGGCCATGGCATTGGTGTAGTTTTGATGCAAGAAGGAATGCCCCTTGTATTTGAAAGTAGAAGACTTAAAGGAAAGAACTTACTCAGACCCATCTATGAAAAAAAATGTTGCCACACTACATGGAATTAATAAATGATGTCCATACCTAATATGAAGACACTTCAAAGTAAAAACATACCATGATAGTCTAAATTACTTTTCAGAGAAAATACTGTCTTCATAAAATAAACAAAAATGGTAAAAAAGGTGTTGGATTATGTCTTTGAAATTATCTATAAAAAGGTGAAACATAATATTGTGGTAGTTTCACTTTAAAGGAAAGAGGAAGACATAAATTATATACTATTCACTATTTCCATTCCACAATATGAATGGTTGGAAGAAGCAAGAATAGAATGGGAGAAAGATGAGCATATATGAAAATCATTCAAAAACTATATGAGGGTACCATTTCAGTAGAAATTTTGTGTGGAAAAATGATTTGTTATGGTATCAATGTAACTTATACTTATGTAATAATTCTCAACTCAGATAGAAGGCCCTTTTAGAATTACACACTTATCGTTTAGGAGGAAATTTTGTATTCTTAAAGACATACCACAAGATCAAGATTTTTTTTTTTGGGAAGGTGTTAAAATAGAAGTGCGCAATTTTATGATGGAATGTATGGTGTGATAAGAAAATAAGGGTGAAGAAATCAAGATCCCAGGGCTCCTTCAACCATTAGCCATACCAAGCCAATGTTGGGAAGAAGTTTCCATGTATTTTATTACTGGTTTACTCAAATTTGAAGGAATGCATGTCATTATGGTAGTGGTAGATCAAATTACAAAGTATTCCCATTTCCTCTCTCTTTATCATCCTTTTAAAGAAAGTACAATGGTTGAAGAATTCATGGAAACAATCCAAAAGCTATATGAAATACCAAAGACTATTGTAAGTGACAGAGATCCAATGTTCATTAGAAATTTTTAGACTGAATTATTTTCATTGGAAATTTTTGGTTGAATTATTTTCAGTTTAGTTTGGGCATGTGAATTAAAATAGATCAGGAAAATAGGGAGCTCTAGCTAGATTAGAGGAAGTATGTCGAGAAAATATTGCAAATATTTAATATGGAAGAATGTAAAATATCAGTGAAGGTTCCTATTCCCATAGGTGTAAATTTATCTATAGATCAGTGTCCCAAGACACAAGAAGAGGAAGAAGACATTCCCCATGTACCACATGCCAATGCAGTTGGAAGTTTTATGTATGCAGTAGTAGGTACTAGACTAGACATTGCACATGCAGCGGGAATGTTAAGTAGGTATATGCTAAAACAAGGGAAAGAGTGTAACCACCCCTCCCAAATTTACCCACATTAACTGGCCTACCAGGGTAAAATGAGATGAGGGATACTATGACATGACCTTACCTACTAGCTTCATTAAGGAAGTGGATTCTAAAAACTGAAACTTTACTAACATCCCTAAGGAGCTATATGACCCGCATGAGCTAAAAAACCCCTTTGGGTGCCTAAAACCTGGGATAACTTGCCTTTTTAGCGATATGGACCCCTAGCTGCATGCATGACAAGGCCTCCATGCAACCATAGGCCTCCAGTCACATGCATAAGTCTGGAAGGTAGCAACTGCAATCTAGAATTGACAGTTTTGAGCATGAAACCCCATAATTAGTGCCACCTTTTTAGGGCTTGACTCCCAATCACTGCCCATAACTTAATGAGACTTTCTAGAATGATATATAGCATCAATATAAATCCATTAATACAAAATTTAGTTAAGAACTTGACCAAAATATGCCTAACCATGACAACCATTTCATCAAACATATAGTGAACATGAAAACTAAAGGTAATGAATGCATATATGAACATAGGGGCCTGCAACTTATTTGAGATTCACGAAGAAGGTATAATTACATATATTAATATCTAGAATAAAATTTGTTAGCTCATGCATTCATCAACCAACCAAATACTTATAGATTCATGAAAAATCCATAGCTAGAGTATATAACATATCCATGCTTATGCACGATGAAAAGAATGGAACGTCAGAGGAAGCTTAACCCTAGCAACCCTAGCGATGGCGGCTTTGGTTCTCAGCACGAGTTCATCCCTCTCGTAGGTGTAATTTTAATAGGTTTTAACCACTGAGCCCATCATGCTTACTGACGCAGAGCATATGTTATACTGTCTTCCTCCTCGTTGTGCCGACACCATCTCGTGAATGCAAAAATTTTCTTCGCTCTCAACTGTCATGGATTTAGCAGTTTAGAGTTAACCTTCACCGGTTCAGGCGAATAGTGGAACAATAAACCCGACATACGAGATCAATTATTTCTCTGCTCCGCTTCTGGACCCCAACGCTGTTACTGACGGTTACAAGCTCCCTATCTTGGAATGACTACAACAAGTGGAAGTAACCATTTTAGGTGTTTTTTCCTATGGAACCTACCGATACCATGGGAAAATCCATTATGGAGGAATAAAAGTTGGAATACTCATAAAAATATTTGGCGCCAGATCAAATATGGTCAAATTACCCACCTCAGCAGCCAGCTGAGGCTCATGTGAGTGATTTTTTGGAAGGTATCTAACAACTGGAGGCTCGAAAAATAGATATGGAGATTGATGTGTCAACCACGGGTTTTATAGAGTTTAGGGTTCCTAGCTCAAGCCTAAATGAACAGTTTCCGGGTCTCAGTTCTAACATCCCGGCTTCACCGGTTTTCTCTATACCATCACCGTCGACTTTACACATATGGAACCAAAAAAAAGTGACGTTTAACCCGACTGAGGGCTTGGTATAAGCATATTGTTCAAGGAATATGGGAGGTGCCATCGAAAGGAAATTTGGCTTCGAGCAACTTGGCTTGTGAACGACGGGCTTTCTACATACCCATGCCGATATTCTTGGCTGTCCGAAAACGGTCATCGCTTCCGGAAGTTTTTAAGGCCTTCCCATTCCGACTTAGAAACCTGAAGAGAAGGCCTCGTCAGACTCGAATGACACCCGACTTGATGAAGAGGGACCTCTACGAGAGATTCTAACACACAGAACTCGAAAGAAGAAGATGTAGTGCACAAGAAGTCTCGAGAAATCTAGGGAGCTGGTTTTGGTGAATGTGTTAGTATGCAGCAAGCCGAGGAAACATAACAAAGAATACTGGTTGGCAGGGTGCGTGGGTGGAACTATACCTCGGCAAGGCTTAAGTGATGGACCTCCTAAATATGGGGCAACATCCTTGAACAACTCCCGGTTGTCCTTACCATGAACAAAGGTTGGTTTTCTCTGATATTTCCTCATCATGATATGTCTAGTTGGGTTTTAACAAAATATTGGCACATTGAAATGATGTCAGTTCTCCTTAAATACTAGACTCCCCTTTTTGACCCTGATAAGGAGAAGATGGGCATTGGTCCTATCTTGATTTGATTACCAGGTCTGCCCCTCCAATTTTGGATGAAATATGTCCTTAGATGTATTGGAGAGGACCTGGGCATCTATTTAGATCATGACATATCCTACATGGAAATAGGAAACATATCAATGGTGCAGATTCTAGTACACTTGGATACTCGAGAAGGTCTAGTTGAAAGTTATGTCCTCAAATATAGAAACATCTCCAGATTCCAAATTCTAGACTATGAAGGTCCCCTTTAGATGCAGGAGGTACCATGAGGTAGGGTATGTGTACAAGGATTTCCCTCTCATTGTGGTGGAAAATGAAGCTCAGTCCAAAACGATGGTTCATGCAGGGAACCAAACCACTGAGAGCTTTGAGGAACTCACATAGAGGTACAAGCAGAGTTCATACATGAGGCAAAATCATGATCCTTGACAACCTTCTCCTTTAACAACATCCAAATCTATTTTGCAAGCTACCGATCTTGAGGCTCCACTGCTGCAAGCGGAGGATCTCATCCCCATCACAAGTATTGTGTCCTCTACCTCCTCCCCTTTTCTTTTTAATGTCCTGCATTCATCTACTTCATTTGTAATTACTCACATTACAAGTCCTCTTAGTATGAAGAATAAGTTGGTCCTTATATGTTGTCGTGTTGCATTTGCGCCCCCCAAACCCTCCATAGCTTCTCCGTCCATCCCCTCTGCTAACTTAGATATTGTTGATTGCCCCGACACCTCTGCCACTAGCTCCTCTTGCCGATATAACCTTTGATCCTATGCCAAGGCCCTAATCTATAATTCTTATGGCTTAGGTGATGACCCTGCCCAGACATCCCTAAAAGCCACCAAAGGTAGTCTGTGCTCGCTATCCAAAGCCATCCATCAGGCCGGGGTTGATGTGACCTCATGGAAAAAAATCACTATTGAATGGGTTCTGATAGCAAAGAAAACCCCAGCCAAGGGTTCCCCATGATATCTCTCTCCTTCAACTGTAGAGGGTTAGCTAGCCTGGATAAGAAACTGGCCCTCCGCTGTTTACTAGAATTAGAAAAGGTGGATGTTATCATGCTACAAGAAACTCTGGGACATGGAGGAAATGTTCATAAATTTCTCTCTTCGATCTGTTCGTTCTGGACCTTTCAAACGCTGGATGTGCGTGGCCAATCTGGAGGAAGTGCCATTGGTTTCAATGACCGCACCATACAAGTTCATAATGGGTGGGGCTTAGATGGGATCCTTGGGGCAGAAACCACCACCTATGATCTTGGTACCCCCCCAAAAATTATCAATATCTATGGGGCTTTCCATAATACACCTGCTTTCTGGGACAAGCTTTTGCACTCCCCAATTATGGAGGCAGATCAAATCATAGTGGGAGGTGACCTTAATTTCTCACTGGGTCATGGGGAATCCTAGGGTCCCCATGGAACGCCTGATCCCCTATCCTATTAATTTGAGAAATATCTTGACAAAGGAAATTCGATTGACTTAGAGGTGGCAAAAAAGGTGCCCACCTGGTGTAACAAAAGAATTGGGGAAGTGGCCCTTGCTAGAAGACTGGATCATTTTTTTATTACCTCAAAGTTAGCTATTTGGATGGACATGGCTAGGCAATGGGTGGGCTCAGGTGGGTTTTTGGATCACTCTCCCAAAGGGAAATTTTTAAGGGATAATATTCATTTTAGGGGCTAATTTTCCATGCTTTTCCCAAAAAATAGATTTGACAATTCCCACTTTTTCCTAAAACTGATTCATATACATTTTATAAGAAAAAATTATTTTACCTTAAAAATAGCCAAAATTTTATAGAGACTATATAAAATCATTAGAAGTTGGAATATGTCTACTAAAATATCATCAAGCATTTTATAGTTTTCATATCATGGATTAGTAATATTCGCCAAGGTTTCTAATATTTAAGATAAATTTCCATCCTTAAAATTTTCCTTGCTCTCCCATCTATCTTGAGATACATGGCGAGAACAAGAAACCTCACTCCCCTTTCAATTTCAACTCCTCCTGGCTCGATGAACCTGAATTTAGACAGATTGTCTTGGAGAATTGGAATCACTATCACCAGATTTCCAATAACCCACTCGCAACAGTTATAGCCAATAACCTGTCCATCATAAAGGAGAAGACTATCATGTGGGAAAATGAGAAAAGGATAAGAGATGAGGAAGAGCTGAGAATGATTGAGAGGGAGATATCTCATATGCTTGATGAAGATGGAATGGGGCACACCTCCTTGGAGCATAAGGAAACACTCACCCTATTGGAAACAAAGAAAATTAAGCTTCTAAGACTCAAAGAGGAAGCTTGGAGACTCAATAGAAGAGCTATCTGGCTCGAGGCAGGGGATAATAACACCAATTTTTTTTAGCAATGTGCCAAAGGTAGAAAGAGCATTAATACCCTCTAGGAATTAAATTATCAGCATGGTAGGGTGGCCAAGGCTCATCAACAAATTTCAGATATTGGAATCAGACATTTCTCCCACATCTACAAAGATCCTAGGGTGGAAAACATTGGAGAAGTGCTTAGTATTGCAAGGCAGATGCCCATGTACGTGGAAGAGGATGATTCAGATGCACTCAATGCCCTTGTTAGATTAGATTAGATATAATTTGTCCTAAAGTGGTTCAAAACAGACAAGAGTGCTGGCCTAGATGGTTGGCCTATTGAATTCTACTTATCATTCTTTGAACTTATTGGGAAGGATTTTCTTTTGGTCATTTAGGACTGCAGAGTATCAGGTAGAATGTATGACATCTTCAACTATACCTTCATTGCCCTCATTCCCAAGGTGGACAATCCCCTCTCCTTCAATTACTATTGGCCTATCTCACTGTGTAACTATATTTACAAAATCTTTTCTAAGATCATCGCTAATCGTATCAAGCCTATCTTATCCCGAAACATATCTAAGGATCGATTTCCCTTCCTTCACAATAGACAAATCCATGAGGCCATTGAAACCACACAAGAAGCCCTTCATTATATCAAGCTCAATAACCTTAAATTTACTATTCTCAAGATTAATCTGGCCAAATATTTTGATTGTACCCACTAGACATATCTCCAACTGATTCTTACCCATATTGGCTTCCCCCACCCCTTCATTCAATGGATTTTGTGTTGTATCACCAACGCCTTATTTAGTATCCTTATCAATGGGTAGCTACTCCCTTCTTCCATGCTAGTTGTGGGCTATGAAAAGGATGCCCCTTATCCCCTCTTCTCTTCCTGCTAATTATGGAGGGTCTCACTATGCTCACTGCCTCTACTATAAATGAAGGTAGGCTTCTAGGAGTCAAAATAACTAATACTATTCATCTCACGCACTTGATTTTTGTTGATGATGTGTTCATATTTCTAGATGGCTCCTTGCGGGATTCCATATGTTTCAATAAGATTTTGTCCACTTTCCGCACTGCTACTGGAATGCTACCCAATCAAAGCAAATCCACCATCATGTTTTCTAAATGCACCTTCCAAGAGAGTATACATGCCCTACAAATTTTCCAATTTGATCACAGGCATATTGAAGACGGTCTAAAATATCTGGGATTTAGACTCAAACCTAATTATTATAGAATCACAAATTGGAATTGGCTCATAGAAACAATTGAGCGAAGAATCAACATTTGGCAGCAAAAATGGCTCTTTAGAGCCGGTCGACTTGTTTTGATCAAATATGTGTTGGAGGTGATCCCAGTGTATTGGATGGTGCTAGCCTGGATTCCAAAAGGTGTCACTAACAGAATAAAACAAATTTTTCGGCGTTTCCTCTAGTGTGGCAAGGAAGTTGGTCACACTTTTTCTTGGGTTAAATGGGAGAATATCACCAAGCCCAAACTCTGGGGGTTGGGGCCTCAAGGATATTAATCTCTTTGCTAATGCACTGGGTGCCAAAATGGGATGGCATCTCCTGACCTCCTATAGTCTGTGGGAGAAAGTCACCTATTCAAAATGCATTTCTCCTTCTTCCACACTTGATTGGATAAGAAGCACTCACAAACCCAGGACCAACTCATGTATCGTATGTCACACTATCTCAAAATCCATAGCACTCATCAAACAGGGTATTTCTTGGTGCGTTGGTGCAAGCACTTAGGTTCGGATAGGTTTGGATCATTGGTCTAGTTGTGGCAGGGAACATTTTATCCATCAGGACATCAAACATTTCGTTAAAGAGATAGGGATCTCTCAACTCAGTTAGGTGGCATATAGGGAAAACTCTAATTGAATTAATCAATCGTGGAATTCACCACTCAATCTAAACATCCCTATGCACTGGTGGGGGGCTTGGAATAGATACATCAGGGCTCTCAAGACTTCTCATATCAGAATCTCAAAAGCCGAGGATGAATTAATCTGGGCTATCTCCCCCAAAGGTAATTATACACCCAAAGAAGGCTACTCTGCCCTCACAACAAACCTAAAAGCTCCAGAACTGAGCTGGTGGTGGAAACCTCTATGGAAGTTAAAATCTCCCCCCAAAAATTGACTTTTCATGTGGTGCATTCTCACTAATTGGGTGCCTATGGAGGAAAATTTGGCAAAGAGATCCATTCATGGTCTCTCTAGGTCATGCTGAATATATCAATCATCTCTTCCTAAATTTCTCTATGAATTGTAATACCTGGGATATGGTTACTAAGGAACTTGGCATCAATAAATCTTGGCAGGGGGAGACTATCTCCATGGCTTCGTATTACTGGTGGCACTCTTGTACCTCGACAAAAGTTCACAACTTGCCTCTCCTGATCTCTTGGGGCATTTGGCTGACTCGAAACCATATCATATTCCAAAGCTCCCCGATCTCTTGGACCTCCGTTCACAACTCCATTTATGGCCTTTATCATTACATCCCTGAAGAGGCCAGTTCAAAGGTTGATTGGATTATTTTTCCCAAATCCATTGACAAAAATATTCCTTGGGCATATTTTGATGATGCTGCCGGTATTGATGGCTGTGGAGGAGGGACCATTTTGTATCTATGAGACACACACTTCTATCAGATAAAAATGGGCTTGGGCCCAAGAACTAACAACTACTCAGAGCTCAACAGTCTTTGTCTACTCCTAATTTTTTCCTTAGAAAAAATATGCAACAAGATACATATCTTTGGGGACTCTAAGATCATTATTAATTGGTTCAATAATAATGTAACATGTCATGTACACACACTTAGGATTTTCTTGGGTGTTTTTTTGGCTCTTAAAAATATTTTTGACATTATTACTGTCACTCAAATTTACAGGCAAAAGAACCAGGGTGCTGACATCTTTTCCAAAGAAGCCGTGCACCTAACTTGGGGAAATTGGCACATCACCGAACACAAGGGGCTAGTTATATATCAGAATTACCATCGGCCCTTCATTGAGGATCTTGGACTCCTAGAGCCTGTTGATCAACCTGTCTGATAAGATGATTCTTTTCTTTTTGTACAGCTTTATTGCACTCAGACTCTATTTTTGATAATTTTATGTCTATAAGGACATGCACAGTAATTTTGTAAATAGTGTTTTCATCACTGAACTATTTTTAGAGAACATTTCCATATATTTTTGGATAGTATACAGATTATGCTCGATGCAATCTGCTGCAAATTCAACATGTAATTTTCCTTACAATTAAAGAAAATTACGAATTTTTCCTTGGAAAAAAAAACATATCCATGCTTATAACCAACAAATAATCACCATAACATAACAATCATCAAATCATCGTATTAAATAATACAAATGCTTCATATATTTCCATAGGTAAATAGATCTGATTAAATGATGCAAAATCCAACCAAGTTAAGGACTTACACATACCACCCGACCATAGATCAGACTGAACCAAATATTTATTTCAACCAGTCATCCTCGTGCCATATTATAAGCATGAATATGGTATCTCATGGGATAAACCAATACCTATAAAAATAAGAGAATCCATAGGTTAAACCACCTCCACCCTCACGATAACATGATCTCACTTAAACAGGTCCCGAGATCATAAAACCAAACCAAGCTTGGATGCCTCAAAAATTCCTTCACCAACCCTTGAGGAATTTTCCTATCTCCACCAACCTATTGAGGGATTCCTAGAGAAAAAACATCTCCACCCCCAACCTTTGTTATTTTCTTAAGACCACCTCACCCGGATCCAAACCTTATGGCAATCCAAATCTCAACAAGGAATGAATACCATCACACGATGGCTATCCAATAATTGGCATGAAAGGTTGAAACCACTGTCAAACTAGGAAAAAACCATGCCAATGACAACACATGAACCAAATACAAAAATGCATGCACCATGCATTCACACTCCAACTAGGAAATCACACATGTAGCTTGTCACCTACAAGTCATCCTACTGAAGTTGCTTGATCCAATCCTTCCACGCTTTGCCTTTCCTTTCCTTGTACTTCCTCTTCTTTCTTGCTTACTTTCTCCTCTTGGTGCTCTTCTCCTCTCTCTAACTAACTCCAAAGCCAAAATGACAAAAGGATCAACCAAACTGTCAAAAGTCGTGAATTGATCCTCATAATTCTTTTTATTATTGATGCCTCTAATTTCTTGATTTTTCCTCTATTTTCCTTCAATTTTCTCCTCATGAAAATTTGTGACCTTTCATCTCCCTTTTCTCATATTTTCCTTTATTTTCATAAATAAATGCCAATAATTGGCACTTTTACTTTCCAAATCCTTTGCCAATGTCTTTTCCAATTTCCTTAACCACAATAAACAACAAGTGATGCTTTCTAGGATGTTTTTCCCAACATTCAACTTCGAATAAGTGTCCCATGACCTTGATATTATTTTTCCTTTATTAATTTTTTTACGTGAACTTTTAGCCTAGGGTTGTTACAAAGAACATTGGACAAAGGTAAAGAATTTTTTTGGGTATTTTCATGGCACTACTGGTTATGGATTTGTTCTACCAAGGAACACTAGTGTTGGATATACATGGATTTGTTGATGTAGACTGCAATGGAGATCTAGATTGTAGGAGATTTACAAGTGGGTGTGTTTAACCTATTTGGAGGAGCAATACGTTGGATGAGAAAGAGACAATTTGTAGTGGCACTCTCAACTGTAGAAGATTAATAAATGGAAAGCACTCATGTAAGAAATGAATAATTATTGTTCAATAGATTGTGCTCAAGTATTAAGTTAGTACAGTGAGCTGTGAGGATAGAAAGTGACAATTAGAGTGCAATCTTCCTAGTGAATAACCTACCATACCATTCTAAGAAAAATCATATTGATCTTCAGTATCACTATGTGAGAGATATGGTTGAATAAAATAAGGTTTTGTTGGTGAATGTGGACAATTTGAAGAAAGTTTCATATTCATTAACAAAATTTGAGCATTGAGAAGTTCTCTTGGTGTAGAGAAATAATGGGCATTATTGGGCTAGATTGTTAATCATGTACTTATGCACCCCCATGTGTTCAAAGAAAAAAATACATGGGAGAATGTTGGGTATGTGTTTATATATTATCACACGTTGTACGTTGCACCAGGTGTAGTGGGGGGGTTGCAAGGGCTGGAAGCCCCCATGCGTAGGGGTTTCCCTCGAAAAAAAAATTAGTCAATTTTGAGTGTGTTTTTTGTATTTTTCAACACACAATTTTCACCTTTACTTGTTTTGTTGCACACAATGGTTTTTCCTATGGTTTTTTCCTATGGAAGGAACTGTTGTTTTATTATAATCCATGGTAAATGGATTGGAAATTTATGGATGTCACAGGAATATATATATATATATATATATATTGTATTATAATATTATCTGAAATATATTAAAACGTACAAAAACAATAACATAATTAGATAAGATTTCATTGCACCTAAAATTAGGGAAATTATTTGCTTTAATAGGTACCTTATTAATAATATTATTAGAGAAGAGAAACTTATTGCTAATTGGAAAATTTATATTTTAATTTTTTTAGTCTTGTATGGCACAACAACATAAAATGAGCTAAATTTGTAATTCAACGAGTAAGAAAGTTGTTTAACATTAAAATATACATTTAGAGGGTCAAATAATGATAATTATTCTAATATTCTATTCAACACATCCTTCTTCAAAAGTGTTTCATCTCATCTGTCACCTTTTGAGTCCCTTACATGCATATTTCTAGCCGTTGCTCCAAATGTATTCTAAATGTTAGGTCCCTATAATACTAGTGTAGCCAGCTTATTTTTATTGTCAGTGTAGCCCCCTATTATTATTGTTGTTCCCATGTATCCCCCATATTGTTATTGTTGTGCCCCATAGAATCCCACTATTGTTATTTGTGTTCCCTTACATTATTATTGTTATGTAGGCTCTAATTATATTGTAACCCCTTAGACTCCTATATATACCAAGGAGGTTTCATCATTTGTATCATCCAAGAATTGTTCATTTATGTGATGTAAAGGAAATTTCCCCTTTGAAGAGGTTATTTCTCAAGTTTTTGATCTAACTTTTCTTCTATTTTGTGAGCTGGTTACATAAGACTTGGTATCATAGGTTTGGATTCTAGGGATTCGATGCTTCAAACATGCCATATTGGTATTTTCACTATAAATTTTTTTCTACTAGGCTTCAAAAGATAAAATTTAGACCATGTGGTGATGAAATCGTGGTGACCTACTTGTAAAAATTTCAGATCTTGGTTCACTATTTTTTTTGAGATATGGTTCAAAGACGTTAGGGTTTTTGTAGGCTCCATAATTCAATCTCATACATGTGACCTAGGGAAAATCGTCATAACTTTTTGTCTAAGCATCATATTTGAATTTCGTAAAATGTGACTAAAATTTCACGGACTTTAGTTTTTCATGTATCATTTTCAGGGCTGAAGGTTGAAACAATGACACATGGAACTATGTACAAGTACTCTCTATCGAATTAGTCTATAATAATGCCATTGTGGGATATTGGGAATAAATTTTCCTTGAAGAATAAAATCTTGGTTAGAATTGTCACGTTGAAAAGAAGAATCATAGGGCTGCCACAGGATGAAATTTCAGACCTTGAAGATCCAAAATTACAGATATACAACAATTTCAATTTCTAACTACTAAAAATCGAGAAAAATTTGTGTATTTTTAAAAAAAATTGCATAACTTTTGTTTGAAAAATTAGTTTGAAGTGATTCAAAGGGCATAGTGAAGCATATATATCTTTGTTTGATTTTGAGATGTCTTGAAATAAAAAAATGGACAAACATAGTAAGAAATAAAAAAACTCTACTATGACGCATGAAGAAGAGGAAAAAATGCAACATGATATATCAAAATTATGAGTCCAAGTGCAACATATTTCTCTCTCGCAAAGAGTAACCAAAAATTAATTGGAATTTATGAATGTTAAGATGGATGGTTTAGAAGTAAAAATAAAAAGGGATATGGACAATTTGAAGGATGGTTTAAAAGCAGATGTGGAAGCAATGATGAATGTCAAGATGGAAGGGTTGAATGAAGTGTTGATGAAGTTGCTGCAAGAAAGGCTTACTAATGGTGAAAAGGTAATCCATGAAAATATTGATGTGGAAAAAAGGAATATGAATTATGATTTTAGAGACTCCAATGTTGGGTTTAAGACCCACCACATTCCAAAGGTCGATATGAGAAATTTTGATGGAAATGATTTGGTAACATGGATACTACAAATGAAGCAATATTGTGATCTCCATGATGTGCAACAAAAACAAAATATACACATTGCATCTTTATATTTAGAACCCAATCAGTTTGTATGGTATTAGTGGCTTTGTTCTCGTAAACCAGTTTTCAGTTGGTCAATTTTTATGGAGGAAATGATATCATATTATGATGACACAAAGAGAAAAACATTATTTAGCCAATTGATAAATCTCAAACAAAAGGGTTCAATGGAGGAGCACATTGAGGACTTCCAAAAATTCAATATCAGGGTAACTGATATTCCAAAGGAGCATATGATTTATGTCTTCATATGGAATTTAAAGGATAACATCCAACATGAGATTCACCTTTTGGAATCTAATTCATTGGAGAAGACATTCAGGGTGGAAATAAAATTTGAAAGAAAAATTATGGAAACACAAAAGTATACCACTCACAACTATAATGATGGAATTGTTGCTACTCCTAGCCTTTCACAACCTACAAGGTTGAAACCACAAAAATTAGAGGAAAAAAGAGAAAAAGGCTTTGTTATAGATGTGATATAAAATACACTAAAGGTCATAAGTGTGCCAAGAAAAAAATGTTTTACATAGATTGTGAAGAAATGGGAGAAAAGGAACAAGAAACATCAAAAGAGGAGGATATACACAAGGAACCAACCCAGATAAAGAAGAAATGAATCTTTCTGTATCTTGTAATGCATTGGAAGGAAATACCACTCCTCAAACTCTCAATATAGAAGAATATATCAATAAGAAAAAATTAATAGTGTTGACTGATTCAGGTAATACCCATAATTTTATTCATTGTAAGATAACCAAGGAATTGAATTGCTTCCTATATCCAACACCAGAGTGTCAAGTGATGGATGAAAATGGAGGAAATATAAATTTCTCTGGAAAATGCCATAATATCAAGCTAACCATGGGGGAATATGTATGAATAGTCCAATGCTTTCCATTCCATTGGGTGGTGCTAATGTTTTACTAAGAGTCCAATGATTACAATATTTGTGGACGATAACTTTTAATTTTCAAGAAATTTTCTTGAATTTTTTTGGGAAGGAAAGGAAGTTGGGGGTATCATAGGGAAATCGGGAAAGATAATTAGCTCTAACTTCAGGACGAATCTTCTGAAGAAATAACAATGGGGCGTAATTGCACAATTATGCTCACTATATTTTTCAAACATAAAAAGCGTCTATTTCTAGATGTCCAAAAAGTATTAGATAATCATTTCAAGGTTTTTGAGACTCCCAAAGGCCTCCCACCTATTCATGGTCATGATCATGCAATTAATCTGATTCTAGGAAGTGTTCCTCCAAACATCAGGCCTTATGGATATCCCTATGCCCAAAAGAGTGAAATTGAACATATGGTTGCATAAATTCTAAAGTTCCATATAATTCAAACTAGTCGAAGTTCTTTATCTGGTCAAGTATTATTGGTGCAAAAGAAGGATGGATCACAAAATTTGTGTCCAGATTATAGGGAGCTCAAGCTAAATATTAATATAAATTTCCCATTCCTATTAATAGTGAATTGTTGGATGAATTACATGGAGAAATTTACTTCTCCAAGTTGGATCTTCTTTCAGGATATTATCAAATTAGAATGAAGAATGAATACATTCCGAAAACAACATTCAGACCTAATGAAGATCATTATGAAAATTTTTGGTCATGCCTTTTGGCCTTACTAATGCACCTTCCACATTTCAAGGTTTGATGAATTTCATTTTCAAACCCTATCTTATAAAATTTGTGTTAGTATTTTTTGATGATATACTAATCTGCAACAAGTCTTGGAAGGATCATGTTCAACATGTTGACAGAGTGCTCAAACTATTGGACGATAAATAATTATATGAAAAAACTTCCAAATTTTTCTTTGGAGTATAGGAGGTGGAATATTTGGGTCATATTGTATGTGATGATGGTATTAAGGTAGACCCTAAAAAAATTAAATCAATCAAGGAATGGAAAATACCCACAACCATAAAGCATCTTCAAGGATTTCTCAGGTTAACAGGGTATTATCACAAGTTTCTTAAGAATTATGGGAGAATATAAAATTACTGAAGAAATATGCATTTTATTGGATTCCAAAAGAAACTAAGGCTTTTGAACTTATTAAAGAGGCAATGTGCCAAGCACCAGTCTTAGCTATGCTTGACTTCACAAAAACATTTATTCTGGAATGTGATGCCTCAAGAAATGGAATTGGTGTTGTTTTAATGAAATAAGGAAGACCTATTGCCTTTGAAAGTCGTCCAATCAAAGTAAAGTATTTACAAAAACCTATTTAAGAGAAGGAAATGTTGACAATACTACATGTTAAAGCAACGTCGATCTTACCTAATTGAAAGGCACTTCAAGGTAAAAATAAATCATGATAGTCTTAAATAATTTTTGGAACAAAGATTATATTGAAAAGATAAACAAAAATGGGTCGCAAAGATGTTGGGTTCTGTCTTTTAAATCATGTATAAAAAAGGGAAGAAAAATGTTGTTGCAGATGCACTCTCAAGAAAGGATGAAGATGTGGAAGCATTGCTTTGTGCCATTTCTATTAGCCAACCTAATTGGATAATTTATGTTAGCCACATACTCACATAAATAATCAATAAGTCCAAGTATTCATAAAATAATAAAATTATGAAACTTGGAAAATATAATTCCTACTTGTCTTTGGCGTGCTCATCCATTCTAGAATGTGTTTGTTCCTAATATTTGGAAGTTTGTTGAGGTCTATTTGGTTGATAGATTCTCTCCAACTATTTAGCCTCCTATATTGGTGTGTGGTTGAGATATTCACTCAACCAAGATATTGCATGTCCAAGATAGCCTAACTATCTTGAGACATAGAATGGTGTATTTATATTGTATCATAATTCTTTGCGAATTACATTCATGCTAAATTCCTTTTCCATCATGTTATTTCTGTCACTCTTGAATTAAGTTTTTATTTTCATTAAGTTTCTTCAATTGGTATCAAAGAGTTAATGGCTATTAGGGCCCTGATATTTCCATGGTAATCTTCCATGGAAGGGAATTAAATAATGTAAAAAGTGCTACAAACCAGTGGATGTGTTGTAAGTCAAAATTCAAGCATTGTAAGTCGTGGATGTTATAAGTTAAATGAAAACCTGTGGAAATAGTGTGTTTATTTGGCAGATCTATATAACACCTTGGAAGACACCATGGAATAATTGTGTATACCTTGCAGCGAAGAGCTTGAAACTAAGAGCTTTGTTGAGACTGTGTTGCAAGCTTGAGGAGGATCTAGCTCTTGTGTGAAAAAGTGTGGAGCTACGCAAAGATGAGGGACACCATGTTGAGTAAAGAAATAAGTTTCAACAAGTGCACAACCTGTGGGTGTTGAAACCTATGTATTATAGGTGTAGAGTAAGTGGTTGTTGTCAGTACGAGGGAGAAATAGGTCTCATGCACATAATTTCTCAAATAAAAAACTACTCTAGGAACCCATGGGTGCTAGACAAGTCGAATCACCGAGGTAAAATATGCATACATTTTTTGATTGATGTGGTTGCTTGCGCTAGTCGAACTCGGTGAATAAAAGGCTTGGATGTTGTTAAAATTTTTGAAAGTTTTGTTTGAAAAGGCTCAGCATGCTCCAAATTGTGAAAGGTCCTAGTTGGATATGTAGGTTATTTTATTTTATGTGGTTTATGATTCTACTATATTCAATAAGCATATCTTCCAAGTTTTTTATTTGAAAGAGGAATGTGAAAGCCATGGAGTGTTAAATTCTAGGGGATTGTTGGAAGATATTCAATCATATCACATTAAACAAGGCAAAAAATTTGATCAAGAATAAAAACATCGGAAAGGCGAGGATTTTCGAAGAAAACATAGATGTATTGAATTCTTTGGCGAATGCCAGGATCATTGTAATCATGGGTGTCAAAAACTCCACGTTGCAGGTAATATCCACCATCCAAGATGCAACGAACAGTTGGATTACCTACAAAATTCACCCCTTTTACAGTATCAAATACACTCATTGTCCCTTGTTGTGTGCTCATGGTTATATGAATGCAACAAAACTGTAGAGTGTAGAGCAATCAAGAAATATGGAAGAACATCCTCCCATAACACTTCTTAAGTCTCTTGTTCCCTATGATAAATATGTCAACGTATAATGAAAATATGAAGAGAATCTTATTTAGGTTTGCTGTCATCTTCTGTTGTACAATCATCACCGATTGTGATAAAATAAGAGTGAACTATGGAAAACATAAACCAATTTGATCTGGTCTAATCCGATATTTTCACATAGACCTGCGTTTGAAGAAGATCAACTCACTTGCAACCTGGTTTTGATAAAATGATCACATATTGCAACCAATTGTGCTAGGATTGATTCATCAGTGTGAAGTGGACAAGTATTTAAACATGAATATTTATGTGAGCTGGAGGATTTTTCCATCGTGGAGGACATACAGTGTGAAAATTTTCGTGTCAAAGTCAGCACTATGGAGACCCGCATGAGACCTTTGTGTGGATGGATCGTGATCAACTACATGAGGGAGCAATGTGAGCAGTGTGGAAAAAACACATCACAAAGTAGCGCATATCTCTGGTAGAACTGTCACATGGAGCTTGCAAGAAAGTTGGACTTGAAACAACTCAAGCCACCATGGATGAATGTGTAGAGGATTCCAGATCTGAAGATAAATTTTCAAGTGTATTGGTATGATGCGTGGAGTGTAAGTCCCAGATGAGGAAGTTGTTTGATGTCAATTGATGTGTGAGACTATACGTGTAAACTTGGTGAAGAGATTTTCATATACCTTTGTGATCTGGTTCGAATCGACATCACAAAATATTATTTGCAGAATGAGATCTAGCACGGTTTAATGGTGATGAATTTGCACTTGAAAAGCGCAAGAGATGGATCGGTTCAACCTCAATTCAAATGGGGACAATAAGAAATGTTTTGCAAATATGTATGAACAATTCTTCTGTGCAAAATAATACTAGTTTGAATGTCATGCGTTGATAGATTCTAAGGTCACCAAATAATCATCCCAGTGCAAAACGAAATCAATTTGTGACCTCAAGTAATGATAAATTTAATGTATCAAACTAGACATACAAGTTCTTCTCACAAAAGAAAAATATCAAGAGCTCTATGAACTTAGTGCAAGTGTCAAGAGAGAATTTTGGAGGAAACTATTATAAAAACATTTGTCCAAAGTTTTACATGAAATATATTCCATCTTTAGGGTATTCCTACTTTTTCTCTATGTTTTGAAGGATCCAAAAGTCTCAAATACTTGTTCTATTTTATTTTGGCCCATTACGATTTTAATTCTAACATTGAATATGTTAGAAAATATGATTTTATAATATCTATTGATTCAAATGAATATTTCTTTATCTAAGTGATTAATTCATAAAAGGAAAAGATAGGCCATTGTTGCTGCATAGTATTTTGGGTTTTTTCAAGGAAGAAGTGACCGAATATAAACTGTTGAGAGGATCCAGCATGCCAAATGAACAAATTTTTCTTCTCATAACTCTGCAAAAATTTCAACAACATTTGTGCACATTAAAGGGTATGGTACAAAGTATTTTAAAGGTAATTTGTTATGTGATTTGTAAGTAGTGTTTCTCATAAGTCCAAATTTTTTTAATTAAAGTCTTGCAGGGAGAAAAGTAGTCACAATTTGTTTTATAAAATTCAAACACATAGTAAATTTATTTGAAGGAGAAGGTCATGAGATGTAAGTTTTAAAGTCCAATGTACATGAATGAATTTAAGGATTCAAATCGAAGTTGAAATCAATGTGTTAATGTAATGGAGTCATCCAAAGTCAAAATTTGGTTGTAATTGGGTGCATTCTCTTTTGAACCCGACACCCAAGCTAGTCATTAAGTCAAATTGGTAGGGGGTTGAGTTCTTTAAAAGTCATAATAAGTCATTTGAACTTGTCATATACTAGTAAAAATCATTAAATTGGGTGCATTTTAAGTAGAATCCGACACCCTCATAATGTTGAAGAAAAATCAAGCGAGTGAGTTTAAATGGAGCAAAGCATTCAATTGTTATAGTTTTTGAACAATATGATACTATCCACTACTGAGGACACAAAAAAAATAAAAAAACTCATTCTTTCTGATATTAAAATGCATCTACATCAGGCACACGAGACAATTGAGTTTCGTCAACTGGAGTCACAACTATAACGAGATGAGTTGCAACAGAACAATCATGTTTCCGAGCCGTTTAAAAATACAAATGTAGAAGATGATGATTCCAATCCACTCAACACTACAAATTCTAGTGTAGAAGTTATACATGACCAAGTTCAACCTTGTTGTTCCAACCCAATCATCAAATTGTGGGAAGAAATCCAATGCAGCAAAAATCGACATGGTTTAGGATATGACAAAGATGACAACCATTTTCATATTCACGATTATTCAAAACCAATCAAGTTAATCAGTGGAGGAATTTTTGATCAAGCAACATAAGAAATCAATGGGGAAGCCGAAGAAAATCCAAAATCTCAACATTGTCAAAGAACAAGTCATATGGAAGATCATTTTTTTGATCTCCATACTTGTCACCATTGTGGCAATAAGAATCACTCATTAGAGAAATGTTGCAAATGAAACCAACCAGCCATATTGAAGATCAATTGTGCATGGATTGGTCCTTGGGAGTGGTCATCTACAGTAATACGATTGTATATGTTTTACCGTAGACTTCAATCTCACATATTGCAACCAACATTCAAATGAATATGGTACTCGCATGTGTTTGGAAGGGGGAGTACAACAATAAAACTCTCCTACATATGAAGGGGTGGGGGGGGGGGGGGGTTAAAAAAAATTGAAGATGATTATGGTCTCTCCTTTCACTTGAAAAATCAGGGAATTGATGGTTGTCGTATTGAAATTTTCGACAACAACAAAATTTTCCAAAGGGCATCGAAATTTTCTAGTGGGAAAGCAATTGGGATGCTGATTGAGAGAAAATGTGGGCATTTTTTGTTCACTTGGATGGTCATTGGACATATAAATATATATATATATATATATCATTTTTCATTGTAGCTTGGAATTTTATTGATTTTTCAAGCATTTTCAAGGATGTATCAGACTTGCAGTTGATTCAATTCTCTTGGTTTTCTCTCTTGATATTGGAGTTTTTAGCATCTAGTTTTGGCGGGTTTTCAGGAAATTTTTCATTGAGGATCAACTCAGTAGTTTCAACATGAAGACTTGGATATGGTACTGGGTTCTTACTCTAGAATTATGATTGAGGGGGGGAATTTTAGCCTCATACTCACATAAACAATCAATAAGTCCAAGTATTCATAAAATAATAAAATTATGAAACTTGGAAAATATAGTTCCTACTTGTATTTGGTGTGCTCATCCATTCTAGAATGAGTATATTCCTAATACTTGGGTTTTTTTTGAGGTCTATTTGGTTGAGAGATTCTCTCCAACTAGTTAGCCTCCTAGATTGGTGTGTGGTTGAGATATTCACTCAACTAAGAGATTGCATGTCCAATATAAACTAACTATATTGAAACATAGATTGATGTATTTATATTGTATCATCATTCTTTATGAATAATACATTCAGGTTAAATGCCTTTTTTACCACGTTGTTTCTGTCTCTCTTGAATTGAGTTTTTATTTTCATTAATTTTCTTCAACTGAAGCAAGGGATGAATGGAAGAGTGATGGAGAGGTGTGGAGACTCATTCAAAAGTTTCAGCAAGAGCCCAATACATATTATACATTTATATGGAAAAATGATTCATTATGGTAAAAATATTGCTTATATCTTTGTAATAATTCCCAACTCAAACAAAATATTTTGGAATTTCACACCTCCTCCTTAGGAGGGAACTCATGATTTTTAAAAACTTGCCACAAGGTTAAGAAGGAATTTGTTTGGGATGGCCTTAAATCTAATATTTAGAAATTTGTGGCAAAATGTTTTGTTTTCCAACAAAATAAAGTTAAGAAAATTAAGACCCCGGGTCTGTTACAACCTTTAGTCATTCCAAGTCAACGTTGGGAGGATGTTTCAAAGGATTTTATCACAGGTTTACCCAAGTCTGAAGGAAAGAGTGTCATCACGGTGGTAGTTGATAGACTTACCAAGTTGTTAACGATGCTAGATCCACAAAAATTCAAGGGATCTCCCCGATATGAAGTCCCAACTAGACCTCACATTGATTGGAGTAGGAGTCCCAACAGTGGGGTGTTTAATGATATGCCTTGGATTTCAAAACACATAGAGTTGTGTACAATGTCTTTGGTTAAAGAAAGTGTGTTACCTTGTGGAAAGTCAATATGATGCATGAGTGGTTCTAACAGCAAAAGGGGGAAGGAAGTGTGCCCCTTGGAAGCTTGTAATAGCACGTAACTTTAAAGGAACACATGAGCTAAAAATACATCACACAAACTAACAAGTAGAATAGTCCACATATTAAAGGTGACAAATTAAAACATAAGCACACATTCAACATGATTCATACAAATGAAAACAAAATAGTTCATAAAAATATGTGTAAGTTAAAAAACATACATCATAAACATAAACAACTTAGTCCAACTACATTTATAATATATGCATGAAGACGTGCCGATTATGATTATATATTGTAAGTGAAAGTTCCATTCATACATACAACATGTTGAACCAATTGCCCCAATAGTGGAACGTGAAGTCAAAAACACTTGCTCCTCCCAAAGAAATATACTCCCTATATGCTATGGAGAATCCAAGGCTGACACAAAACTCCCAAGACTTCTCTAAGCCTAAGCCTAGCCAAAATCTTGGCTCCCAAAAGCCCCTTACAAGAGTTATGAGGATGTATTTATAACCAAATGGGGGTGACTCTTCGACTCCCCTCATGACTCCTCACATTACATATGAATCTTGACATTCCATCATGTACACTTGGAATTTAAATTATTTAATAATTACAAACAATATTACAATTTCCACTCGTACCCATATAAGACAAAATAGGGTATAGACAACTTGATAGCCTAACAAGAAAAAATACTATGATGCTGGTGTTGCAGTGAACTCAAGTTCGACATCTTGGACTTGATGTTTCTCGGTCACGTACTCATACCAATATTGGTACTATGTGATGGTCTCCCCAAACCGTGAGATAGTGTTAGGATGGAAGCGAACTTTTGCCTCCAGCGACATCCGAGTACAATCTCCTGGAACTAGTCTTCACATCTTCAATCAGGTACAACATGGTTTTAATATAAACCGGGACACCTATGTAGGTATGAAATGTCTGTCTGTTTATCTCCATGTCCTCTCAGGTGGACTCTTGCTCCAACTTCTTAAGGTACTAGTCAATCTCCTACCAGATTTTCTGCTTTCACTTAGCCTTAGTGAGTGTACCAATTGACTGGGCTAGGTGGGTTCTCACCATGAAATCCTAGATTTTGTATATCGTCAATATGTGGCTTGAATGCTTCTAATGAACAAGGCAATTTTCTTGTTGTTATGGATTAACATATGAACTATGGATTTCTCTAACGCTACCTGCGACTTCATATTATTTACCATTGTGAGTGGTGTGGCCTTGTATCACATTCTCCACTCATGCTTGGCAGTGATGGAAATGTGTATATTCTTGAGGATTATCGTAACAAGTCATTCAGGTGGAAAAATGAATTATGGAAAGCTACCAACTCCTCATAAAGATCCTGCATAGTGTCTCCAAGTGCAGATACATCAATGAGTATCGATGTTCTTATCTCCTTACGGTAGAATTATGCGAACGGTGCACTCTGTGCTATTGCACATTTTTTCATTCTCTTGCCAAAGTGCCTGTATGTTTTGAACTAACTGCTTATTCTTGGAAACCAAAAACTTAGTGTTAGATCTAGCTACTCTGGTAAAGGCCAAACTAGCATCGACAATGGAATTCAAATTCCTACTGGTGTCTACCACGACCACCCTTTCTCTCATGAACATGGGTGATGCACGATCATCCGGGAAATTCTTTCTTCGTGCTTGTACAATATTTTTCTCCAACTCATCAAATGATAGATTGTACATGTCCATGACCGGATCATCATCAAGGGGAATCACTTCCCATTCCTCACTTGGTGCTTTCTCTATGGTTAGCCCATGGCGTAGTCTGAGTGGTTGCATGAGGTGCAATGGGCATCAATTCAACATCTTCATTTAGTGGCTCCAGTCCCACTTCCATGTCCGTGATTTCAATAAAATGTTCAAGATCTTGAGAAAACTCTTATTCTTGCATATTCTCACTCACTCCTTCTACTGCCACTTAATCCTATACCTGTTCTTCAACCTGTATATGTGTCGTATATGCTGTTGTGGCACCTTTCCTTTCTTCATCTTCTTTCTTTTGTATCTCCTCTTGTTCTCTTCTTCTAAGCTCTTGTTCTTCCTTCAACTCTCGTTCCTCTCTCTATGCTCTCTGCACCACTTCTTCTAAGGATCACTTCTGTCTCTTCCTCCACTTTGATATTTGGTGCCTTTCTTCTCTCTTGGCTTTGATCTCCAAAGCTACCTTTTTGGTAAGATGATCTTCTTTCCTTTTTCATGCGCCAAACCACTACCTATTGCTGTTTTTGTTGCTTCTAGAACTACTACAACCTGTAGGATAACTTGAGAAGTCCCAACCATACTAATTGGCTCAAGTGGTAGGTAAGAGTTATAACAGTTCTTCCATGGTTCCTCCTCCGACCACTAATATATCCCGCTAACCTAGTTCAAGTAAACTCTCACATAATGTTCTTTGAAAATTCCCCTTAGATCATACAGATTGTAACTCTTGGTGCCGAAATTGAATTTTAGCATGTATTTTCTTTCGACATCTGTGAATTCGAGATTCTTAATCTCATATAATCCAAACTACAAAGGAAGATCTAGCCATGGTGCCTTCTTCATCCTGTGCAGTGCTCCTGAAAATCTTGTGGAGAGGTGATAAGCTATCTCTTGCATGACTAATTTATCAGTAACATGTCTTGGTAGAATATGTGGCAGATTCTTCCTATTGAACACTCTGATCAATGTGCGCCATCCGTTAAGGTGAACCAATCATCAATCTCGGATATCGCCTCCATAGATTCTCGAGACATGCAAGGCAACTATTCTTGAAAGATGAGCCTATAGAGCGGGATAATGAAATGATCATTAAGCTTCTCCATGAATCTGTGATGACTGCAATATGAGAGTAGCTTGCAATATATATGTATGGCAGTGTTTCTCGGTGTCCATGTGGAGTTCATGCCAGGGAACTAGTTCTATGCACAAATTACATCCAATACGTATGCAAACATGTAGAAACGTGCTTGCCTTCCCTTGGGTGGATTGAGAGATTTTGTCACATGAAATATCAACTGATGAGCCAATAGGTCTAACTAGTTGCACGACTTCCCCTCATTTACTACCTGGTTCAACAAGATAGCCTACCTCTCAGGAAATGTATTTGTGTATGATTGGCCATAGATTTTGAAAGATAGTGTGACAAAAATATGATGAACTTTCCCGAGTGCTTTTGTCTTATACATGTGGGTGGTTGTTTGTCTAAAATTTGTTGGCTCCTTCACCCAGATCTTGATGATATCTCTTGTGTTTGTATAGCTATGAGTGACATAGAATAATGAGTTCATGTTCTTCACTGGTTCAGGAAGATGATACATCTATTTGAATTTTGTTGCCAGAAATGTAGCAAGCTTCTCACTGGTAGTGTTTTTGAGTGTCATGGTTGTCACATCGATGTTCGAAACAACCCAAATTCCACACATGGGAAGGCTGGATACCCGCATGCAATCTTGTAAAGCCCTGAATGCATAATATTGAGATACACCTGCCAGTCCTATAAGTATTCTTGAAATTCCTTTGTGAATTCATCCTTGATCTGTTACCATTTTAGTTTAGATCCTTTCTCTATGAACAACTGAGTGTCCTAGTAAACTGTCACATTAACTAGAAGAAACCATCAAGACACAAGGAGCACAATGGTTTTACAGGGGAACCCAACTAGGAAAATCCCTTCTGATGCTTTTCATTAATCAAATGAGAATGTGAAACTATTACAATGTATTGCTTCAACTCTGAAGCACACCCTAGATTGTAAACCTATTATCCTGCTGATTGTCCTACTCTAACAAAATACATATCCAATTCTAGCCTCCAACTTTGTCCTATTTCCTTGAGAAATTCAAGAGAAATTGAGCTCCTAAATAATAGTGGAATTCGCTATTTCCTTGTGAAATTCCAAGGAAATCGATCACCTTCTTAATTACCAATCCTATACGCTCAACTAATATACAATTGATAACTACAATGTGCCTTTTCCTCCACTCCAACTAGGAAATTTGAATTCCAGGCATTTCTGGCTATTTTTAGCTGATTGACTAGTTTAACTAAGAGATCGGTGAGTTAAAAATTGTTCTACTACTCAAATGACCTTCAACTGACTCAATCAATGACTAGAGCTCAGTTAAATGAGTTCAAATGAAATTAACTGAACTAGATTTCTAAATTTCAACAATCACTACATTCACAACTCTACACCAAGCCCACAATCTCGATTTTTCTTATCTAACTAAGTGACATGGCCATGTCACTCAAGCTAACCGAAATCCAAGTCATTCTGCTGAGGTGGAAAATTGAATTTCTCCATTTTACTAAGGCACTAGTGAAATGAAGCTTTTCTTGCTACATTTTGACACTCCCTCTTAGCAAGAAAATGAATCTGCACCACCCTTATCTTGCACCTGTGGAACTATAATTTTCCTCTTTACAATGCATTTTTCAATATATATGCATCCTTCTCCTTAGTGGGAATGTACTATAAAATCATGATTTTCCTCTGCACACAATATCTCAAGTGATGGTACTTGATATCAATGTGTTTGAACCTAACATGAAATAGTGAACTCTCAAAGAGTTTGATACAACTTTGATTATCATAGTAGATTACTGTCCGATCCATATCTTGACTGAAGAGACCACAAATAATTTTCCTCATCCATATGGTTTCACATGTTTCTTGACTTATAGCCATATAATCAACCTTTTCTTAGTTGAGTGCCACAAACCTCCATTTCCTTCTATACCAAGAAATAACTGCGGACCCAACACTGAAGATAGCTCCTGAAGTACTCTTCCTGTCTGATGGAATCCCTACCTAATATGCACCAGTGAAGCCTTGTATATTCACACCATCTATTCTCATGTACCATAACCCATAATTTGTTGTGCCTCCAAGGTACCCGAGCACATGCTTTGATGCTTTCTAGTGAAGCTTTGTAGCCTTCGCCATAAACTGACTCAGCTGATTAATTGCATAACATATGTCAGGCCTTATGTTCACTAGATACATCAAGGACCCCACCAACTATCTATAGATGGTAACATCTAATACCTCTCCTGAAGAAGCATCATCCTTCCTCCAGTTTGTAGCTAGAGGAGCATCCATAGGCTTGCATTCCTGCATATGGAATCTCTAAAGTATTTCAAAGGAATACTTCCCATGAATCACAAATAAATCTCCATCTCCTAGTCATACCTCCAACCTGAGGAAGTAATGCATCAAGCCCATGTGCTTCATCTCAATTTCTCTTACAATATCCTCCTTACAAGAGTGGATCAAATTCTCATCCCCTGTAAGTATCAAGTCATCAAGATAAAATACCAAGATGTGAAACTTTACATCTACCACACTGTGATAGAAATTGGCATCTGCTTCACTTTTGGTGAAGCCTAATCCATTGATATATGTTTCAATATAAGTATACCATGCTTGGGGCTCTCCTGAGTCTACACACATGTGTCCCCGTGTCATATGTATCAAACCCCTCGGTTTTCTCTATGTAAATATCTTCCTCAAAAACTCCATTGAGGAAGATAGTCTTCACATCCATATGGTGGATCTTCCACCCACCTATGTAGCTAATGATTAAATGGCTATAATTGAGAAATATATTTCCATAGGGGAAAACGTTTACTCATATTCAACTCTATCTGTGAGAAGCCTTTGGCCACAAATATGGCCTTTTAATTCTCGGTGCTCCCATCATCTGCATGATTAAATTTGTAAATCCATCTGGAACCAACCACTGACTTATCCTTTGGTCTTGACACCACCTCTAATACATTGTTCTTCATGATGGAGTCAGAATCCTCCACCATGACATCAAACCACACTGGTTGAGAAACAAATTCCTCAAATGAAGAAGGCTATGACTCAATGAGTTGTGTCATGAGAGTCATATAGCTAGCGTATCTGTCTGGTGAACTCCTCTACCCGTGAAAGGATATAGGAGCTACCACATGCTCTCGCACATCTTAAAATAACCTGTCATCCTCTCTAGTTATCTTCCTACCCTCTCTAGAATATTCTGGTTGATTGGGTTCCTCTACTCAGCCTCATGTCTTCTCCTCCACAAGTGGCTTACTCCACAACATCTTGAACCTCTATATGAGGATCCTCCTTTGGATCTAGAAGCTCCTCCTTTGGCGGGATACTCATCTCTCACTCTAGAGAGCATCTCATAGCCTTCTCCTCATCACATATGACATCTGTCCTCACCACTGTCACCCTGAGTGAGGAAAAATAAACCCGATAATTATGTTGTGTCTATGTGTATCCTACAAAGACTCCCATCTCAACTGTAGGTTCAAATTTCTTCCTGCTATCCTTGGATACATGAAAATACACAGTAGCTCCAAAAATTAAAAAATGGGATACATCTGCCTTTCTCCCAGAGAAAGCTTCTTCGGGTGTGATCATGCCAAGTATTCTATGAGGGCTCCTCTTCTGCAAATAAATTGTGATGTCGCATGATTCTTACCATAGATGTAATGACATCCCTTTATCATGCAACATAACACGTGCTGATGTCACTATAATTCTATTTTTCCTTTCAGCTACCCCATTTTGTTGCGGGTTATGAGATGCTATCATTTATCTTCTAATACCCTCTTTGGCACAAAATTCCTTGAAGGTGTTAGATATAAATTCTCATCCATCATAAATTCTTAGGGATTTTAATCTATGACCAGTCTCCTTCTCAACCAATGCTTTGAATTCAACAAATTTTGAAAAAACTTCATCATTTTTCCTCATGAAGAAAATCCAACATTTTCTAGAAAAGTCATCAACGAAAATATCATATTACTTGTGTTTTGTTGTAGAGGCTATAGAAAATGGTCCACATACATTAGAGTGGAATCACGAATATATTGATATAGCTATGCTATCTCAACCCTAGAAGGTGGATTTGACATATTTCCCCAATTTCCATCGCTTGTAGACATCATGCTGGTCAAGGGTGCATTTCGAGAGATCAATGGTAATATGCTACATGATTTTTAAGTCCTCATGGTGTAAGTGTCCCTTGCGCCTTTGCCAAAGTTCTCCAAAACCTTGAATCTACACATTTTCTTCCTTGCTACTTAGTGAAGTGCAAGCATCCACCTCAATTTTGTAGATATTTTTCACTCGAACTCAAATATGTTTCACTTGTCCTATAGCTACATGCTTCAGAATTTTTTTTCCCTTGTTGAACACAATATCATAGATTCTGTCCTCCAATACAACTACAAAAATCAAATTCTTCTTCAACCCAGGTACATAAATAACATATTTAAGATGAATATGGGATCTTGAATCCCTCTTAAAGGTGAAAATACCAATTCCTTTGGTACTATACCTCCTATCATCTCCAAGTTCTATGTACATCTTGAGATACTTCTCCTCTAGGCTACTGAATAATTATTTCCATCCTGTCATATGGAATGAGGCACCAAAATATAGGTACCACACAATCCCAATTATGGTGATCTCCATGCATGTAATCATGGTGAAGTCCAATTCGAATTGGGAGGTGAGAGCATCACCTCCTTCTCCTCTTGAAGCCTTCTTGTTGGATTTCTTATGCAGGCACTTGGTTGCATAATTTCCATATTTGTGGCAATGAAAACATTTTATCTTGCTAAGGTCCTTCTTATTTCCATTGTTCTATCTGGATTCTGACTTTCCTTGGTCCTTATTTCCCTTTCTTGACAAGGAAACATTTCTTCCTCCTCAACTTTGGATGTTACTCCATCTCTAACGTTCCTTAAAATTTCTTCTTGCACCAAATTGGACCAAAGTATCTCCCAATTTGGTAATTTGTCCCTTCCATTTACGGAGTCCTGGTAACTATTCCATGATTTTGGAAGACCTAGGAGAGATAGGATCACTAGCTCAAAATATGGCACATTTGATCCTACTCCTACAAGTTCATCTCGAGTATGAGTGAATCTGGAGATGAATTGTGGAATGGTTTCATTTTTCTACATGCAGTTGTTTCTTAGCTTGTCCTTTAATGCCAATTTCCTGTCATCACTACTATTTTTGAATAATTCAGTGAGGCTATTCCACATAAAAAATGGAGTTTATTTTCCATGTAAATTTGAGACTATGTGGTCCCACACACCCTCTAGGATGTGTTAGCCCCCCATAAATTTTTTGACAAGCAAACAGGGGGCTAAAATTTTTCTGAGCCTTCAAGAAATGCATTTCCTTTGAAAACACATCATCCTTGAAGCCTCCTTGTGCCTTTTGTCCTTTGAAAAAAATCCCCTCTGCTGATTTCCATTATAAAGCCTCTCTGTTTGTGAAGAAATGCCCAAAGGCCTCCTTTTCCCTCTTATGTCATTCCCTCTAAGCCTTTGTTTTCATCCTCTTTCCTTCCCCATCTATTTCCCTTTTTTTTACCCTCCAAATCCTCCAAAAATCCCCTTCAAATTCTACCCATACCCCTTGTTTGGTTTAATTCACCCTTTATCCCTCTATCGTTACCCTTCTTTAGTCCCAAAATTCATTAAAAATGGGCCAAAACCCACCTTTTAACTTTATAATAGGGCTTAGCCCCTTTTCCGCAAGCCCCTCAACCACTTCCCCATACGCCCCAGCGCTAAGACCGAGCGCTTAAGTCTTGAGTGCCAATCACAATCAAAGTGTCGGGTAGGCGCATTTCCTTTGTTACAACAGAAAAACTCCGATGCGTTTGGTGTTAGTATGAATCCTTTGTCGAAGTGTACGAAAAAGGACCACTTTAGCCACGCATAACTAATAGCCCTAACAACAAAAGTGGCTGCCAATATCTTCAGATCTGCGATTAGTTAGACAAGAAAAGAGCTGCAAAACACCAGATCTATGCATGGAAAGACAATAAGCAGTAAAAATAAGGGTTTGCTCCATATACCAATAGACAAGACAAGAACAATTTTTGAAAGAATTTTTGTATTAATGGGGCACCTGGGAGGAAAACCAGAAGGAGTATCCAATTCCCCTCAGTGGGATGGGTTCTTGGAAGTCCTCAGCACTTCGGATCTAAGATTTCTCTCTCTAGCTGATGTAGAAAACCCAATGCAAAGAGTAGAGCTCAATGGGAGCAAATGATGGAGATATGTGACCAAGTGTATAGATCCAGAGTGATCTAATAGGCAACAAAAGGTGAAGAATGGTAGGAAAAAACCCTCCTATTTATAACAAAATATTGGGTCATTCTAGATCTTGGTGCATGGGTTAACCAGATCTAGATCCACTTTTTATGGAATATTTTATTATATTTGTTGGAGGGAAAAGGTATTTGGCTTGGGTCAAATCCCTTAATTTGTTAAAAATAAATAAATAAATGATTTATTTATCTTTTTAAGGAAGTGGTTAGAAGATAATCAAATAAATAATGATTTATTTAATTATTTAAGGAGGTGGTTGAAAGATAATTAAATAAATAGTGATTTATTTAATTATTTGTGGGTGATTTGGTCATATTTAACAAGGAATATCATCTAAATAAGGTTTAAATGATTATTCCTAGAAATAATAAGATAAATAAAGGTTTATATAATTAATTTCTTTGATTTTGGGTTAAACATGACTGGGAATAATAATTAAATTATGGTTTAATTAATTATTCCATGAGGAAAATCAAACAAATATGGGTTTGTTTAATATTTCCTTTTGGGGTTTCCTGTTTTAACATAGTGAAAGCAGTTTTACTTAGGGTAAAACTGGTCTTACATAGTGTACTTGGGTCCATCTAATGATAATAGGTTAGATGACCAAAAAATGGTGTAACAGATTGCCCCCCAGCGTGCGAGTGTCAGGAGCAAATCGTATGACCGAAGTACGTTGTAAGAACACAATCACTAGACAAAAAAAGGGATGTCAGAGAGAGAAATGTAAGGTAGATAGTGTGCTGAAGGACTAGACCCTGAGGAGACGAGACTCGCAGGTGCAACAAGTCTCTTTTTATGAGAGGGTACCTGTACTAAAGGCGGCGGGGGAGGCATACCTATGCCCGCCGAGACAAAGTAAAAAAGAATAGTGTGTCCAGTAAACAAGGGACCGAACCATAAAGTACAACTGGCATAATCATGAGCCAGATAAAAATACAATGAGGAATCCCACATACATGTTGTGCCTGGGATAACAGCTAGGACTTGTACAATAATATCTGAGTACATGAGATACAAATACAACCCAAATGCCCCCTGTAAATGGGGAAGGGCTCACAAAATCTGACTGATACATGCAAATCGAAGAGGCGCTGCAAGTGGCTTATGGCCAACATCATCAAATATCTGGAGCTGCATCGAAGGCTGCAAAGAAGAGGCCATTCGGGCATGTGAGGGGCTACCTGCAGGGCCACCCCCTCATGAGGGTTGAAACATCTCACACACACCCGGGAATCATCAAGAGCTGCTGCTGGATCACTGGACCATCAAGTATACGAATCTCGATCATGCTGAAGGAGCTGGAGAAACAATCAAGCCAAAGGGAAAAGAGATATCCCTGTGCCTGATCCGAGGCACCGAACAAGAGTGGAAGCTGGAACCAAGGTACACCGCCCTCTAGCCCTGCCTTCTGGAATAAATGAGCTGATGTCGACAGAAGGAGGTCCGCCATAGTTGAGGCAATGAGAGACCCTCAACTAAGGCACGAGAGAAAAGAGTAGAGCGACGGACAGACTGACACTAATGATGATAGGGAAATGGAAAGGACTGAGTAGCTAATGAACGACTTCCCTTGCTAGAGCATAAAGGGCATGAATGACATGGCAGCGACTGACACAACATCATCAGGGATGGGGGACAGTGGAACTAAAGGTCATAATGTGTGACACAAGAGAGAGACCGATCAATGACGGATGGAGGGCTATAGTGGGGTACAAAGGGACTCGGTATAGACTCCATGGAGGGAATGATGACTCAACTTGGATGCTCTAAACAAGGGCGACTCGATGGTGCTGCCACACAGTAAAGGCCCCAATGGGGGGACCATGGAAACATGAGTACATGATGGGAACTCATGACTAAAATCGACACGAACAAGGACAAATAAGGGGGCAAGATGGTGCCCCAAGTACAAGTGTCGTAAGTGAGGAAATTCGATTTTTAGGAGGGGTGAAGTGACCCTTCTTGGACAAAATGTGTCCTGGTGGAGTATCAGATCTCAAAAAAATAACAGATACCCATTTGAGGGCTCGGTGAGAGCTTTCCAACGGTGCAGACGGTTTGTCAAATGGGGCTACGGTGTGGTCACAGCAGTCGAAAGAAGAAACAGGGGTTCTCTTTTAATAAGGCAGTTTTCCCTCCAAAATCACTCATTTGCTATTGTTGTTGTGGTGAATGTAGAGAGGGGAGAAGGCCCTAAATCTTGCGGCGAAAGTAGTGGACAAACCAACTGTTGGAATCGCGATCTGTCAGTTGCAGGTAAGAGGTCTAACTTTTCTCTTGCATTTTGATGGATTACATTTTCAGTTTAGGGCCCAGAAATCCAGGAACAGCCCCTCCTTCATCTCTACGACCGAGTCGCACTTTTTGGGGAAAAAAGTGCGACCTAGGAAGCAACAGTGTCAGCAGGGCAAAGTGCGACTTTGGTCCGAGGAAAAGAGCGAAAAGCTGAGCACAGGAGATGAGGGGTTTTGGTCTTGTTTTAACAGAACATTGAAGTTGGGTTTTAGTGTTTGGTTATAGTTTTCTGATACGTACGGCTTAAAAATGATGTGTTTGTGCAGGTATGGAAGAGTTACGGGTCAACTGGAGAGAGAGGGATCTGGGACCACTTCGGGCAGAGATCCAGGCGGATCAGGGCGTCCGTCGTGTATTGGCCAGATTTGGGGTTCTCAAGTTTGTGGAGAACCCGTTGATGAGAGCAGGGGAACCATTACTGGCCCGGATTATCAGTTACTGGGATCCAGATGAGGAGATCTTTGTAGTGCAGGGGCACGGGATCGAGCGGCGGTCCCGGAGATGTGTGCTTACGGCGGTGCTCCCGCCACTAGGATGGTGGGCGCCCGGCCAGGTGTTGCCGCGGGCGGCATATCCTTAGGTTCGTGGAACGTCATTGTCGGCCGTTCTCCAAGTCGAGGGGACTCGAGCTCTTGGGTGGGGATCTAGAGAGGCTAGAAACCCGAAGTGATGGCACTTGGTCGTCACTGCAGATGCGGGCATCCCGGTGTTCCCGCATCACATCCTTTGAGAGCGGAGATGATGATAGTGGGCGGAGAGAGTGTATTTGGGTGGGACCTACTATGGGTGGGCCCAAATGATGTTGAGTGTGCTAAAGCGACGGTTGTCACTATGCGGTGGCGGAGTAAACCATGACTATGTATGGGACTTTGTTGTACGCCTTCTTCTTTGAGAGTCCCGACCTCGGGCCTCGTGTGTAGCTTCCGGGAGGATGGAGCGAGAGGCCCGGAGGATGCGTCGTTGGGGACGGCTACTGTGCAGAGGAGGAGGAGGGGCGGTCGGGCGAGTGTTTCGACTGGAGTTTTTTGCCCATTGGGATCAGATGCCATTGTACATAGACGACTATCCCTATAGTGGGATGAGCTACTGTGGAGATCCGGATCTGCCACTTCCGCCTGGTCGATTCTGGGGGCCCGATGGTAAGTGACAGATTGCTATTCTTGTGTGGGCATGGTAAAGTGTTTGAATAGTAATTGATGGTACTGATTCATGTACTTTTGGTATGCAGATATAGCACCGGTAAAACCGGCCGGATATATGGGACGACCGGCAGCGTCTGAAGCTACAGGTCCAAGTGGGTCAAGAGCGGCGCAGAATGAGGATGCAGCCGCCCTGCTGGAGGACATCCGCCGTAGATGCGAAAGGTTGTTGACCGGAGTATCAGAGCGCGGGTGGCAGGACTTAGACGACCAATTCATAGAGCCATGTGTTGGTCTACCCTCGGAGTGGCGAGGTGTCATGCGGCGCATGGCGATGGCCGGTCAGGCTATGCGCGATCTACATGCTGCAGGGGCAGAGCCATTGGCCCGGGAGCCTCCAGATAGTGATTAGGGGTGGGGGCATGTGGTGCCCCCTATGATGTATGTAGGGGCAGGTGGTGCCCCCCGTTTTGGGTTTTTGGTTGTAACATGCTATGGGCATGTCGTATGTATCAGAGTAGATGGACTCTAAACACATGTTTTGCGACACATATTATGGATATGCATCGTTTTTTGATGGTTATTAATGTTATTGTCTTGTATGAAATGTGTGTGATAAATGCCAATCTAGAACATGGTTTGCAATACTATCTACGTAGTGATTTTGTTCTCGAGGTACATGGTTGAAAGTTATGGTTTCAAATGCACGTATCAAGATTTTCACTCGTAAATAGCGTCTAAACAGCACAGGGTTATGCACACGATAAACACCATTTAGTTGCATGACAAGAAGTAAGGAATCCAAATGAACGTGCAGATGGAGGATGCGATGAAAGAGGGCATCGACTAAGAGACCACGCACTGCATCATATTCGGCCTGATTGTTGGTGGCAGAACCAATGCATACCCCGTTAGAAAGAACAAGGGCATGCAAGGGGGTGAAGATGGCCCAACCTGCCGAGGCTAGATTCCTGGAGTAGCGACTTGCACCATCGACGTAACCGATAAAGGGTGTGGACGGGGAGTCCTGTAAAATGGTGTGACAAGACAACAAATGAGGGGAGGAAAGGTAATGACGGCAGCGTGAGTGTACATAAGTCATCGGGCGGCAACCGCAGGAGGGAGTGCAAGGGGCAGGATGACCATGACTCATACAGGGTGGTATATGAGGGCTATCGGAAGCATGGTGAGGACTCGGGCTGCGGAGGTCAACAGAGACACGGGTGGAGTGATCTCGTGTATGGGTAGGAAAAGGGTGGTCAAGGGACACAACAGGGGAGGATGCAGATGGGCTAGGCTCCGAGTGTCACGCAGAGGAGGATAGGTAAAGAATGGTTACAGTAGACTCCGTCATCTGAACATCAGGGGGGGGAATGTCGATGGGAGCGGGGGAATCCTCAGGCTGACCTGAAGCGTACTGCGCGAGGATAGGAGAGGCGGATTGATTTTGTTCAACCTCACACTCTTGGATTACCTCTAAAGAGGCGCGGTAGTGCGTCAGGTGAGGACAATGGTGGGAGTAATGGCCATGAACGCCGCACAAAGCACAGGGCTTATTGGTGCGGAGAGTCTTGGGGTTCTTGGTTACGGACGGAGAAGGAATGGGGGCTTCAGGGACCGTAGACTCGGGGAACGCGACTTTAACCATGGGCTGAATACGGGGCAACTCGGGACAAGCATGGGTGGCATGACCGGTGACATCACATAAAGTGCAAGGCTTCGCGGGCGGCGGAGGGGCCGGGTCAGTCGTGGTAGTCTTGTCTTTGGGTGCCCCCTTGCGGGCTTTGCCTTTCTTCCCGGGTGCCGTCACGACAGGAGAAGGGTCCTGTGGAGGTGCTGGGGGCACAGAGGCAACAGAGGAAGCTAGGGGGACCGGTTGAACCGGTGTCAAAGCCATATAGGGCTTGGGATGACCAGGAGGGGTGGCGGCTGGGGGATCAAGGTACCAGACCGGTATGCCAAAGGTCAAGTTATGGAGAGAGAGGGTGGCCATGACGGGGACAGAATATACTCCGGGAGGGGGAGCTAGGAAAGGGATCTGCCCAGCAGGGTAATGACCAGGAGGGACGGCTTCGAGATGGTTAAGGCCAGGAGGAACCGATCCGGGAGGATAAAGAGGTTCAGGGATACCAGCTGTAGGGGGAGGGCCAGAAGGAGGAGGTCCGACTGGCTGAGATGAATGGCTAGGAGTGGGTTGCGGAGGGCGAGGGAGAGGTTGCTGACTAGCCGAGGCAGGCCGCTTACGGGCAGCCTGAGACGATTGCATCATGCAAACATTCGAGGAGTTGGGATCAGTGATGGGAGGAGGGGGAAGGTTAGGGAAAGTTACAAGCAGGGAGGAATCTTTGTAGACGCCGGGGGAGACACTGGTTAAGAAATCAACAGTTTGCTTGTTGGCTACAGAAGAGATGGTCGTCTCAAGGGAGATCTGAGATTTTGGCTCATGATATGTCAACTGGTCAATGGTGACTATCTTTCCATTATGGGGGAAAGACATCTTGCGAAAGACCGCGGATGGGACAACAGACATAGCATAGGTGTAGCTTCGCCCCAATAGAATGTTGTAATCTAGCGGGGCGTCGATGACTTCGACGTCAACGCAAACAGTCTTACCAGCGAGGGTGATAGGACAATTACGAAACAGGCCAATGGGCTGGGAGGCATGACCGTCCCACGCTCGAAGGGTGATCGTGGAAGGGGCCAGTTCAGGGGATTCGAGTTGCTTCCAAACCGAAGCGGACATCACGCAGGTGGATGCCCCCTCATCAATGATACACCGGGACACGTTGGCGTTCCGGATTTTGACTGGGATTTGGAAGGCGACGGAAGGAGGGAGAGGAGGATGGTCCGATTGAGTGGCGTCGAAAACAATCATTTGGTCGTCAGCAGGATCTACAGCGCCCACGGCAGATAGTAGAGCCTTCTTTTGGGAAGGGCACGACTGGAGGAGTTCCAGTGTGGAAATGGCAGCAGGGGATTGCGCCAAATCGTCTACTATACTATACGAATGAGCAGCTCGACCAGAAGCAGCATTTTGACGTAATGGTCCCTTAGGAATCTTGGTATGGACCTCAACTTTGGGTTGAGGGATATGTAAGGGGCCGCTGGATGTCGAAAGAGGCTCTGTAGAACCTGAAGAAGGAGGCTCGGGGGCAGACTGAGTAGGAGGCTTGGGGTACTGACGAGACCGAGTTTGAAGGTGAAGATCGATGGGCGGGTTAGGATCGGAGTGCATCATGAGGATCTGGTAATCGGAGGAACCAGAAATGGAAGGGGGAGTGGCGACCTGGTTATCAGGCAGTTGGGTAGCCACGAATCCTTGTTGAGGGAAGGGATCGGTAAACACAGTTGGTTGAGTAGTGGCCACATTAGGAGGAGCATGAGGGGAGGCGTGTTGTCCGCGCAATGTGGCTTGAGACTCCCACATCTGCCGCATCTGGGGTAAAAGGGGACAATCGTGGGTGTAATGACCATAAACACCGCAACACGAACAGGGCTTGTTTGTGCGAAGCTACCTGTCCGGCTTGGGCTGAATGACCTACTGCTGGTTGCCAGTGTTAGGGTTGACACCAGGATTGGGTCCTCGGTTACCAGGGGCAGATTGGTTTTGGTTGCCTCTCCGCCTTCTTTGAGAAGAAGGGGGATTAGTCGCGCCCTGCTGTGCAAATACTTGCCCTGGAGGGGGCTGTAAGTGTTGTTGCGGGTTTGGAGGAGGCAAGGGAGATGGAAGCGCATATGCTGGAGAAGCTGGTGCACCAGGCTGTGGATAAAGGTAAGGGTTGGGTTGGGCAACATTGAGGTAAGCAGAAGGTTGGGCAAAAGGAGGAGGCATGTCGTATCCTGGATACATGCTGCCGGGAGGGGGAAGAGTGCTTGAGGTGCTGGCCCCTCCCTGAGGGAGACCATAGCCCATAGGAGGTTGAGTGTATGGATGGGAAAGGGCTCCAATGATACCGTCGGCGGAATGAGATGCCCCCGGGGCGTTAGCGCCACCGGGCCTGGGGAGGTCAGGAAGAACAGTATAAACATAACCAAATTGAGCGTAGATCAGGTCATATTTCAAGGCTATTTGGAGGGAGGCTTCTTCAGTTTGAGGAAAGTGAGAGGCGACATCTTTGCCGATGGGAGCGGGAAGTGTACGAAGGAACCAATCCATATAAACCCAATCTTCAAAGGGAGGGGCTCGACATAAGCTCCGTCTTCGTCACCATTCCTGAACATGGGCGGAAAGGCGTGTTGAAGAGGATTGCTTGAAGGAAGTCAAGAGCTCCGTGCCAGTATCATATCGGAGAGGGAGCTGGAAATACGACAAAAATGCTTGGGCAAGAGTCTCAAAGGTGGTATGGGTAGAGGTGGCTTGTTCGACATACCATTTAGAAGCTTCGCCGGTAAGCGTGCGTTGGAAAAAATGAAGACGGATGGAGTCATCGGTAATGGAATTGGAGGAACACCACATGTGGAAAGATCGGACGTGATTGGTTGGATCTTCTCCATTAAGGCCCTCAAACTTAGGGATGTCGGAGGGGAGCTTGGTTGGCATAGCGGGCCAATTAGCATTGTGGTGAATGGGGTCATTGATCAACTGATGGAAATCGGGGAGGCTGAGGCCTGCAATGTACGGCAGCACGGGGGTGGCCGGGGTAGTTCCTGTGGCGGTTCCGCTAGTAGTAGGGCCGGCGTTGGGGCCGGGAGAACCGCTAGCGTTAGGCCCTGGACCAGACATAGTGAAGGTGATAGGGGGAGAACCAGGAGGAGAAGGAGGACCCGATGAATCAAGAGAGGAGTCGGAGTGCGAACTCGAAGGTGGACTGGCTCGACAACGGCGGTGTGGAGCAGGTCGATCAACCGGAAACTGAGGGTGAAGGCCAAGAAGTCTCCGGGAAAGGCGCCTTGGGGGCGCAATGGTGACAGGAAGAAGGAAACCGACAAGGGCAGAAAGGGACAGAATCAAGTAATGTCAAGGGCAGATGAGGTGCAGTGACAATTGATTTTAGAGTCTTTGCTAGGTGGTGTTAACCAGGCGCTTCTTCACTTAGGGTCAGTGTGTGATGTGCGTTAATTTTAATTTTTAAACCCTTTTCATTTTGAGAGAAAGAAAAAGTGTGCTGCGTAACTGAAACGAAATCTGCAGAGAACAATATAGATTGCTGAAATAACAGAAAATTTAACAGTTAACTATGCATCGATCTAACCCAAGAAGGCGGGTCTCTCAAAACTACTCTAAAAGAGGGCAAAAATCTATTCGAAACACACATAAAAAGAGGCCAATAGATCTAGGGTCAAAAGGGATAGGGATCTAGAGGATAAAACTGTTGGAAAGAGGTGCAGATCACAGCCAAGAGACAGAGGCAAGGTGGCTGGAAAAAGGGAGGTAATCAGCAAAAAATGGAGGGGGCAAGGAGGGGGCCCTTAAAAGAGGTCCAAACAAAATGACAAGAGGTGATTTGAAAGGAAGAAAGGCTGATTACAAAGGATCTGAAAGGGAGGTAACAGATCTAGAAAAAGGGAGGCTGAAGTTCTGAAAAACAGACGACTGAAACAGCTAAAACTCTTCCACAAAAAGTGGAGGGTACTAAAGCCCTAGGGGGCTAGGTTCCCACTTAGATGAGTAAAAACAGATCAGAACTTGGTCAAGGCGGGCTGAGACAGAGGTTGGAAGACCCTGACAGAAGCTGTAGCAAAACCCAGAAAAATTGCAGAAAAATCACTGAAAAAATGGCAGGTCGCAGTTTCTGACCTGATTTCAGTGCAGGTCGCAGGAAACAGGCTGAAAAGTGTGACCTGGAGGTCCAGGTCATAGTTTTAGGGCCAAAAAGTGCGACCCCCTGTTCCGGTTCTCTCGGCGGCAGATTTTCAGAAAATTTGCCGTCTCAGTTGTGGCTGGTGTCGCTTACCTGCGCAATAGGGCCAGAAACACACAGAAGTTAGAAATTTTGATGTTTTAGGGTTTTATGTGAGAAAAACAACATGAAAATAGGAAAAATAAACAGCTGAAAAGAAACCCTAGGGTCTGAAGTAGCTGGATATGCAGGAATATGAAAAACGACAGCCGTCGTAATTTAAAACCCGTGTGGAGTCGCCATTTGTTAGTATGAATCCTTTGTCGAAGTGTACGAAAAAGGACCACTTTAGCTACGCATAACTAATAGCCCTAACAACAAAATTGGCTGCCAATATCTTCAGATCTGCGGTTAGTTGAACAAGAAAAGAGCTGCAAAAAACGAGATCTATGCATGGAAAGACATTAAGCAGTAAAAACAAGGGTTTGCTCCATATACCAATAGACAAGACAAGAACAATTTTTGAAAGAATTTTTGTATTAATGGGGCACCTGTGAGGAAAACTAGAAGGAGTATCCAATTCCCCTCAGTGGGATGGGTTCTTGGAATTCCTCAGCACTTCAGATCTAAGATTTCTCTCTCTAGTTGATGTAGAAAACCCAATGCAAAGAGTAGAGCTCAATGGGAGAAAATGATGGAGATATGTGACCAAGTGTATAGATCCAGAGTGATCTAATAGGAAACAAAAGGTGAGGAATGGTAGGAAAAACCCTCCTATTTATAACAAAATATTGGGTCATTCTAGATCTTGGTGCATGGGTTAACCAGATCTAGATCCACTTTTTATGGAATATTTTATTATATTTGTTGGAGGAAAAGGTATTTGACTTGGGTCAAATCCCTTAATTTGTCAAAAATAAATAAATAAATGATTTATTTATCTTTTTAAGGAAGCGGTTAGAAGGTAATCAAATAAATAATGATTTATTTAATTATTTAAGGAAGTGGTTGAAAGATAATTAAATAAATAGTGATTTATTTAATTATTTGTGGGTGATTTGGTCATATTTAACAAGGAATATTATCTAAATAAGGTTTAAATAATTATTCCTAGAAAATAATAAGATAAATAAAGGTTTATCTAATTAATTTCTTTGATTTTGGATTAAACATGACTGGGAATAATAATTAAATTATGGTTTAATTAATTATTCCATGAGAAAAATCAAACAAATATAGGTTTGTTTAATATTTCCTTTTGGGGTTTCCTGTTTTAACATAGTGAAAGTAGTTTTACTTAGGGTAAAACTGGTCTTACATGGTGTACTTGGGTCCATCTAATGATAATAGGTTAGATGACCAAAAAATGGTGTAACAATAACAGTTATACAGGCGAAGCATATCTACATGAAAGGGTGTGTGTTATTTGCAGTGCATATTTCTAGAGACAAAAGTAAGGAATTTCAGGATACATATGTCTTGAGCAGGTACTCGGTTCTACAACAGTTTCAGGATGTATTTCCCGTAAAGGTTTCATAGTTTTCGCCTCATAGGGAATTGTATTTTTATATTGAGTTGGTACCAGCGGCATAACCAACATCAAAAGCACCACACAAGATGAGCACACCAAAGCTAGTAGAGTCGAAGTTATAGTTCAAGGAAATGCTTGAAAAAGGATACATTATGCCAAGTTTATCTCCATGGGGCACACTAGTATTGTTTGTGAAGAAGAAGGATGGTAGCCTAGGTTATGCATTGATTACATGAAATTGAACAAGGTGACCATTAAGAACAAGTATTTGTTGACAATGATTGATGAATTTTTTGATCAGTTGAAGGGATTGATAGTGTTCTCAAAGATCGATCTAAGATCAGGATATCATCAGGTACGCATTAAAGAATATTACATTTACAAAAAAAAAAATTCAGACTAGTTACTGGAATTATGAGTTTTTTGTAGTTACTTTCAGTTTGACTAATGTTCCAACTACTTTTATGTGCTTGATGAATAGTATGTTGTGTCCTTATATGGACAAGTTTTTTATTGTATTCACTGATGATATATTGGTATATTATAAGAATGAGGAAGACCATGTCGAACATTTAGTAGCAATGTTGAGATTTTTAAGAGAGCACCAGTTGTATGATAAGCTTATCAAATGCAGTTTATTTTAGATAGATGTACACTACTTGGGGAATGTATTCATCAAGGAAGGTATAGAAGTGGATCCATAGAAGATAAGGGTTATCATGGAATGGGAAGCTCCTAGAAATTTGGATGACGTAAGATCATTTATGGGGCTAGAAGGCTATTATAGGAGGTTCATTAAGAAATTCTCTCAGATTGCATATCCTTTTACGTCACTACAAAGGAAAGGTAATAAATTTGAATGGACAGAGGAATGTGCAATGATTTTTGAGCAGTTGAAATAGTTGTTGAGAAATTCTCTAGTGCTAAATATTTCATATTTGGACAAAGAGTGTGTGGTATGCACAGATGCTTGCAAGAGAGGACTTGTTGTATTTCTTATGCAGAAACGATAGGTAGATGTTATGATTCACGGAAAGTAAATGAGCATGAGAAAAATTATCTGACACATGATCTTGAGTTGGAAATGATCATCCATGCATTAAAGACATGGAGGCACTATCATCTTGGAAAGAGGTTTGTACTGATGAGCGATCACAGTGGATTCAGGTATCTATATGAACAACCAAATTTGAATGCCAGGAAAGCTATATGGTTTGTTATGAACAATGAGTTCAAGATCAAGTAGATTTAATGTAAAGAGAACGGGGTTGCAAATGCTCTTAGCAGGAGGATACAAGTAAACCACATAGCAGTTATGAGTTCTTATAGGAACAATTTATAGGCTAAGATCTTACAAGTAGGTTAGCATGATAACAGGTACATGGAGCTCAAGCACATGTTACAACAAAGTATAGATACATACACGAGCATAGGTATAGGTGCAGGTACAAGTGCATAGGATGTGGACTATCATCTCACAACATATCGCTTGGTCAGATTTAAGAACAAGATATATGTGTTACACAACAGTGAGCTCAAGAAGAATATATTGAGGGATTTTACTGTAAAAACATATTCAGGTCACCCAGGATATCATAATACATTGACAACAGTGAAATAGTTTCTAATACTGGTCGAACTTGAAAATAGAATTGGCAGAGTTTATTGTGAGATGATCAGTTTGTCAATGGGTGAAGTAAAAGTATAAGCATATAGGTCAGTTACTACAACCGATCTCCATTCTAGAGTGGAAATGGGAGGTCATTTCCATGGACTTAATCATAGGTTTGTTGAGTAAATCTATACAACATGACTTGATTATGGTTTTGGTTGACATGTTGACAAATGTAGCACACTTCATTCCAGTAAAGCCTACTTTTTCATCCAATGATGTAGCACAATTATTCATCATATATGTAGTGAGGTTGCATGGTGTTCCAAAGAATATTGTGTTAGAAAAGGGTGCTAATTTTACTTGTAGTTTATAGAAAGAGTTATTTGCAGTTTTGGGTATAAATTTGGCCTCTAAGTACAATTTATCATCCGTAGACAGATGGAAAAACAAAGAGGGTAAATAAGATAATGTGTAATATTCCCAAATGGGGAAAGCAACAATATAGCACATAAACATGGAAAATAGTAGTGAATAATTCAACACACCAACATGTGAGACAAATGTACAACCATCTTATTATACATAATAGAAATAATGGACAGAAAATATTGAGGATCAAGTCACTAAGGAAATACAAGAAAAGCATCCACTAAGCAAATATGCCAATACATGAACTATAACTTCTATACAAATGCCATGAGCCAAGACAACGCAATTTTAGGGCATAAACTACTACAGAAAAGACATAACAATATATATATATATATATATATATATATATATATATATATATATATATATATAGCTCAAAATATTCTAGGGATAGAGATCTAAGCTCCCAAACACTTTTCCAAAACAACCTAGAAAGGGTTTCCGGAAATACCCAAAACACAAAAATGTCGGAATGCAGCCCTAGCGCTGAATTGCAGCTGCAACTGAATACTGGAAGGAGGTGGCTGAAACTGATATGAATGTATAGATATCCTCTAATAGATCCTCCAAGTGAAAGGCTAATCCCTTCCTTGAATATCTCACCCTCCAAATCAAGCACCGAATCCTCCACTGCAAATGCTCACTAGAATAACGCAATCTATGAGGGAATCTGTGTTTTAGATGATGGAAATAGGTTGGCCTGGTGCCAAGATATGAAATAAAGCCCAGGGACCTTCCTTACTTTCCTCCCAATGGAAAGGATGCCTCCTCCACTAAAAAACAAACATTGAAAGTGGACCTAACAATCCTCCACTGCAACACCCTACAACACAGCACAACTCTGAACAGAAACTGCGCTGTAGCTGAAGACTTAAGCTTGGCCTAATGCCTAGATGTGGAATATGAAACTCGATAATATCTCCTGAGTAGGCACTCGAAGTCCCCTGAGGATGAGTTTGTGATTCCCACTCAGGAACACCCTTGTACTAAACAGTACAACAGACCCTGCTAAACAACAAAGCATGCATAGAAATGTCACTTGAAAAATCCAGATCTAAAAAGATCAAAATAAGTAATCATCTAACATGCCTTCTATGGCTGCCTTGCCCTTCCTTATATGCATTGTGAGCCTTCTCACCGTGGGTCCCACTCATTAAAGACACTACTCTCATGGAGACTATCTCCCATTAACTCTGTGTTGTTTCACATTGATAATCCACTCTCTCTATACCAACGTTGTTGATTTGGTCAACATTGACCTTGTCCACATTCTTTTTCCCCTGTTCACATATGGAGGTGCTTTATCCAGCTATCATGATGATCCCTTATTACATTAGGAAGTATTTTATTCCTACTAAAGAGATTTATGGGTCTCCCTACCCACTTATTCATCCATCTAAAAGACAAAACCAAAAATGAATATTCCAATTAGT